>JAPMLY010000274.1:87500-257435 GCA_026401115.1 Tetraselmis chui | reverse complement strand
GTGTGTGCTGGTGTATGTGTGTGTGGTGAGTTTGAGGGGGGGGGGGGAAGGGGGATTGTGTGTGTGTGTGTGTGTTCGTGTGTAGAGGGAAGGGAGAAAAAATATACAGTTCTGAGCGTTGCTTGTTGTTTGTTGAAACAGAGGCGGTGGCTCATACTGCTCGGCTGGAGGCATCGCTGATGGTGGAGATTCAGGTGAACTGCTACGAGGACAGCCAAAAGCTGAAGCTCTTCAGCGACATCATCCGTCTGCTCTACGACAGCGACGTGATCGCGGAGGACACCATCCATTACTGGTACAAGAAGGGCAGCTCCACCAAGGGGCGCAACGTGTTCCAGAAGGACATGGAGCCCTTCCTCAAGTGGCTGGAGGAGGCGGAGGAGGAGGAGGAGGACGACGAGGAGTAGGTCTGACGGTGAGGGTGTGGTGGGGATAGCCTGCTGCGCTTCCCGTAGTTTGTGTCACGCGGCAGGTGAAGCACGTGTCTGTCCCATGTCTAAACAATTATCTGATTCACATGCATGCCGCTGCCTTGGTTGAGACGAGCAGTTGGTCTTATGCAAGACAGAATAGAGCCCCCTTCGCATGTGTATACCACCTGCATTGTGACATGACATGTAGCAGCAGCCCCTGACAGCAGCGGAAAGAGTTAATTCACTTGGCGTTTGATTGGAAAGCCAATGACGTCTGATTAGAAGGCTACGAGGGCCTTGAGGGTGGTGTCTTTTATCGTGTCTCAGCTATGACAATTGTGTATTTCATTGAAATGGTTTTGAGTCCCTCCGAACCGAATATAAAACAGAACAGCCTTAAACGACCTCTGCTGCGCTGACGTTGGTTTTGGCTTCCTCACGCTCATGTATCTGAAGAGTTTTTTGTTAGCTACTGTTGCGAGGGATGGAATGGTTGTGATTCCAAACTTTCGATTGAAGTGTTGTACTTGATGTCGTTTTCACACAGTTCGTTTTTTAAGATCTCGATCGACTCATTTTGACGCATGTGTGGAAGTGAACTATATATATATATCAATAACATGACATAGTGTAAATAGCCACTAACTAAATCTCAGTAACGAAGCATTGCATGATTGTTAATATCAACGGAAGAACTTCGCAGTATTTTTTCTTAGTGCAGCTGTCAGCCGAATAGCAGCACGTGGGACGGGTGTGTGCGGCAGACATAAAAGCGGGGAGTAACGCAGTATGACAATTTTACAAGTGAATGGGGAAAACCGTGCGCTCCTCCGTCCTTTTAAAACCTTGGTGAGGTAGCGAGACTGTTGTCGGTAGCGTGCACTGTCGCTGTCAACACACAATGAATGAACACAATTTCGACTGCCGAATAAATGACAAGCGGCGTGGGATGCGAACAACTAGTCGATAGCTCGCTGATCCGCGCGTGCAGCGGATTGGGTTGATCGTATCTACCAGTAAGGAGACGCGGATTATGTTCGGCACGCCAACGACCGCGGCCGTGTTGTATTTACTCCGCGTCGCCGGTGCCTTGATGCGCTGATGTCGCTCTTCCGCGCGCATTTTTGGCGTGCACCTGCAACCGCTCCGCAAAATCGTCTAGCTCCGCCAATTGTTCCTGCCCAAAAAAAAATACGAGCGGTCAGACACAAAAAGCAGCCACGCGAGTGCACTGGTCTGCGGGTATCGGGAAAACGAAATCGTGGCTGAACCTGTATCTGTGACTCCTCTGCGACCCTCGCGCGGTGATTGAGCGTTTTGCGCTTATCAGCAAAACGCTCGTTTTCAGTGTTGTAGAGCGTCTTCGCACTTCCCGGATAAACGCGCCCTCCGTGGTTGTTTGGGGGCGTTGCTAACTTTCGCGTGTTATACTCGGCACTCTTCTCAAAACTGATGCGATCGGCCACCTATGGAGACAACAGAAGGCCGCGCTGTTTAGACGTGTAGCACCAAGTTAATCGTAAAGCACATTCAGCTTCTGAGAATACGGTTCGTGTTAGGGTGAGTATACTCTGTCACATGAATCTTGGTGCCAAAACAAAGAAATTGGGTACGTGTTTTGTATTAACCATAGAATTACATCTAATCATTAAATGCTGCGACACTACCCGTTTGCATTTCAGTCGATGCGGACTTCACAAAAAAGCACTGGAAAGACAAAATAATCAGCAGCGCGAACATATTATGTACATCAGAATTAGAAAAATTCAAACTATAAATGAACAATAATGAAATCAGTCTAATGATATGCGATACACCCGTAAATAGATTATATCAATATTGATAAGCCGCTACTAAGCTGAAAACAAAGTTGGCGTCGGATGACATCACATGATAAACATGGACAAATTGGCTTTGACATTGAATAATACGTGGTTCTCGCGCAAGAATATATTGGGAGTAAAATAATTCTCGAAGTAGAGCTGTATTGTCACACACTCGGCAAGAAACACACCTGAAATGGCGTCCCACTGCGGGTGCAGCTCTTGGTCTGCTTCGTGAGGTGCGGCTCCATGCGGCGCTGCTCATTGTGGATGCGGCGCTGGTAAAACATTTCGCGAGCCTGGTTAGCCTGCTGTCGGAACTTTTCCTCCCGCTCCCATCTTTCTTGGAAGACTCCGTTCAGGTTGTGGTTCTCCACGTCCTTCAGGACCTGAATGTGATTCTGCACCACCTGCATGTCGTTCTCGTAGCTGGACAGCCCGTCCCACTTGTTGTACATGCCGCTCGGCTTCCAGTCATGCACGCGCGACTGGCGTGCGGTCGCCACAAACGGTCGGCTGTGAACGAGGCCACCCTACGTAGAGCGAAAAAACAGCTTTATATCAACACGTAAATTAATAAGAATAGCAACCACATAAATAAATTATTCGTTGCAAACTGTTTCCATCGAATTAGAGCAATCAAACATGAAAATGTTAGATATTCGTTTCATATAGCGTTTTAGTGTTACTTAAATTAGCATTTTATAATCAGGGTCAGGAAGAACAATGTTTGGCGGGTAAGATATAAGATCTAAGCCGGTTAGCATTTTAGGTGCGTGGGCTCGCGTTGGCCTTACGGATACCTTGTCGCGCGCCTCCCACTCGCGGGCTCCGTACTTGAAGTAGTCATCGTCTGGCTCGAAGCAAGATAGCTTTCCGCTGAGACCCATAACCGTGCTGCCTAGTCGGCCGGTGCTTCCGGTGGTCACCGTATCTGACGTCATCGCGGTCTTGCCCACTTTGCGTCCGGTGGCTAGCAACTGCCCGATTCCACCGTGACTGTTGGCCTGCGGCATAAAGCGTGAATCAAAATCAATACAGATCACCACTGACCAATCAAATTAATCTCGGTATGTATGCTCTCGAGCTGGAGGAAAGTCCGCGGCATGTGGGATTGCGGTACGGGTTCAGTCCGGCCACCGAAACGGCCACTCGACACGGCAACGCGAAAACGCGACAAGACGAGAGGAAAAGTAGTGGCACTGCTACTGCTGCTAACCTCCCCTCCCCCCCCTCTCTCTCCCTCCTGTTTGGCTAGCACCTGGAGAGGGTAGAACTGTTCGTCGACGACGCCATTCCAGGTGTCGTACGCAACCTGCGTCTCCGCGGCAGACCCCATCGTGCTGCCCATCTCCTGCGGCATCTAGGCAGCCACCCCCAGCTCCGAGTCCGTGTGTGATTTTCTCTGAGACTACTAAAGCAGAGAAGAGCAGCGAGAGATTCCCCCCTCCGAGGCGGGGTACAGCTGTTGATACGATAAGATATTGAAATTAGCAGTGGCCCCGCCGCCGTCGTACGAGGTCGCGCGCGGCTCGCGGCCGTGCTCCGGTGCTGTAGTGTCTCCGTACAAAGAGCGGCGGTAGATAAAGGGGATTTAGTTATCTGACTAAGTAGACAGTGTAGATTCCATTTCTCTCGCGATGCTTTCAGAGAAGGGGTGCGGCTGTGGAGCTGCCAGTTACTTGCTGAAGCGGGTAGGTCCGTGAGGTCAATGGTGGGCCCGGCGCCGCTCGCTACATGCGTCCAGGACATGCTTGCTTCCCGGCCGTGCCGTTAGCTATGTCAGCAATAAACGATGGATACTGGTACCCGTACCAATATCCGTACCGGACGTACATACCTCATCCCATGATGCTTGTCGCATCATATCAATCAGCACTATAAGCCGGTCTTGGTCGGTGCAGTACCCGTACTGGTTTTGGCTCTCGCCGCGATGATGACGATGATGTCCTTATATATTAGTACGGGTACTCTTTCGCTACCCAGTATACTTGAGGAGTGCTTACTACTACGGCTACTTTTCCATTTGATTACAAATTATGTGTGCTAAAACTCTTAACCCATTGTAATTATTCCTCTTCCGATTAATATGTACATAACGAAGCAATTGCGACCACGTAGGAAAGTGCCAGAAAAAACATCCAGCTACATATTTAATTTGACAATCAATGTTTGTCTGCGCGCGTCCGAGTGTGTGTTTAGAAAGTAATGTACACAGAATTGCCCTGTGCGGTAAGTGAGGTGAGGGTGAGTAGCGGTACGTGCATGCGTATGTGTGAATGTGTGTGTGTGTTCATGTGTGCGCATGTGCGTGATAATTTGACCATATGAATCAGTAGAAAGGGATTCAGGCACAACAGTGCGCTTAGCATGGTATTTTGTGTATTTGGTACTGACGGATAGCAGTAAAGAGAGTGGATATCAAATATCAACGTCATGCAAATCTGAAGTCCTGCCAAGTCCGATTTTTGCGCAAAATGACACAGAGCTTGTGGCTTCGTATAAACCAATTAACTCACGTGCTTTGTATTTAATTTCACAGTATAGATACTAAGCAAATTCGAAGTCAAGCCCTGCCATTTCGATGACAACCCACAACCCCTAAGATGACAAGCACTCCCTAAGACATCGCAAGTACATCAGCGACCGTGTAACACCGCCCACAAGCAACCATACATAGATACTTATGGAAAAGTCCACAATCATGGAGCGATTCCGTAACTTCAGCCTTTATCCTATGTTATGAAGGACATCATGTGATATTACAATTGAACATGCCGACATGACGCTGGGTACTCGCACATACATTGCCAGTGAATGTGTGACCCGAGCAATGTACAACATACTAAGATATCCGTGTGTTGCATTGGCATTTGTGGGTTGGCATCCTACTAGCTCATTGCCGTTCAAGGCATGTTCATCTCGGGAAGTCGCATCAACAATGAAACTCATTCAGCCGCACAATGGTGTGGCTTATCAACCCTCGAGTTCTCTGAGCCATGCAGGTAGTGAGGTGTGGCGAGCACAACGCAACATCTGCAACCGTTGCAGTCCCTATTTTCACTCGGCATGTCACTCATTATTTCCATTGGCTCATGCGCAGCCTATCGTTTCTGACAACTCAACCCATCAAGCATTGACTACTTAATAAAAAAACAGATACCAACAAAAATAAGCGAAGACGATCATGCCAATTCACTTCTTCCCTGCTGGGCCAAACATGCAATGTCCCAAACCTTCCCAACGTGATTATGATAAAACGGTGGTGGCAATCCTTAAAGTGAGCCATTTTCACGGGCGCCTGTGTGTAGGCTGTGTGCATGGGACATATGGGGCATGCAAAACGCCCGACCTTGCTCGCCATCTGAAAATGATAGCACAACAGGCGTCAGAAACGGCGTTGAGCTCATTGATGCGCTTATTTGCTTTCAGCGCTAGGAGATGCGCCCGAAACAAAACCAAGAGGATTGAAGAGCGTAACTTCGCCGAACCCAGGCTTTGCCTTCAGTGTCTGCCTCAACCATGTAAAAGGCAAGTCTCACACTGAACCAAAATTGCCTCCCTAATAACCCTTCAACCTGATTTGCTGCCACATTCCGTTGTGGGTCGAAAACGCGCCCCCTCTACCGCAGCCTCATCGGCACCGCCTGTATGCTCCTCAAGCGTGGATGCCCGCTTTGCATGTAACTTTCTTCCGTCTCGAGTGCTTCGAGGCGGCATTCGCGTTTGCTCGCTTCTTCCGCTCTGGCAACGCCGCCTGTGTTTAGCACCGACAGTCACAATCCACCTCAGAGGCACCAGCAACACGCACAGCACGACCCGCTATACCACTGACGAGGGAGGGGAAGGGGGGGGGGGGGGGGGGGGGGGGGGGGGTCACATTGAGCGCTTGCGTCCAGTCCCCACATGCATGGAACTCCAGTAGGGCAACCACCACATCGTTGATGTTGAGCACTTGGCTACACAAACAAAGATCACTTATTCAGAACAAAACTCAAGAGCTGCAGCCACGTTGTTAACATGAACCCCACCGATAAAACTGATGCCATGGTCCAGGCTGTCTCCCGTGGCATCGAGGCCGTGGGACACGCAGTGCTGGGTAAGGAAAAGACAAAATATTCTTCTCGGCTGGGTTTCTGTTTCGGAGTGTTGGTGGGTGTTTTATAAGAGAGAGAGCGAGCGAGTGGGCGGCAGTTCAGGGGCCCCACCGTTTGCCGTGGCCGCCCACTATGGGCATAAATTCCTGAATGGGCAGCCGCATCGCTGGCACCCTCTTCTCTTCCTGAACAGTGTGCCATGTGGATATTTGACGCTTCAGGATGAGAGGGTGTACTTCTGAGATAGACTCAGGAGAGGCAGGACTGAAAGGGAAGTGGACGGGGGGGGGGGGGAGAGGGGCGAACCGCCCAGGACTTGGTGACGTTCTTTTTCGTGGTGCGGTCCACGATTCCGCCAATGCAATAAATTTTGGAGGGGTCCAGCTCCATCAAGGGCTCTTCACCATCTGGAGATAACACGACAAGCTGCCAGACAGAGCGGCAATACAACTTCGGTCAGCCCCTCCCCCTCCCCTTCCTTCTGCTGTTGGATAGGCTTCCAGGAAATGGGTTAATGAGGTACATGCAGGGATGTGGTGTTCCGGTGAGGGGCGCACCTGCTCGGCGGGGTATGCCTCGTGCACAGCCCTGAGTTCACGGTTCACGGGCCAGCGGTCACCGCCCATTACCCCCGCAAACTCGGAGATATCACCTGAAAGTCCAGATAAAGTAAGATACAGTGAGTTTAAAGAAAGGACGGCAAGGGGCTGGCTGTGTTTGGAGGGGGAAACCAATCCAAGTAGTGATTGGGTGGTCAGAAGTGCAAATACGGATCTACATGCGTGCTTGCGTGTGTATGTGTGTGTGTGTGGTAGATACTGGGCTGGATGCGAGTATGCGCTTTGTGAGGAAGGAGGCGAGTAAGACGGTAGATGGTTCGATGCTAGATATGCATTTGCATGTGTGAAACTTTATTCTGGCCTAGCAGCGCTGGGTACCTGAGAGCCAAAGAAAACTGGGAATAGAGGTATAAAAGGATGAAGAAGCCGCGTGCGTGAATGTGAGAGTATGTTTGTGTTTGTGTGAGTGTGTTTGTGTATGTGTGTGTGAGTGTGCGTGTGAGTGTGCGTGTGTGTGCGTGTGCGTGCGTGTGTGTGTGTGTGTGTGTGTGTGTGTGTGTGTGTGTGTGTGTGTGTGTTTTGGTGCATTCATACGAGTGTAGTAGTGTATGTAGTTGTGATTATGGCCGATGCAATGGATGACGCGATACATGGAGGGGATAAGGGGTGGTGCACCTTGCCAGCTGCAGAACGTGAGTGCCATCGGCTTGACAGCGCGCTTGTTGGCCACCACACTGTACTCCAACTGCTTTGCCATGCTGCGCACCTCGCGATTGGAGTACTGCTGAATGAAGGAGCACTCCACCGCGAGCTTTAGCCCTGAGCGCAGCGCCTCCTCCACCTTCTCTTTCTGAGCCAAGTGAGCGGCTATCTGCGCTCTTACACAGCCCATTTACCCACGTGAGCACGGATAACAGACTAGCGCTCCAGTGAGAGGCAATGGTATTCAAACTCGAACGTTGATGTGCTTAAAATTACAGTCCAACCACTCACACGCTGCTGGTATGCCGCCTCCTTTCGCTCTGCCAGCTCCTCAGGTGTTAACCCCTGCGTCTCCTCTTCCTGTTGCTGCCTGCACAGCCGCAAGCACATACGCGTAGGCTGAGGTGTCAGTTTGTTAACTTGACTCTACCCCTATGACGCGCATCATGAGACAGGCGAACAAACATATGCACAGAGCTGACGATACAGCGGTGTGTGTCCTGAGAGGGGGTAAGGGGGGAGGTTGAGCCCACTTGAGTGCTTCATTGCGGCTACGTCGGTTGGCTTTGTTCCGCGCTGACCTGTTTTTGTTGCGCAGCTGTCCAAAGTCGAGAAGCAGTGCACACGTCAGAGGCGCCCGCAGCACAGCGCATTCACCACCCACACCAGCCAGCACCAGAGTAGGTTCCATGCAGTACAGATCCACCCACTTACCATTCGTCGGTGGTCCCAAAAGTCATCAGGCAGGGCTGCGTTTTTCGTCTGCGGACAGTTGACGACCGAAAACACGACAGCGGACAAGCGAGAGCGAACAGTCAGTCAGTCAGTCAGTCAGTTCATTTACCATCGCGAATGAAGATTTGACGGAGCGTTCTGTGTGGTATGCGAGTGCTGCCCTGCGCTACGGCATTTTTTGCAGAGGCGTGCGTCTCGAGGCATCGGTACGCGAGTTTAGCGGCCAGGTGACACTCGTTAGACTTCCCCCCCCGGAAAAGAAATAATTGAGAGCGCGCGAGAGTGAACTGAAATATACAACAGCGCCGCACCTTGCGCCAAAACGGAAGCTCTAGTCCGTCTTTGTCAGATTTGCCCTCTAGATCGCTGCCGTTACCCGAGAAGCTCGCCGGTCCCCTGACGGCGCAAGCCTGGGCCGCCTCGCCTTGTGCGTCCTCGAACACTATCGGCAGCTCTGTCCCATCCGCCGTCGCCTCATCCTTCACTGTTCGCCCCGCCATCGCACAATGTAATTGTGGATATCGTCACCAGCACGTCTCCGTCGATGAATACTCGCCACATACACGGGCTGATAGTTGGTGTTTAGTTGTGTGGGGTGGTGCAGTTGAGTGGCAGTGAGGCGGCGGCCAGCGAGGAAGCGACCGGCGGGAGAGGAGTGATGGGTGACGGGCAGTATGGATTACCTGTTGCTTTTAGTTTCTAGCACAAGGCCGTCATAATGGACTGCAAAACCTACCAAAAGATAAAGTCTTTGCCCCTTTTTGACTGCCAGACCCTAGCAAGGGGTATAATTTGGCGGAAAATGCTTTACCAACTTCTCTGATACAATGCTTCATTCATTAGTTTTTCCGGGTGGTGGGAGGGCCTTGAAAATTGGGTGTGTATGGAGGTCGAACGTGACAATTCTTTAACTACTAGCCACGCGCCGCGTTCCCGCTACAGGTACGAGTACATGTACCCGGGCAGCGCCCATGCCTCGCCCATCATACTACTCAGGGTAAGTCTCGGTGGTGCCGGCCACTCACGGATACTTCAGCCACTAGTAACGCCCGCAAGCTTGCCGGGAGCCTCAAGGTAGGGGTTCGGGTGTTGCCGTGGCGGTTTGGATAGGGGCGGAGGCGTCCATACATGATGGCGCTTGCTCGGATACGGCGTTAGCAATAACCGCTCGCTCGGCCCCCGCGGAGACGAATTTCTCCGCTGTTTCCTTCACGCTAGCTAACGCTAGCACCCGTTCTTTCAAGTCTGCCTTGTTTCCCTTACCTTCCGGAGCTTTTGGGTCATCGTATTGTAGCATTGCTTTTAGGTATTTCACTTGAAGGGACTCAACCATGCCGAGGCCGAGGGCGGCGATGGTCTCGAGAAGTGTGATGGCGTGGGTAACTGCTTCCACCACTGCCTTTTGCCTATTTGCGTTTTTAGCCTCCTCTTTGATTGCCTTATCGCTCGCCTTGCGTTTCTTTTCTAGGTCATGGGCGCGTTTCAACGCAATGGACTCTTCGCCGGTAGCACTTCCTAGGCGTGACCAAATGCTCTTGGTTGTAATACGCCCGCTCTTTCCTCCCCCCTCATCATGCACGTTGTCGTCGTCCGCTTCATCTTGCTCGACGGTCGGGTGGAGGGCAGTCTTCTCTTTGTTGGAGACGTCAACTTGCCAAAGGTAAGCCTCCATTATCTCCTCCGTGCTCATGATGGCAAGTCGAGTGACGTTGTGGAGGCCCGCTGAGGCACGGTCCACCTCCGCTTGTAGATGTCGAGGAAGGGTCATCGGAGGTTGCTTCGCTTGATGCTCAACTGAAGTGGGCGCAAGCCCTCCTCCGAGTAAAAGAAGTTGGACTTCAGTGGCGCGACTAGCGCTACCGTCCGTGGACGGGGGGGTGCCTGCACCAGACATGCCATCGTTGGTATTGTTGGAAACCCCCTGGACGATACGGTGGCTCCGTCGGTTTCCGCTGCATCTAGTTCGGCCTTGAAGCGCCAATACTCCTTCGTGTTGAATCTTGGTAAGATACCCTCCTTTTCCTTTTCTTGGTAAGAAACCCTAAACCCAACCCTTCATGTTCCCCTCCCGGGTGAAAGCCTTGTCCCAAGCGACATTGAACATTTGTGCGAAGTGTTTGTACTTGATGGGCAGAAGGGGTGAGCGCATGTTGCCGTTTTCGTCGATGTTGATCGTCCGCAACGTCTCGCGCTTGATCTTTCTCCATTTTGCATGCGTGTGTCATAGAATAGTATGTCAACATTGTGCATAGTATCACAACAAACGAAAAATATGTTAGCAATATGGTGAGGTAATAACTTTACCTTTAGTACATAGAAGTTCACAGTGTCCTCGCCTTGTAGGCGGAAGCTTAGGTGCGGGACGCGCAAAACGACGTCCAAGCCATGTTCCACCGCGGTCTCAAGCACAGCGAACCCAATGTGAGTGCCCACCGTATCGCATATCACAACGCCTTGATGGCCATGGCTATCATCCCTTGAGGGTAGTGACCGTAGAGCTTCATGCATCACTGTCCTCACGTAGTCAGGAGCACCCTCTTCGTTAAGACTTCCTTTCTCGTTGCTTGCATAGCGCCACGCCATGTACTTGCCGTCCTTGTTCTTGATGTCTGACAAAAAATGGGGGGCCCATGCATGATGATAGGTATTGCATAAAACACTCCCCATCATCTTCCATCCATGCGCGTAGCCCACGGTCTTGCTTGCCTTTGCTTGCAGTGGTCGAGTCTAGGGCTACCTTTGTCTCGTCGAAGGAAGCATTAAGGTGCGGCTTGTCAATAAAGACGGGCTCGCTGCCCTTGACGTTCGGGTCGTAGTTAGGATTCAAATGAGCAACGCCGGCCTTTACAAGCACTTCATCGCACACATCAAAGTATGTTTCTAGGTTGCCTAGGGTTAGCCACTCATGTCGCGTCATCTCTAGTGAGGAAGTTGTGTCTACGTAGAAAACCACGGTACTATCCCTCTGATGCTTGCCCTTTTTCTAAGTTGTGCTCGTGTTGTGTCCCTTGGATTAGGTGTGTCGCCAATGCCATGACATCGTTTGGAAAGACGGGGAGCTTTCTGCTGCGGACAACGCTGGCGATGCGCTCTTCGATCGCTAGCGGGATTAGAGTACCGCCACTCTTTTGGGGAGTGGGCACATGTATGCCAGTCTTGATCGATGTTGAGATCAGAGCGCGGCACCATGAAAGACTAATAGTGATATTGTGTTCCTTTAACGACGTTGTCTGGGCTTGAGTCGCAACGGCAGGCACAGATTGGTTACACTCATGTGCATTTTCTATCACTTTTCTGAGCATAGTCTTGAGAGCCTCCATGTAATCCTTGTGACTGTCGGCACCTTTTGCCCTTATGCTCTATCACTAGCACGCGCTCTGCATTCCCCTTCCTGCCGCATTTGCCCTTCCGGCCAACACCCCGACGAATTGTAGCGGTAGTAGAGATGGGGTTGAGCGGTTGACGTTGTCCAGCGATCTCGTAAGTTGTGTAGAATGGAACGTCGCGAGATGCTTGATTATTTGCGTTCTCTTCGTCGCCTTGTTCCGGCTAGAGACTTTCGACGTCCATCATTAGCTTTGACAAAGCTGAAACACGCCGCCAAATGCCGGTCTTGAGGGCGTTGTTTTAATTTTCTGGGACGGTAACCACGGCCTCTTTGGCAGCACGGAGACCGGCTTCCAAGTAGCCTAAGCCATGCTCCATATTCCATATCTGAGCACCACGATCATATAGATGTTGGCGGTGGGTCTTGGTGAGGCCACCAAATGGTAGAGGGCGAGCGGAACGGCGTGGTCGAGCGGGGTCGTCCAGGTTGCGATTGGCATCGGAGGGGGCGGCTGAGGGGTTGGCACCCCTAAACATGGCAGCGAGAGCCATGTGTCGCAACGCAAGCGTGCAAGTGGTGTTAGTTATTACGTTGTGGGCTGATATTCCGAGTTGCGGTGGACGGCCGAGTCGATATTGGGAGAACGAGCAAGTAATCGTGCTTGTTTGGGTAAGATATCAAGGTCGTGAAGAAGGGAATAACCGAGCGCGCTGACCGGAGCGGCCTGCGTTTTTCTTCCTCGAGTGCCGGAGGCGACACTCACAAGGGTGGCACAGCACAACCATCCATTGCTCGATATCTATACGGGTTTTGATTCCTCACTCTGAGGAGGCCGGACGGGCGTTGTAGGTGGTTGGGGTCGCTTGTTGGGTGGTGTTGTCGGGTGATGGGGTGGGTCGTGACAGCCGGCGAAGAATTTAAATTACAAGCAACTTCATGTGGTCACATTTTGACCCACCTCTAGGTACCCACGGGTCGGCATGATTACCACCAAGCCCTATGCAAACCCTTGTCTACATGAAGACCTTGGCTGCTGAGGTGTTAGCCCTATGGTTGGCCCTAGGAGCAACCCCATATTGCCCTTTCCGTGCCCAGCGTGACTGCAGGTGGCTAGATAGACACGGGTGGATAGAAACTAAAAGCAAGGGGTACGGGATGTACGGGCATGTAGCGGCAACTTTTGCTGGCTGATGACGACATCATCATGACTGTAGGGCGCGCGCTTTCGCGCGCGGGGATGCGCAGAGCGGAGTTCCCCTCTAAGGGACGCATTGAAGACTTCATTGCAAGTCTTGAGTGGAAGGGATGGAAACGATGATTGGATTTGTTATGGTTTGTGATAAGGTTTTCGAATGCATCTACGTATGTATGTGTGCATGGATTATGTGAATGAGACGTCGGGAGGGAGCGAATTAAGGAGGCAGGGAGGGAGGAATGAAGGGAGAAAGGGAGGGATGGAGGGATGAAGGGAGGGATGAAGGGAGGGAGGGATGGAGGGAAAGACAATAAGGTTGGGAGTGAAAGAGATGGAGAAAGAGGGGGAGGGAGCGAGAGAGAGAGAGACATGAGATGAGGGAGATGGAAGAGGGAGCGAGACAGATAGGGATAGGGAGAGTGAGAAGGCGATGCAGAGGATCACGCGGACGAGAGAGAGAGAGAGAGAGAGAGAGAGAGAGAGAGAGAGAGAGAGAGAGAGAGAGAGAGAGAGAGATAGAGAGTGAAGAAAAAATGTAAGGAGATTGGGAGGGAGGGAGATAAGACAGAGAGAGAGGGGGGGTAAGAGAGAGAGAGAGAGAGGGGGGGTAAGAGAGAGATAGAGAGAGAGAGAGAGAGAGAGAGAGAGAGAGAGAGAGAGAGAGAGAGAGAGAGAGAGAGAGAGAGAGAGAGAGAGAGAGAGAGAGAGAGAGAGAGAGAGAGAGAGAGAGAGAGAGAGAGAGAGAGAGAGATTGAGAGAGAGAGAGAGATTGAGAGAGAGAGCGAGAGCGAGAGAGAGAGAGAGAGAGAGAGAGAGAGAGAGAGAGAGAGAGAGAGAGAGAGAGAGAGAGAGAGAGAGAGAGAGAGAGAGAGAGAGAGAGAGAGAGAGAGAGAGAGAAAAGAGAGACATAGGAGATATATATATATATATAAATACATAAATCTATATACAATGTTCCTTAAATTGTCCTTATTTTTTGTCCTATGTCCAAAAGTGTCATTTGTAATAACGCATGTCGCTTGGCACGTGGTGGCAGTTTCTAGGAGACACGCGTGTTGTTAGATGGAAATGGGAGGCTATATTTTTGTCCATTTTGCGAAATATCAAGAATTTTCTTACTAAATCGAATGTGACAAACCCAACTGAACCTTGTTGATAAACAATTATTGTTGTTGTTGTTGCCCGGTTGGCGCCTATGGCGGCTGAGTTGGTTGATCGCATGGCTATGTTGATGGCATTTAGTCCCTTCCCTGGCATGGGTGATGGTGACTCTCGTTCTTTGCGATGTGGCACTTATGTCCGTATGCAACATTTCGTTATTCGAACTACTTTTGTTCCTTTTCGGCGCTTTTTAGGGGATGTGCGGCGAGAATTCTTGCAACGTCATTCTGTTGCTCTTCATGGTACTTTGGGTTCCTATCTTCGCGATGCTTTGCAGGAGGGCAGTGCTGATGCTGTGGCATGCCTTCCTGTTCCTCGGGCTTAGGTTGTTTCCTCTTTTCTTCTTTTTGCTTGGTGGCTTATCCTGCTTTTTCTTGTAAGAAATCGGCCAGCCATAAGTCAAAACTTCTACTACTTTCGTATGACATATTATTTCTTGTGTCTTTCCCCGGATGCACTTTCACACGCTCCGCTTCGCGAACCTCGCTCCCACGTTTTCCAACCGCGCTCGGCCGGAGTCAAGGCGTTTTCTATCTCGTCTCGGCCACGTCGCCCTTGCGTTTTTGGCTTCGGACCCGCCTACTTCGGGTCGCCTGGGCGAGCTCCGTGACAAGTTCCATGAGCACTACGACGCAGTTTTCCGCGTCGTGGTCTGTCGCATCTTCGGCCTACCCTCGTCCCGCA
This sequence comes from Tetraselmis chui, assembly GCA_026401115.1. NCBI lineage: Eukaryota > Viridiplantae > Chlorophyta > Chlorodendrophyceae > Chlorodendrales > Chlorodendraceae > Tetraselmis > Tetraselmis chui. The sequence goes on along the minus strand of JAPMLY010000274.1, from coordinate 242,737 downwards.
TCCTCTCTTCTCTACGCTCCCCCACTGCTTGTGCTTCTTGCCATCTCTCGGTTAAAGCTATGCGGGGTGCGTTCTCGTCGGCGGGTGTTGACATGTCGGATGATGCGTGGGCCACTGCTTTTGCGGACCATTTGGCTCGTTGCGGCGGAGATGCTTCGGTCCACACCGCTCACTCTTGGTTAGTGACGGCCCTTGCGGAAATCATCTCCGAGGTTCGCGGCGCACTCGGGGTTGGCGTCGAGGTTCTCACAGATCCCACGATGTTAGTTCAACTCCCCAACGGCAACGACGGTCTCCCCGCGGATGTGGGTGTCTTGCACTATCACGGCATCCGAGGCTCAAAACTTGCCCTTGATGCCGTGGTTTCCGGTTTGTTCGGCGTGTCTAGCCCCCCGTCACCCGAAGTCGCTCTACGCCATGCTGAGAAGACTAAGTTCGAGAAGTACTCGGAGGGGTTGAGGAGTCGCCCCGACATCCGCTTCATTCCCTTTGCAGTCACGGAATTTGGTAGTCTTGGCGGCCACGCCACGGCTTTCTTGACGGAGCTAGCCAAGCAGGCAGCCGCATCGAAAGGGATGCACGTGGGCAAGTTGTTGGCCTCCTGGCGTCGAAAGGTCTCTCTCGCCGTCCATGTTGCTCACGCGGACAACGTCTTGCGCGGTTTGTCCGCCGCTGCGGACGGCACGGAGGCCGCTTCTTCCTCGGCTGGCCTTCTCCAGCCACAGCGCTCTTCACCCGCGCCATGGGCCGCAAGCGTCCCCGTGCTTCCTCGAGCGGCGCGTGAGGCGCCGCTTGTCGCCTCCACGTGTTGCATTCTCGGCGTGGCTTAAGAGTTTCCTTAGTTTAATCTGCTAGGTTTGTGCACAATGTAGTGCTTTCCTTTTGCTGTGCTTTGGATTCCGTGATCCTCTTGTCACTCTTGCCCTCTTGTTTCCCCTCCCACTTTCCCTGTCCGTGCTCATCTGGTTCTTCTTGTAAGCAATACACTTACACACGCTGGCGGCAATGCGGCATATGATGATGAATGTCCCCGTCAGCACCGTTCATAGGAAAATTTGATGCAGCATCACTCGTTTCATTACACCGGATGAAAACATTCTGAATTCTTGTCGCTGTTGTATGGGACGGGAAATTCCATGTACCTGGTACATATATCTGCAGTAGTGGCCCCGCTACCGCTGGAAAGGAGAAATGTCACTTCTGGCGGGTATGGAAGAACTTGGTGTCATGTACGCGTGATTTAAAATATCTAGCGCCTGTTTAAAAGATCGCTATGGATATTGAGTAATCCTTGCAATCCCAGCGGCGGATTGAGAAATCGGCGGAGGGCACCGCCTGCCTGGGAGAACCTGCCCGAGCAATATCCACGAACCGACGGGAATGTATTTGGCAGGCGGCACAGGCTGAACCATACGGGAGTCGGCACGAACCAGCGTGTCCTTACCCTCTCCAGAGCCTTGCACGTTTGACAACTCATCTAACATCTCATACCCTCCTCCCGTCCGTCCTGCGATACCTGGCGTTCTGTTCGGACGCTACCCCCCCCCCCCCCCCCCCCCCCCCCCCCCCCCCCTGAAGGTTATATTGGGTCTAGGTTAGGAAAGGGTTGTTCTTGTGACGAGTTGTTTCGATGTTGGCGAACACGGCGCGCGCGGGCCGCGCGGCGGCCTCCCGTCTTTGGACTCGCGGCCTGGCGGCGGGCGGTCCCTCCGAGTCGGCCGATGTCGTCATCGCTGGCGGCGGCATCATGGGCCTCTCCATCGCCTTTCAGCTCAAGCGTCGCGAGCCCGACATGAAGGTGGGGAACCGCATCTTCTGCGTTCAACTTCCCTCACCACCTGTCGATCATCCGAAACATTGTCGGCCTTTGCTGATGCACTCACCGCTCGTCAGCCCGAAAGCACGCGCTCGTTAGATCAGCACGCTCTGAACCCCTTTTCGTCTACTTGCTATACTGCACACATCCCAGGGAATCATGTTCGCAGTCCTTCGTGTTCCCAACTGCTTCGCAAGATTGAATGATGCGTACTTTCCGAATAGTACAAAGTGGACTCGACACGCCGCTACAGTACTCACATCGCTCGACACCTGCCGGATCGTACCCGACCTCTAACCGGATACAACTTTGTCGATGCGGTGGCGTGCAGGTGATTGTTTTGGAGCAGGCGCCCAGCTTGGGTGCGGGATCTAGTGGCTACTCAACCGGCTTTCAGCGCGCGTTCTACAGCTTCGACAATACGATGCAGCTCGCGCTGGACGGGATCAACGCGTACAAGAACTGGAAGGAGTTTCTGGGCGACCCCGACGCGAAGGCTTACTTCACGCAGACCGACGCGCTATGGATGCTGGGGAAGAGCAAAGCGGAAAACGAGACTATGAAGGCGAGGCTAGCTGCCTACGGAGTCGAGAGCCACTTGCTTGACGAAGCCGGCTTGAAGGAGCGTTTCCCGCTCATGAACCCGGAGCCCTTCCCCAAGTTCGACGAAAACTTTGAAATCGTGGAGCAGAATCTCGGTGAGCTGTCGGCCCTGCTGGAAGTCGGGTGCGGCCACCTCGACTCCTCCTTCTGCCTGGAGGACATGGACAAGGCGGCTCGTCGTCACGGTGCCGACGTGCGCATGAAGCAGAAGGTCGAGTCGTTCATCGAGGAAAGTGGCGTTGTGAAGGGAGTTAAAATGGCTGACGGAAGCTCCATTCACGCCGGATTCACCGTCAACGCCGCTGGACCCTGGTTCAACAAACTTAACGACACCGTCGGCGTCAAGCTGTCAACCACAGCCCTCCCTACCCGCATCCAAGTAAGCCCCCCACTTCTCTCTCTTATCGACCACAACAGTTCACAGCTTCTCCGTCTGATGCACTTATACCACCCACCTCAGCTCAACTCACTTGCCATCAAGTCAGTCTGATGGGGTTCGCATTGCATAACACAGGTGGGCCACAAGTACATTCCCGATGAGTACTGCGACCTGCCTTTCACCGCTGACACTTGGGGACCCTCAGGTACCAGCACCACTAACCTCGTCATGCAGATCATCCAGTGCGTTGCGTTACGTTGCCCCTATCATGCTACCCTGCCTTCTTCACTCCGAACCACGCCCGTCACTGCCGCAGGTATCTACTTCATGCCGCGTCGCGCGAACAACCAGCTCGTGTTTGGATCCGTTGACCATCGCTTTGAGGCAGAGGTCGTCGACCCCGATGACTACAACCAGAACCTGGACCCCGACTTCAAACAGGAGTACCTCAACGCCCTCTTCCACCGCCTTCCCGGTAAGCCGCGCACTATTAAGCCGGCTCACCACCGGTCGTGACTGTATTACATCCTGGCCAGTCCCTCTGCCCCTTGCATATGCAATTCATAAGATCTGAGTTGCAATGAAGGACCACTATGCTGATCATTGTTGCGGCACGGCAGGTCTTGACACCTCTGGCGAGATTGTGGGCTTCTCCAGCATGTACACCGTGAACCAGGTGAGCCTATGTTCTTTAGCACTGCCGCTGTATCTGTTGATATCCCGTGATGGATACGATAACGGACACATCTGTACGCTGGATTCCCTCCACCTATAGTGGACGCACGTGGTGCTCCGTGCGTGAAATTCATAAGCACAAAATGTCCCAATCGGGTACCGACTTTGGGGGCGGTGCTCGAATAAGGCGTACAAGTCCGTTAGGGAAGTGTGGGTTCTAAACCCCACTCATGTCACCTCCGTAGCTCTGAACAGCATCATATGGCCTAAACCCTATAGGTATTTGTGAATGATGCGGGGTGTGGAGCTTAAATCACGATATGCTGACCGGATTGTATGTGTGGTGATAGGATGATGTGCACCCCATGATTGGCGAGACGGAACGCAAGGGGCTGTGGGCATGCAACGGCTTCTCTGGCCACGGCTTCAAGCTGGCGCCTGCGGTGGGCTCGCTCGTGGCGCAGCAGATCACGGGGAAGAAGCTGGACGGCATGCTGGGGGAGACCAACATCCCGCTGGACTTTTTGGGACCCAACCGGAAGCCGCTCATTCAAACGTCTAACTGGGACGAGAAGACGCACTTTGCGTAGACGCGGGCATGTTTGCATGGGGGGCATACCCCTGGCCCCTCTCATTCAGATACCTCGGTCCGCTAGCCAAGCTTGGAAGAACTCGCCCGCGCTGTTAAGGCATGGCGAAGTGTCAACATGACACTCTCCTTGATGAGGGGCGCCTGAATAAGAGGGTATCTGATTTAGAGAGCTGAGGCACGATACATTTAGGGTACCTACGTAGGGTACAAGTGCCAAGGGTGTCTACCTTATATGGTGTTATTTGCGAACGGCATGTAATTCATTTATAGCGCGATGGGCTTGTTTTTCTGTGAAGGAGGCTGCCCTGTCGTCAGAGGCGGCTGGACGGTTATGCTGCCATTCTCTTGTTCTGGATTTAAGCTGCGCGTTCAATAGCTGGGAAGAGTATCACCGCTGGCTGTCCGAATTCTGGCCAGTGGTTGCTACGCTTCATGCGAAGGCGAATGAATGGATGACTGTTGGTAAAATAAGGTACCATGAAAAGAAAATCCGGCGTTCCATGCAAAAAGAAACAATTAGTGTTCTAGACAAGGGATGACAGAAACGATGGAAGACGGAAAACCGACGATGCCTGTGTGTCTATTGTTGTGGCCCGTGGATGGAGTCATGTGACAGAGTAGCGATACTTGACCTTAGATTTATTTATGCTGTAGTTTGTATCTCAGCGTTGGTAATGAACAGACCCTACTTTGAACAACCGTCCATACATGTCTCTCCCGACATCTGTTGATCGCAGCTGTCGGCTCACCCCGTCTAGCCCCCTACCGTCCCATGCATGGCACGGAAATTGAGTTGGCAGCGCCCACCACGAGGAGGTAGGGGCGAGTGTTGACGGGCATACGAGAGTAACAATCTTGTTCGAGTCCCGTTACCTGTTGGCAAGCACCAACTCGTTCACGTGTTTTTGCAGCATCCGTTTCGGCTCCTTTCGTCAAATTTACGAACCCCGGCTAAGGTTGAACAAGCCGTTACTGCCAAGACTACCGTTCATCAAGATGGTACTTATTACGTTGTTCCGTGTATTGTCGAAATTGATGGACTTTCTACTCTTACGCCTTCAAAAACTAGGTTATTTAAAGATACTCAACGTAAGTTTGAATTGCTACCCTTTGGTTATGCTGCTCAATGGGAAGCTTTTCGAGGCGTTTTGATTTCTGAACAACTTCTTGCCCATGATGACACTTCGTTGCCGAGGTAGCTCTTTTCCTTCTATCGTTTTACGGCGGCCGACCCTGGTCCTCTATGGATGTTAATTAAGGGCTAAATTAATCGGCCGTGTGGAGAGACGCATATTGATTTACGTATGGGAGGTCCAATCCAAACAACTAACTTTGTTGGTCTTGAAGTAACCGTGATTGAGACGCAACGTAAGACTGCAATTAGCGTACCCTACCAGTCAGGATACGACGCACGTAAGTTGGAGGACATGTTGGAGATGCAACCTCAACGTTTCGTCATGCTCGGCATTAAGGCTGACTCGTACCACGCCGTCAAGTGGGTTACGTCTCAATTTTTGGGACCCTTGACAAGTTGGTGATTTAACCGTAAGCACTAGGCACTGGCGTGCAACTTGTGGATGCGTATTCACCCGATGGTGCGCCCCCCCGTTCTCCAGCTTGGACCTGTGTGCACCCTGTCCACACACGACGAGTGTGTCGGTGTGGGTGGCTGGCTATCGCCGGCGAGTGGCTGACTTAAGAGGGGTGGTGGCGGGTTTTAAATCGCAGTTTATACTGGCGATACCGCCGACTACAGGTTGAAAGTACTAGGTGTCTAGAGAAACTTGCCTTTTGCGGGAGAGCTGTCGATCGCAGCTCGCCGAACCACATTGTCGCGCGTGAGTGACGTGAGGCGAGGGCCCATAACCTATTGAACCATGCAAACACAGTTAGTGTGGAAGATAACTTACGCAAACGTAGTTACAGTCACAGTCCCGCAAACGGAACAGTCACGGCGACAACCAGCCTACATGCGTGGTGTCGGGACAACAGAAGTGTGAGAGGTGTAGCCTAGCGACAGCTCTGTACCGGGTCAAACAGTTTATCGGTATGTCCGATCTAGACATGTACTAATCATATCTAGAGTAGCTTACAGTAGCTATCTGCAACTAATACGTATGCGGTATTACTTACAACAGGCTTCCATCTCATACACATTCGACTCCTTGTAACAGAGATTCACAAGACGTCCATGCTGTCTAACATTAGGGATGACGCGATTAACGCCATGCTTGGACTTACGCAAGGCTCCTTGAGTTGTGCCAGCTACACCCAATTGTTCAACGACTTTTTACGGGAATCTCGACAACATGTTACGGACGATCTCCAATGCATTCGCTTCATGAATGGCATGGCGAATTTCAGCTTCGGATTGAGGCTAAGTCCCATCGTTCTCATCATGAGGGTTACAACATGCCCTTGGTCAAATTGCAAGAATTCCTGAATGACCTCGTGACCGACTCACCACGTCTGGGCCGTGCAAAAAGCGCACCGACCCCGTATGACAACCGAGGCGGAGGTAGTCGATCTTCTAAAAAGCGTTCTATTGAGAGTCCAGAGGTCGAGGGCCCTAAACGACTGCATCGATGCGACGGATATGGCCTTGGTCGAGGTCGTGGTCTTGGAGGCCATCGTGGAGGTCGTGGCCGATCTTCTCCAAACACTAGCCGAATTGATTTCAACGCCATCGATGGAGCTTTGACTCCTTAATAGCGTAAACGACACCAAGAAGAGGGACTTTGCTTCAAGTGCCACATGAAGGGACACCGTGTCTTCCAATGCCCGGAGCTGGCCAAGAGCAGGTCGACACGCCCGACAAGCACAAATGATGGTGGCATGGCAGGGAGTATGCAATGGCGCTTTGGTTGTCCTCCCATATATATAGTGGTGGTTTCGGTGATGGGGGAGTTGAAGATTTTCCCCAGTAGTTGTCGGAGGTGGAGTCCCTCCTTGGTGGCGTCTGCCGCAGAGTAGTACTCGGCTTCACACGTGGATTGAGCCACACAAGTATGTTGTTTGGACTTGTAATTGATGGGCCCGCGTCCGAGGGTGAAGAGATAGCCAGAGCGAGACTTGCGGGTGTTGTTGTCGTTGGCCCAATCAGCGTCGGCAAAGCCTGTGAGTTGGAGACTGTGGTCCGTACCCCCCCCAACGTCAGGCGCATGTCGATGGTGCCATGAAGGTAGCGGAGGACCTTCATCAGAGCCTGCATGTGTGCCTCCGTGGGTGAGGCTTGGGCGGAGCCGATGATGCTCAACGCCGTGGAGACATCGGGGCGCGGGCAGACGGTTGCGTACTGGAGGCTGCCCTGAAGGTCGGGGTAGACGTCCTTGGCCACCCCGGTGAGAGAGGGCGAGGTCATGTGCGCGAGGCCGGCGAGAAAACCCGAGTCCATGGGAAGTGACGACGGCTTAGAGTCGGACATGCCGTACTTGGCGAGTATCTCGCGCATGTACTTGGACGACTGGTCCAGCGAGATGGTGCGCGTGGAGCGGTCGCGGGTAATGTGCATACCGAGGAGTTGAGAGAGGTCGCCGATGTCCTTGATCTTGAACCGTGGTCCGAGTTGAGCTTTGAACGATGCGAGCCAAGTGGCATCATTGCAGACCGCGGGAATGTCATCGACGTACAAGGCGATCATGGCGAAAACGTGGCCGGTGCGGTAGATGTAGATGCACGGGTCGGAGACGCATTGTTGCCATCCATGGTCGACGAGCCATGCACGAAGTAGCATGTTGAACTCGCGGGGGGGCTGTTTGAGGCCGTAGAGGCAGCGCTTGAGGTGACACACTTTGGACGTGCCATCGTTGAAGCCGAGGGGCTGGCGGATGAACACGTCTTCCTGGATGAGGGCGTAGAGAAACGCTATGTCGATGTCAAGATGGCAGAGTTCAAGGTCGCGAGCGGCTGCGATGGCAAGGAAGAGACGCAGGTTGGCCATGCGGATGACATGGGAGAACGTCTTTGTGTAGTCCAGTCCAGCGCGTTGACTGCACCCCTTGGCGACGAACCGCGCTTTGAAGCGGGAGATGTCGCCGGCGGTATCCGACTTGACTTTGAAGATCCACATGCTATTAACGACCATTATGCATGGGGGGAGGTCCACAAGTTCCCACGTGCCGTTGGCGATGAGGGAGGAATAATCATGCTGCATAGCTGCTTGCCACTGGGGGGCTTGGGCGCTGTCCAGCGCAGCCCGGAAGGATTTCGGTTCCACACACTCCCGGGCGGAGAGGAGGGCGACGGCAGTAGGGGACGTGCATGCAGGTATGTACGGGGGACCCGTGATATGGTCGGGAACGTGCGGGTGCTCAAAGATGTCCTCTTGAGCTTTGCCTTGTTTAGGATCACAACACGCCGTCACGAGGGTCGGGGGGTAGTCGAACAAGTGGGCAACCATATCGCCGTATCGAAAGGGGTGTGAGCGGAGCCGAGCATGGCGAGGGGCTGCAGGGGGGGGAGGGATGTTGGTAGCGTGAGGTCAATGGGGTGGGATAGGGGTGAGGTTGTGGGTACGTCTGCCGAAGAGTCGGTGATGACCGAGTCGACGGAGGGTTGTGTGCCGAAGCCTGGGGTGTCTTCCTGAAAGACAACATGGACGGAAGTGGTGATGCGACGCGTTTCCGGGTTGTGGACACGGTACCCGGGTGCGCCAAGGGGATAGCCCACCATGACGCCGCGAAATGCTTTTTCACTGAGTTTCCGACGTTGTTTGTCGGGCACCTTGGCGAAAACGGCGCAGCGGAAGACGCGGAACTTGGAGGCGTCGGGCACAAACGACGAGTGTGAGGGGGACGCCACCATTGGGTCCGACGTAGCGACTGTACGCGCGGTTGCGAAGGTACACAACATTGCTGACAACGTACGACCACATGGAATTGGGAACGGCCATGCTGTGGAGGATCGCCGACGCAGTGTCCCGGATAGTGCGCCAAGGACGTCCGGCTTTGCCGAGCATGTGGTGGGCGTATGGGGCAGAGAACAGGACCCCGACGCCGAGGTGTGCGCACATCTGGCGAGTGACAGCAACTTCAAACACAGAGTCGGAGTCAAACTTGAGGATTGGTGCGAACGCGCCCGACTGGCAGTGATGGCGGGCATGCAAGTGTTTGATGTCCAAGAGGATTGTTTCCAACTCCGAACATGCGTCGTCTTTAGACTTCAGGAACCGCACCCACATGTAGTTGGTGTGGTGGTCGATGACGAGCAAGCACTAGCGGAGGCCATGTGGGGAGGGGACATTGACTAGTCCCCAGAGGTCAGCGGACATGTTGAGGAGGGGGCGGGATGGTTTCGCGCAAGCGGCGGTGTTGCGCGGTGCAGTTGGGCTTTGTGTATTAAGCAAGAGTCGCAAGACACTTTGGTTACATAGCTAGCTAACACATGGCTAGTCGGAACACCGTGAGTATGATGGGCATGTAGGCTTTGCATGTTCATGTGTCCAAACCGACTGTGCCCCAGCACGGGGTCACACTTGGCAGTAAGGGCAACCCGAGGTGAGGGGTCAGGTGCCGACGTTGCGGATGGGTTTGAAGGGAGCTCCGGCTGGTGGGGAAGGAGGTAGAGACCGTTTCCGGACGGTTCTAGCACACCCATACTTGTGGGTACCAAAAGCAGACTAGTGTCAGAGTTGGAGGGGAAGATGAATTCACAGCCCCTGTGTGTTTGCATCCAGCTGACACTAAGAAGTCTGCCGATACGCTAAGCGGAGCGAGAGGACAGGTCGGGGGTGTATAGTGCATACACAGTGCGGTGAATAAAGTGGCCAGAGGCAAGTCTGACAGAAATCCGCACTAAGCCATTGCCCTTAACGTTAACGCCGACTCTTCCCACGCGAGAGGGAGCGGAGGGGGGTATGAACTTTACGAAGTCATCTCAGTGAGGTTAATCGAGCAGGCGGAATCAACGACCCATAACTGTGAGAGGTTACGACATGGGGTGAGAGAAGAGGAGAATGCCACAGAGTTGAAAGGGACACTCACCTCGTCGTCATCGCAGTCATCCACGCAGTCCTCGAGGGTGGGTAAGCTGTCGGCGTCATCGGCGGGGGCGTCGTCGGCTGGGACGTCGCTCAGCGGAGCAGCGTGAGCAAAGGTGGTGCCACCGGGGGCGCCGTACTTCTGGTGCCACCAACACGCACGATTTGACTTCACTTTAGAATGTGCGGACGACGAAGGTCTTAAATCGCACGGTGACTTACCTCAAAGTTCGCCGAGTGATTCAGTTTTGGAGAGAGACATGAGTGGAGAGCGTGTATTAAATCTACCATGGGAGTTAGGAGAGCATATGGCATGCCACTTCGAGAGTTGTAGACGTACAACGCCGACGACTACGATGGCTATTTTTGTTCTTCCAAAGTGGGCTAAGTTCAACATCATCACTCGTTACTGGAACTTGTATAAAGAATTCCATACTCGGACTTAGCGTTTTTCTCGCCTGTCGGTTATTGACCCGACTCAACAAGAGGTGGTTGCCCGTGCTCCATAGGCCGTTCAATTTTAGTTAGTCACTGTTGATTGTGAATTTTGTGATTCGGCCCCGACTACAATTCCTTATCTACCTACCTCTTTACTACATGTACCACCAGACGAGCCTACATCTTCCATCGCTACGCTGCGAAAATTTTCTTCGGACGCTACCGCCATGTTAACCGATCTCATCGAAGCTCGCCCCGTGATTCGAACCGAGTTGAACGTGAAAACTCGTGATGGAGGACATCTAGTTCCGGATTAGTCGACTGCGCAGCGACACTCGGCTTTGAGTCGACTTCGTACGACGCTTCTCCCTTCGGACTCGCAAGTCCAAGGTCAAAACGTTAGTTCGGCTAGCTAACGGACAATGTGTGACGTCTTCGACAGTTTGTGACGTCACTTTCGAGCTAGCTCTTCATGAGTCTCAACAAACTTTTTACGTCTTACGTGATTTACGCGTTGTTGATCTAGTACTAGGTTTACCATGGCTAGACGACGAACAAGCCTCTTTACACTTCGGCACGACGCGTGTTTTCACCCTTATGGACAACAATGGCCACTCACACCGAGGAGCGCAGACAAGAATGCTTACTCATGTCACATGGCAAGATTCAGGAGCTCATGCCCAAGACGCGCCGACGCAAGGGACGTAACGCTGAAACTTACGTGATTAGCGTCACGCCAGCAAGGGAACAGCCCGCAGAATTTCATAGAGTAGTTAACCCCGGAACAACGTGAGAACTTCCGGTCCCTAAATCACAATGATTTTTCGGAGCTATTGCAACCGGTGGATTCGCCACATGTCAGCCGACAGTGGGATCACCCAATCGAGACCACATGCCCCATGAAACGCCAGCGTCTTAACCGATTGTCGCATGTGGAGCGCGCTGAGCTCAACCCAAAGCTCAAAGACGCAATGGAGTCTGGTTTGATTCGCCGGAGCCATAGTGAGTTCGGCTCGCCAATCCTTTTTGTACGAGAAGCATATGGGTCGTTGTGACTCTGCATTGATTACCGTGGACTTAACGAGGTTACGCGTAAGGACGCCTTCCCACTTTTGCGTGTGGATGACACCCTCGATGTGATGAAGGACGCGCATTTCTACACCCATCTTGACCTCGCGTCTGGCTTGTGGCAAGTTCGAGTACGTGAGGAGGACATCCACAAGAAAGCGTTCCAAACACCTAACGGTATGTTGGAGTGCATTGCCATGCCGTTCAGTTTGTGCAATGCACCGCCTACGTTCGAGTGAATGTTGAATGACAACATGCGCGAATTTTTACACAAGTTTGTTACTGTCTACATCGACGACATGTGTGTATACTGTTAGCACTAGCATTGCATTACCGAGTGCTTATGTACAAGGTAGCTAGTCCTTATCTTAGCACTTTATGTTGTACTAATAGCGGTACTCTATTTCCCCGTTTGTGGCGGTCGGCTGGCCTTGCCGGTGCCTTTGCCGGCCGCCATCTCTCTCTCTTCACTTCCTTTGTCCCCACCATTGGCTTTGAGCGCATGCGTCCTGTGCTTCGACGACTCAGAGAGGACGGCTTGAAGATGCGTCTTAAAAAGTGCTTCTTCGGTTTTTAGGAGATGAATTACTTTGGCTACAATATGTCGGTTGGTAAAATTTCAGTTCCGACAAAGAAAGTCGAGGCCGATGTAGACTGGCCATTGCCTACGACGCAGAAGGACGTTCGAAGTTTCGTGCACTCTTGCAACTTCTACGCCAACCTCATCCACCATTCTAGCGACCTTGCGGCTCCTTTGACGGACTCAATGCACAAGTCTCAGTCACAGAAGGTTACGCTGACGCTTGCATGTTTGGAAGCCTTCGAGACTCTCAAGTTGCAGCTCATTTCCGCGTCATGCCTTATCCTTTCGGAGGTGAGCTCGGTCGCGACGTTCATCGTGGCTATAAATACTTCGACAATGGGGATTGCAACAATCATGTTGCAAGACCAAGGAGGAGGTCTTCAATCATTCTTTTCTGGGCGCGTAAGCTGAATGCAGCTGAGCGTGGCAACACCTTCTATGCCTATGATTTGAAAGCTTTGGCCGTATTCGAAGCGGTAAAGAATTGGAGGTGTTAGCTTGAAGGGTGCTCGAAGTTCCTTGTCGTAACATACCACGACGCACTGCGACATCTGCTGAAGCAACCAAACAACATGTTGAACAAACGGCAAGCACGTAACCTGCGGGGCTTGCAACCGTTTGTGGGTTGAATGACGATTGCGTACCGCAAGGGAGCCTTGAACGAAGCAGATCCGTTAAGTTGGAGACCGGAATTCGCACCTGGGGCCACATTTCCGTTATTCTAAGATGGCGAGGTTCCGTCAGAGGCATATTTACGACGGAAGTCCCAACCCTTGTTAGAAGACGCGTTGTTAAACTCGATTTAATTTAACGCGTTGCGGTTGAGCCATGAGTTTGATGATCTCTTCCGCGAGGGGTACTCCCAAGACTCGTTTTACGGGGACGAGGGTGGGTGGACAAGAAACAGTCGGATAGAAACCATAGTTGGGTACTTTTGGCGTCTCGATCGCTTTTATTGTATTCCGCGCAACTCTAAGCTCCGAATGGGATTGATCTTTGAGATGCGCGACAGTTCGTTAGCTGGTCACATAGGAGTCGTTGGCACTCTTGCTAAAGCGCTCAACAGATTCCGGTGGTAACGAACTCGCCAAGATGTTATAATTTTTTGTGAGCGCTGCGTAATATGTTGACAAGCAAAGATTCAACCCCGGATGGCTGCGAGTCTTTACCCCTTATTTGTTCCACCCAAACCGGCGTGGCACACTGTCGGACTTAACTACTTTACACACTTGCATGTGAGCAATGGCTTTGACGGTGTGTTGATTGTGGTCGACCATTTGACTCGAATAGCCCATTTTTGCCGTGTACAAAGAGCGTAACATCATAGGAAACTGCCAATTTGCTTTTACATGGAGTTTACATATTACATGGAATGCCCGAGTATTGGTTAGTGACCGTGACCCGAAACTCTCCAGCGTCTTATGGCATACGCTTTGGAGATGCCTTGGAACGCGGCTTAATTTGTTTTCCAGCCGGCACCCAACGACGGGCAGACTAACGGAGCGCGTCAACAACACGTTTCAAGAGCTTTTGCGATGTTTTTTGCTGCAACGATGGATCGAATTGGATATACATGTTGCCTCAAGTGGAATTTACGTACAACGTTACTCGAGCGCTCAGAATTGAGCACACTCCCGTTGAGGCAAGTTTTGGCTTTTCTAGGAGCCACCTAGCTTGTTGTTCAACATGCGACCTTCGATTCCGGTTTTGCAAGACGCGTCGGAGCGCGTAAGATTGTTATAAAAGATTCATGCGCTGGTACGTATGGTGTTACAATTGCACAAGTACGAGATGCAAGCTCGTTCAAAACCATCGGTAGCCCCGCACTTCGTGCGATGAGACAAGGTGTCAGTCGTTACAAAGAATCTCTTCTTGCGTGGACAGCTTAACCGTAAGTTGCGTGATCACAAGCTTGGACCTTTTACAGTTGAAGACCAAATTGGGAAACACATTTACAGATTTCGGTTGCTAGCGAAAGTACGCTTGCATTCGGTCTTTCACATCAACAATCTAAGACCATACTCTACATCTTCGCTACGACCTCATGTCCCGGTGACGGTTCAAGAAGAAGACGATGAGGAGTTCGACGTTTCTCACATCTATGTTGTCTGCATTAAATCGTCACCTGGACGAAGAGGCAAATATTTGCTCTTGATGACGCACTTCAAGGATGACGACATTCCACTTGCATGGCACCATCGAGGCCCATCGCACTGCAGCGTTACAAGAATACTTGGAGACGCCCTACTAATGGCACAATTTTGCCAAGACTCGGGCGTACATCAACTTTATGCACGCTCATCCAACGCGCATTCTTGAGTCCTAGTAACTGCTTCAAAAAAGAAACCAAGAAAACCACGGAGGTCAGCCTCCCGACTGGCCTCATTAATCTGTCAGAAGGGGAAGGGTACGAGTGTGACGAGTACAATCCTACAACATTACATTGCTAGACAGTGTACATGTGCTCGTTACTAATTTGATCCGTATTTTTCCATCGGAAGGACGTACTACGTGGCTACGTAGGTCGTGCAATTTAGGTAGAGGGCATTTATGCGTATTGTAGTGCGAGGTCCTCACGGTGCGTACATGTATGCACAATTAATCTCACTAGCTAAACGACGCGGTGGTCTGATTTCCCGAGACAGACAAGTCGCGTCGCTAGTTTGTTGAGACCGTTACAAAAACCCTTACACATGGCACGAGGACGAAGCGAGAGCAGGTGCAAGCTATCTAGGCTGGAGCTATTTAAGCCTAGTGTAATAGAGGGAGGAGACATAACCTTTTCACAATTATTTTGATCAATTGAAATTGAAATTGTTTACAACATGTGCCGGCAAACTGGACCGACTGCTGTCTCTCGGGCCTCTCTACCAAGCCATTCAGGACTTATAAGCGAGTTTAGCCCGGGTCTCTTCGACCAGGTACACCTATCGACACACCTAGCTTCACTGTGTGTCGACGTTCCTCGGGAGTTAAAAAACTGTAAGCAACCGCAGTAATTGCCACAGTCCCCCCGCCTAAGCAGTAACCGCGTAATAATTTTGTAATCAAGAAAAACAGATCTAAAAATAAATCCACTTGTCGAGAAATGCAAAACTAAACTGCTGCTCGACCTTCACGATGCTCGGCCCGCTCCCACCGAACCGGGGTGCCGACCGGCCGAGGCCGGTCGGCGTTCGGGAGGGACGACGGGCCAGCCTAATCTAGCTCCCGCGTGACTTCGGTCTTGCCGAAGATAGGAGGGGAAAGGCTGGCAAAAAACCCCTCCTCGCGCGGTCGCTCGTCGATCCCGCCGCCCCATCCCGTAAGCCCCGCCAAGGTCGCCGCCGCATCCGCCGACGCGACGGTTCTCCTTGTCGAGGTCCCCCGTCACCTCCAGGGCAGGTGGGGGGGACCGAGACACATAGACATAGAAAAAATGGGCGCTCCTGCCTCCGCACCTGAATTTTCCCCGCTCATTTCCCCGGTTTTTTCGCTGTCTGGTACCCGGGTACCTGTCAGGTAGTCCGGCCTGCGTCCGTACCCTCCCCCCCTCTGATGCGCGTCCACCTAGCAGACTTTGTTGAAACAGGGGCCTCCGCGCTCACCCGGGCCCCCCCGCAAGGGTCTCGTCTATCCGGTAGTGGGTATCGAGGAGGGGGGGGGGGGTCAGGTCGCCGTAGCCGGATCCGTCGGGCCGCGGGTGCACGGAAATTAGTCAAAACCCTCCGTGCCGGGTTTTCCGGCGGCGCCGACCCGGAGGGTCGTCGTCGCCAGATCTTGTCGCTCCGTCCTTCGCGACAGGCCTCCTTGCCGCCCAAGCCTACTCCTCCCCCCTCGGGAGATGTATCCTGTCGGCGTGGCGGCTCGCTAGTGAGCGCCCTACCCTGGTGCTGCTCCCCAACTAGCTCGACGCCGGGTACGGACATTATTTTAATTTTCCAAAAAAGCCCTCCGTACAGGGCTTTCCGGCGGCGGCTGATCCTGAGGATCTCCGCCGCCTCACATAGCCGCTCCTCCGCCTGCGACCGGCCACCGGCCTGTTCCAGGTCTTGCTTCCCCCCCCTGAGAAGTGTCGACCGGCACAGGGCTGGTCGGCGGCTAGCGAGCGCCCTTTCCTGGCGCTACTTCCCGGCTGGCCACCACCAGCTCCAACACCCACCCCCCACCGCAGATCCGGCCGTACCCTCCTCGCAATCAAACGCTTCTGAAGTACAGGTCCCACCCCCTCGAGGTAGACTGTCCTTAGTAGTATCTGTACGCGAAAAAACATATCGGACGGGCCGAGCGGGAGATCTTGGCGCCGGTATCGCACAGAAATTATTTTATTCAAAAGCCCTCTGTACAGGGCTTTCCCGACAGCTGCTGATCCCGCGGATCGAGCTGTCGGCCCTCTTAGCCCCCTACCGTGCCAGGCCTGGCACGGCTACGGGGTTTCCAGCGCCCACCACGGGGAGGTGAGGGGATGCCGACGGGCCTGCGAGCGCACCCCCCTCCGGGGCCGCCGCCGCTGCGCCGCCGGCGGGCGCCATTTTGATCAATTACATTCCATTGTTAAGCATTAAACAAATAGACATCTTTCCTATTTCTCTTTACTCCATTTGCTCTTCCACATGCAGTAGCAACAACAAGCAAGGACAGATTTGTGTTTACAATTAGCTTTCTCAAGGCTACATGGCATAACATAAACACCATCAACATTAAAAGTAGCAATCAAAATAACAACGGCACTAACATCAGCGTGCACATTCAGTTGCAACTATGTAATGCGACCAAATGAAACGAGGTTATTGTGCATGCATGAAAACATATGACAGACAAGAAGAGAAAATCAGAAAACACATTCGTTAAAAGTCGATAAATTGGTGTTTCTAGGCACCGAATGGGAGGCGTATACCCGTCCACCCCGCTCTCTCTTCTATATTGCTGTGAGCTCGTCGCGCTGCTCGTATATCCCTTCAACTTCGCGCCGGCTCACTCGGCGACCGAAGATCAGCTTACGTAGCACCCCGACAGCATGCGCCCGTCTACGCATAAACAGCTACGCTCTACGCCCCTAGCAACCATACAAGCCTAGTAACAACGCCTCTTCTGATATTTTTCCCCTGTCCTAGCCCGATTTGTTTCATGTAGTCGTGCATGGTTTGAATTCAGCCGTGGAATCAGCAAGAAGCGGGAGGGCGAACACTTCTCGAACACTTGTCGTAGCATGTGGAGAGGCTCGCTGCCGTGCAACTCGATTTATACATGTCAAAAACATGTTTCGTGTCGTCGACGCGATTGCCATACTGTGCCTTGGAACAACTTTCACGCGTCCTCAAGCGTCCCCGAGTTTGTTCGCATTCTCTCGCTTGGCACTTGTTGTTGCTGTCGGCGTGATACCATCGTCGCGAGTGTACCGCACAATCGCAACCCACAACGGCAACAACAGCCCTAGCGGGCATATATAGTTAACTGCGCGGCGAGAAATAGATGCCTCCCTCAACCTTGCACATACGGTATTCTGCTCCCATTCCTTCCTCATATGGCGGTTAGCGAGCGCCGCGAATGTGAGTGAAGGTGGTTTCAGCGGAAACAAATTAAAACCCGCGTCGTATGTATCACCGCCTTGCGCGAAAACACATAATGTTACACCTTCTGACGCACCATTCACTCCGCTCCCAACACATGCCTCTCCATGATCATGACTCTAGGGCGATGGGTGTAGGTTTGGACCAAGAAAAAATATATGAAGTGGGTATATGAGGTCATGTATCGACGGGGGTGAATTGCGCCTCGGCACTAACAAAAAACGCTCGCATTTAGGGGGTTTGGCTACGTTGTGCAGGGCGGTAGCGCGTGAAGGAAATTGTCTAAGTGTAGCGATGGAAGATGTAGGCCGTCATGGTGGTACATGTAGCGATGGAAGATCCACATAAGATGTTGCCGGGGCTGAATCGTAAAACTCAAAATCAGCGTCAACCAACCATAGTTGAACTGGCCATGGAGCGGGAGCAACAACCTCCTACTCAGTCGGGGCGTCCACCGAATGGCGAGTAACCTGTTGTGTGCAAGGAATTGTTGGTACAGTTTCCAGTGTCGAGTGACATCGTTGAACTAAGCCCACTTAGGTAGATCAAATAAGGCCATCGTAGATGTTGGAGTTGCACGACGACAAATATCAAAATGACGTGCCATATGTTCCGTAAACTCCAATGGTGGGTTGAAGAACACTCGCTCCCCATTTCAGTCTCTCTCCAAGACATAGTCACTCGACCAATAGTGAGGTAAGTCACCGTGCCAGTTTAGACGCTTGTCATCGGCACAACCTTCCAAATTGAAGTCAAATCGTGCATGCATAGGCTCAAAGATAGAGTCAACTAATTTCCAATCAATTGAACGTTTGGTTGTTACGTGCCTATGTATGTCTCTCTACTTGTTGTGGCGACAACGACCAACTATTGATGTAGCATGTGTCGTCACTGAAGTCGATGGAGGTGTCGAAGTAGGAACTTACGCCTTTATTGCTAATGTTGTCTCAAGACGACAAGAAGGTGTAGCCACCTCTTCATGCTCGTCCATAGAAAAGTCTTGCCACCATCACTTGTGCTAGTTGGGCATCTCGACCGGCTTGTCGCCCGTGAGAGTTGCCACTCAACTATGGGCACTGGAAGACACAATGCCCCTCCTTGCGGCACTTGAAACAAAACCCCTCCTTATGGTGTCGTTTACGCTCCTTAGGAGTCAAAGCTCCATCCATGGCATTGAAGTCATTTCGGCCAATGTTCGAAGAAGTCCGCCCGCGGCCTCGTCGATTATACCCCGGCTCGACCACGTTCACAAAATACGCCGTCATCGTGCTCGAAGCGCTTGGTGTTTACGACCTTTGGGTCCTCAAGAGGGCGCTTATGAGGGATTCGTTTGCCTCAAGGGTTGTCATATACTCATATGGGGCATGTACGCCTTTTGCACGATGACCCAAATGATGTGACTCGGTCACGAGGTCATTGATGATGCTTTGTAACTCAACCAGAGGTATGTTACAACCCTTCTGCTGGGAACGATGAAACTAAGCGTGAGTAGTAAGGAGCTGAAAATTCGACAGTCCTTTGACGAAGCTAACGCATTGGAAATCGTCGGAACCTTTTGACGAGATCTCATTGAAAGAACTCGTTGAAATGTTGGGTGTTAACGGCGTAAATCAAGGAACCATGCGTAAGTTGAAGCATGACGTAATTGCGTCATCACGGATGCTAGGCACCAGGGACGTCTTGCTAAGTTGTTATGCATCCAAAGAGTCGAAAGTGTCTGGAATAGATGCTTCCTCTTACGATTGAGCCACCAGCTATTCAAAGCACTAGAGAACTGAGACATATCCCAAACGACATCGTGGTACGAGTCAAGACTGATGCCCAACATGACAAAACGTTAAGGCTCCATCTCTAGCTAATCTTTAACTTACGTGGTTCTTGTCCATAATCATAGGGTGTATTAATTGTAGTCTTACGATGCGTCTCCGTCAGTGTTACGCACATGCCAACAAAGTAGGTGCCGGAACTCCCATGCGTAAGTCATTGGGTGTCTCACCGCACAATCAATTAATGTGGCCCTTGATCGCCATCAAAATTGGACCATTGTCGGCAGCCGTAAAACGGGGGTGGAAGAAGAGTTGCTTTGGTAACGACCTGTCGTCGTGAAGGAAGAATTGTCGAGAAATCATAGCGCCTCGGAAAAATTCCCATTGAGCCACGTAGCCAAAATATAACAACTCGTACTTACGTTGAGTCACCTTGACAGCGTAGTAAGAGAAAGCCCGTCAATGTCGAATGTACTCGGAACGACGTAAGTACCATCGGGGTGAATAATCGAATGAGCAGTAACAATCGCTGATGAGTTAGTAAAGGCACTCAAACCGGGTTGCCACTCAACAACGTAAAATCGTCGATGGCCAAGGTTAGGCCAATTTCCCCATACCACTTGCGAACGACAACCTCGACGGGTGCCTCGTTAGGCAAAATCGAACCGGCAAGAAACCAAGTTTTACCAATATGGGGTTCGCCCTGTATCACGAGTTTGATGTATGAGGCTTTCGAGCCTCCGACATGCAGTACGACCACAACGTAATTACTGGGACCAAGGGAAGCCATGTCGAATCAAACACGGAGCATCGAACAAACCAAGCAACAACGAAAGCGTGTGAAGATCAAGAGCGCTCCGAAACCAATGTGGAAGATTTCATGTCTAGAGCTAATTGCTGACACAAATATGTTATGTTATGCTATTGCTTTTGCATGTGGAAGTGCAAATGCAGATGGAATATATCTGTCTCTTAACTGTTTGATAGTACATTGTAAATGAACAAAGACATTGATTAAATATAGTTCTGTCACCTCCCTCCACTACACCTGGCTAAAATAGCTCATGCCTAGCTAGCTTGCACATGTTCTCGTATAGTCCTCGTGCCATGTGCTAGGGCTCTCGTAACGGTCTGAACAGACTAGCGACGCGGCTTGTCTGTCTCGGGAAATCATACTAACCCGTTATGTATCTAGTTAGATTAAACGTGCGTACATGTACGTACATGGAGTACAGTACGTAGCAATACCTTCGCTAATTGCAATGGCGACGTATCCACGTCTTACGTCCTTCCGATGGAAAAGTATGGATCAAGTTAGTAACGAGTACATTTACAATTGCAAGACATGACTCGGCACACTACCTTTGCGTACGAGGTGAGACTCGAAAAGAGGAAGGTCACAGAAACGCCGGAATCATTCCAAAGCTTCTCTCCCCAATCAAGCGCTGGTGATGTTGCAAGTTCAAACTGCCCTTCTTGTACTTCACTTATCAAATTGGCACGCGCCTATTATGGTGCCGTCGTATGATGAAGCATGGGCGTCGTAAACCGCAACAAATTACACAAATGGGTTTATGACTGCGAAAGACCAAAATGAAAGCGAGCCCATGCTAGACAGCCAACAAAGCCTTGCAAGGCATTTCATCTTATACCACCCCGATAGCATTCATCAATCCACGACGCGACCACATTGCCGTATAAAATAAAATCGACCACGTCAACCAATTAGTTTCGCGTGACCTTATATCATGGGCCTTAACAGAAGAGAAGTCGAGCTGCTCACCCTTTCTAGGTGTTTCTTGCTTGAAATTAAACTCTCGGCACAGTGAGACATGTAAATCTGTAAATCCCGACACGCAGTCATCATCACAAAGCAGGGGAGAAATTTGCCACCATACGCGTCAAATGGCTTTAGGTTACACAGATCAGAAACGCGCTGCATTTCGAAACGCTTTATTTTTTCTGCATGGCATTTGCGGCTGACTCGCGCATCCCTCGATACAGCCTCCAGGGATGCTGTTCACTCTAGGGTTTACTGACTCGCCAAGTAAAACGGGATAATTTCATTCGACATCCCATTTATCGCCAGTGAACATGCTTGCTGTAGAATAAGGTTTGCTTATATACCGACTTCCTGCCTTGCGCAAATCTCAATTATGAACCGAATCCCTCCGTTTGCCTGTCTCGAATTTATTTTCCAAGTGGGCGCGCTCGGGCTTCCGCACTAAAGCGTTCTCTACAATGGCAACGTTACTTGGCGCTCGATAGACATATCGGGCAGTCGTGCCGAACAAAAAGATATGACGCCGCACGGCCGCACCGTCTCATCAAGACATCAAGACCATGGCCAACTCTACGCTATACCCAAGAACAGCGGTAACAACAATGCCACTACCCCTTTCTTCCATGTCACAGACAAGCGCACAACGGCCATAGGTTGTAAAACCTGGTAGTGAAAATGTAGGGCCACCGAGTTGCCAAACAAGTGAACACAATGAAGATCGTAGTCGCCTTACAAGCCGGACAGCACCCGGCGTTGGTGTTCCTACCTCTGATACAGTTTAGGGAACTCGAAATCAGGAGGCTGAATAAAAAGGGGTCGACGAGAGACAAGAGCGATGAAAGGAGAGACGAATAGAACAGGAAAGTCGAGGGGTCGCCGTTGAGGCGGTCTACAGGTACTCCAGGTACTCCTTGGGGCCGGGGGTGGGCTCGGCCTTGGGGGGCTTCAGCCAGGCGGTGTAGTTGGCCATGGTCTTGTTCTCCGGGCACTCCTTGCCGAAGGCACCCAAGATCTCCTGGCTGGTGGTGTTGGTCTTGGTGTGGTTCTTCACGGTCACGACCCAGCAGTTCTCGCCGGAGTAGGCGCCCGCGTTGATGGTGGCGTGGACGGTGTAGTTAGTGCCTTTGACGATGGGCTCCACCTGGTTGTACGTGCCGCTTACTTCGGTCATCTTTCCCAACTGACGGCAGCATCAAAGGTAGTGTAAGGGAAGAGGGGGTTAGAAAAATTGGCGCATAAAGTCAGACATAGAGTTAACGTGAGGGGGCATTGCGGAACAGGTAGGCTGTCGAGTAGTAGGTCAAGCGGAGGCAGGTCGTAGATAGCGACGTACAATGGGTTTGTACATTCCCCAGAACCCGCCATCACTGCCAACGGCGAAATAGTTGACAAAGTTATAGTCGGACTTCCCCGTGGTCGCGTTCTTCAAAGAAAACCCGCCATGAAACTCCCCGACCTGTGTAACACACGACAGCGAGTAGTAGGTAAGCCAAGGTTCGTTCAACATAAGGAGTTATTTACCTCTACGACGATACACGAAGTTGGCAAGAGCTCTTTCTTTCAGGCAACCCTTTTAGGGGATTGACGATATCGAGGGAAAGGATCGCACCAGCTCATCGGGTATGGTAACCTTCTCCAGCTCAAGCTGCGGCGGAGCAATCAGTCGCGCGGCCACTATAGGTGCGATAAGTAGCGCCAGGACTGCGATTACGCTGAGGAACTTCTGATGTGCGGTTGTCATCTTGAGCTGCACGACAGGTCGCGTCAAGTGATCGTACGGGTTTCAGTGTCAGAAATAGGGTCGCACGACAGTCGGGTACACAAAAATCAAAAGAATAGGCCAAGTGACGACATCGTGGAGATCAAACGACTTACGACGAATGGGAGACGAAGAGGATGTGTTATGCCACCGCGCACCAACTATGGACCGGTATGTGATTTGTGGGTGGGTTGATGACTCCTGAGACCTGATGGGTTGATGTTTCCTCTCTACACGTGCCCCAGCGCGAGTTGGTATCGGAACACAGTAAAGGACGCCACTGATGCTTAATGGCGCTTATACTTGCATGTACTAAATGAGGAGGGGTGTATGCAAGGAACACCCACCACGTGACTGACAGCACAGCCACAGCGCACAGGTACCGCAGGTTGTACAGGTAGGATGCACGGACGTAAATAAAACAAGATAGGAGATACATGTTAACCCGTACCGTAGCGGCAGGCGCAATAGATGGATAGTAGCTAGCTAGGAACGCCATGCCTGAACGTTTTCTCCATCATTGTCCTGCATGCGGCGGGGATGTTATTTAATCTACACTCTTCCCATAAAGTCCGTTACTAGTGGCACGCATTTAATTACCCGCCACGCATAGCCGCGATGGCCATGCAATTCGATTGGGGGGTAGAGTAATGACTTTCGAACAACACACCACGGCGCGTTGCTCACTGACGTGAGCACCTCTATCGGCACGCTCCGATTATTGTGGGCACACACGTTGGATTTGCGGCCGAAGTTTTGCACGCCGAAATTTGTGGATGTGCATGTTATGCACGCCTCTATGCGTGGCTCGGTGCACGTAGTGTCGCGATAAGCCGGGAGACTACTCGAAATTGGGCTTTCAGCATGTTTGCACAATTGCACGAGTATCCGCCGAGTGTGTTGCGCCCGGCCGCCTACAGAGCGGCAATACCGGGAATGGCATATCGTGTGCACTAGGTTTTCTTGCCAAGTGCCCGAAAATACAGGCAAGGAGCACGGGCTAGGGACCTATTGGGCTTGAGGGACGGTTGACTTGGAGTGTAAGCACCCTAGCGCGCGGATCGCTGGCCTTTCAAGCTTTCGCACCGCCGGGCGTGAAATATAGCGGGGAGCTTTCAAAGTACCCTAGCACGGGCCTTGGTTTGGCATGCGGCAAATGGCACGGCACCATGCCAACATGGGGCATGAAATGGGTGACGCCGTGAATAGACGAAATATAGAGCGCTGATTGTTGAGCGTATTGGCGGAGCGGGTGTGCGGGTACCACCTGTCCAATGGTTGCTAGCCCCGCGCGAATGTGGCAGATTTTGAAACCCTAACAACTTTAGTTGGCTGTACGAGGGGCTGGATGGCATCGGACGGCGGATTTGACGCGAAAGCCGGCCGGTAGGCGTAAATTGAGTTGCAAACTTATCTTTACTTGGGGGAAGGGCTCCCATTTGCAACTTGGTTTGCTCGAATCGGACACCGTACGGCAAAGTTAGGCTTTTTTAAGCCTCCCAAGCTGTGGGTTTCCGACCCCTATCCCACCCACGTCAAGCATCTTAACGGCACATGCCATCACACCCACGTGCTCCCATGTTTGCGGACAGCATGCTGGGACCATAACAATCGCGTGTTGTGTCGCCGATTTCGGGAGTTTTTGTTGAACGTGGTATGCACGGTTCGATAAGGAAGATAATGTAACGTGATGGTTACAGGTACGCTACACGACCAGCCTTGGGTGGCGGCTGGTGTCGAGACAAGAGTGTGTTTTTGCTGTCGCTGTCAGCTGTCTTTACGCTAGTTTGTGATATCGCGCTCAGACACTTCTAGATGATGTCCTGTACATAAGGACTTCTATCAGAGCATACATTAGCTCTCTGTAACTAATCTGCATTAGGAATTACTTACAACACTCCCCCTCAAGATAGCTAAGGTGTGTCTTGTGACCAGATGGAAGTGATTACAGAATTCCCTCTACAAAGTGTGTCGATGCATGGGTCCGGATGTCCCCAGAATGGCGCTCATGTGTTTCACGAGTGCAGGTCCAGGTAGTGGCTTGGTCAGCATGTCAGCGACCATGTCACCGGTGGGTAGATACCGTAGTTTGACGGTCCCCAGCTGTACGTGGTCCTTCACGAAGTGATACTTCAGGTCGATGTGCTTGGTCTTCTCGCTCACCAGTGCATTCTGCGAATAGGCGATGCAGCTCTGGTTGTCTTCCCAGATTGTGGTCGTCCCGCTGACAGGTCGACTGAAGATCTCCGACAACATCTGTCGAATATGGATGGCCTCCTTAGTCGCGTCCGCTGCTGAGTAGTACTCAGCCTCGCATGTTGACTGTGCGACGCAGGACTGCTTTCTAGACTTGTAGCTGACTGCACCTCTGCCCAGTGTAAATACAAATCCCGATCGTGACCGGCGTGTCACACTGTCATTGCCCCAGTCTGCATCAGCAAAGCCTGTAAGTTGGAGAGTGTTGTCCGCACCCCCCCCCAACGTCAGGCGCATGGCTGGAGACCCTTTAAGATAGCGCAACACTTTCTTAAGGGCTTGCATGTGGGCCACTGTGGGGTTCGCTTGTGCAGAGCCCAGGATGCTGAGCGCGGTCGAAATGTCCGGGCGAGTGCATACAGCGGCGTACTACAGACTGCCGAGCATGCTCGGGTAAACGTCCCGGTCCGCGCCTGTGAGGGGTACAGCCGTCTGTTTGGAAAGCGCAGCCAGGAAACCGGGGTCCATCGGGAGACACGAGGGTTTGCAGTCCACCATGTCATGTTTTTCAAGCAGCTCGCGCACGTATTTGCCTTGATCGAGGCTGATGGTGCGCGCCGCTCTGTCCCTGGTGATGTGCATGCCGATGATGTCGGACAGGTCACCCTGATCCTTGATGTCAAATCGGGATCGCACCAGCGCGGTGAAGGCCACCCGCCAGGCGGTGTTGTTGCACGCCACAGGAATGTCATCCACGTAGAGGGCAACCATGGCGAAGACGCCGTCGGCCTCAAAGATGTAGATGCATGGGTCAGAGATCAGCTGGCGCCAGCCTTGAGAGACGAGCCAGTCGCGAAGCAGCTCGTTAAACTCCCTGGGGGACTGCTTCAAGCCGTACAGGCACCGGCGGAGGTGACAGACATTGGTGGTACCGTCATCGAACCCCAGGGGCTGTCTGATGTAGACATCCTCCTTGATGGGTGCGTACAGAAACGCCGTGTCGATGTCGAGACCGCCCAGCTCGAGGTCACGAGCAGCGGCAATACTGAAGAAGACGCGGAGGCTAGCTAGTCTGATGACGGGGGAGAACGTCTCCGTGTAGTCAATCCCCTCGCGCTGGCTGCAGCCTTTTGCGACAAACCGCGCCTTGTATCGGGAAACAACACCAGATGCGTCTGTTTTAGCCTTGTAGACCCACATGCTGTTGACCACGCGGCGTCCAGCGGGCAGGGGTACGAGATCCCACGTCTGGTTGGAAGTGAGAGAGTTGAATTCCACCTGCATGGCTGTCTTCCATTCCGCGGACTGTGGACTAACCAAGGCATCCTTGTAGGATGTGGGTTCAACACAGACGCTTGCGGACACCATAGCGACGTCACGCACAGGTCCTTCCGAGTACATGTGACGTGGCTGAGCAGTCATCATGGAGAAGTCAGGGAGTGGAAAAATATCGTCCATGTGGCCGGACAGGTCGTGCTCACACGAGTCAGTGACACACACGCGCGGCACAGTAGAGACATGGGCAACGTACTCCCCGTAGCAAGTAGGCGGTCCGCGAGGGCGAGTGTGTGTATCGACCTCCTCCACACACACTGTATCTTCTGTGTCCAGGGTCAGATCTGGGAGTGGGTGACTTTCAGGGGAAACGGGGAGATCCTCTGTGTCTGCACACACATCAATCGACGAAGCGACATGGTGGGATGTCCCAAACCCGGGCACAGTCTCTTCAAACTTGACGTGAACAGACGTGGTGATGCGCCTGGTCGCGGGGTTGTAGATACGATACCCTGGTGAGTTGTGAGAGTACCCCACCAGCACACCTCGGAACGCTTTCAGGCCGAGTTTGCGTCTGAGGTTATCAGGGACCTTGGCAAATGCCGCACAGCCGAACACGCGAAATACTGACGCGTCAGGGACTGCGCCTGTGAGAATGGTGATAGGGACCCCCCCAGAAGGGCCAACAGCCCGACTGTAGGTACGGTTACGGAGGTGGACCACAGTGCTGATCGCGCAGGACCACATGCTGTTAGGCACAGACATGGCGTGAAGCATTGAGGACGCGCAGTCACGCAGAGTGCGCCACGGGCGTTCTGCTTTCCCAAGCATGTGATGTGCATAGGGCGCCGAGAATTGAGTGCTGACGCCCAATCTCGCGCACATGAGCTGCGTGTTCGCGGCCTCGAACACCGAGTCTGAGTCGAATTTTAGAAACGGTGCAAATGCATGGAAGTGTGAGTGATAACGGGCATGAGTGTGCCGCGCGTCCAGGAGGATGGTCTCCAGTTTCGCGCACGTTTCGTCTTTAGACTTCAGGAACCTCACCCACATGAAGTTAGTGTGGTGGTCGATGACCAGCAGGCAGTACCGCAGGCCGTAAGGGGAGGGTACACTGACAGGACCCCACAGATCACACGACATGTGTTGAAGTGGGGCGGCTGGTTTCTGAGATGCTTTGCGATTTTTTGGCGCAGATGTGGCTTTGTTCAGATTGCAAGACTCACAGACGAGATCTTTTACAGAACTAGGCATAACAGGTACAGACACCGTGTTATGAGAATGCTGAGCCTGCAGGCTCTGCATGTTCAGGTGCCCCATTCTACTGTGCCACAAAGCAGCGTCGCACTCAGCAGCAAGTGCGACAGAGTTCTGGCTGCGACTGTCTACGGTGGGCAAGGACATCCCCGCACGGGCAGGCGACCTCGGGAGGAGGTACAGTCCGTTCCCCGACGGGATTAGCATCCCCATTCCTGTGGTCACACGCACAATGCCAGAGTCAGTGTCTGTAGGGAAAGAAAACGCACATCCTGAGTGTTGCTGCATCTAGCTGACACTCAGGAGACGACTGATACGTTGCGCGGACCGAGAGGACAAGTCAGGGGTGTACATGGCATGAGCGAGCCGAAAGACTGTTCTACCGGAGGTCAGGCAAATGGGGATGCGGACTTTTCCACTGCCCTGGACCGTGACACCGACGCCACCGACCGTGCTGCGGCGGGAGGAAGGATGAAATTCCGAGAAATCCGACCGAAATGACGTCAAGTTGACGGAGCATGCAGAGTCAACGACCCAGTAATCAGACAGGTCTGCAGCACGAGGTGCAGCGGACGTGAATGCAACTGAGGCAAAGGATGTAATGACCTCAGTGTCGTCATACTCGTCTTGCATGTCGTACTCCAGTGCGTCCTCAGCGGGAACATGTCCCTCAGACGCGTCAGCATCATGAAGGTCGCTGAGGTATGCAATGGGGGGAGGCTGGTCGGCGTATCTTTCGGCAATCTGCTTGCGCTTGGCAAGTGTCCAGCGGAGGACATCAGCGTCCGGCGCTTTGCAGGTCGACCAGATATGGTTTGGGTCTCCGCAGGCCCCGCACTTCATCGCGAACTTGGGCTTCTTCTTGTCCGCGGTCCATCCCCCACCGCCACGGCCACCCTGCCGTTTACGATCCGCAAGGAAGGCACTGACCGGAGTCCCGGAATCAGCAGTGTCGCCCTTGTTGGAGACATTTGCGTCCAGATTCTGAGCCTGGTGGATAATGCTCCCCATCACTCTGTCGGCTGACAGAATGAAGTCAGTGTCGAAAGCATTAATTACACACTGTTTGGCTTGGCCATACTGCCCAACGTTTGAGAGACCGCGAATCATGACCAGAGCGAGGACGTGGGGGTGAATGGCTGCAGAGCCATCTTTCAGCTGCAGACACTCGTTCAGCTCATCGAAGCACTGCTTCACAGCGTGGACGTATGCCGAGACTGATTGACCAGAGGCCTGACGAACCATCATGCGGTCCAGGAGCGACAGCGTGCGTGAAATGGACTGCGCGTCCAGTCTCTCGCACAATACTTCCCAGGCGGCTGTCCCGCAGTCGAGTCGTCCCGCGGGGACCCCCGCGATGGCATGTGCAGCGGGTTTGTTCTGTCGGCAGCACTGAACGAGCATCGCGTGCGCGAACCGCTGAGCGACTGGATTCAGACGCACGCCAGAGGAGGAAAGAGCCAGTTGAGGGATCAGTGCAGCCCCCTTAATTGAAAGAAACGACAGAAAGTCGCGCTTCCAGGCTTTGAATTCACCCGTCCTCGGCATAAGCGGGGCGTCCATGCGAAAAGACCGGGAAAACGAGTCACCGTCGAAGTTGGTGGCCCAGTCCGCTGTCATTGCAACGAACTCCGGGTCGACCGTGGGCCTGCGGCTGGCGCTGCTGTGGAGTGGATACTCGAGTACCGGAGCAGGCACGGGGTCGCTAGCAGGCCGGTACTGGTTGGGCGCAGGGTGGGGCGGCGCCGTGTCGATAGGTGCCGGGTGATCGCGCAGTGCGTCCCGACGGAGAAGCTCCGACTGCGTCCGGTCCTGGTTGTCCATTCTGGCGTGGAGCAGCTGTAGCTGTTCCATCACCAGTCGAATGCCGTCCCCGGCTGAGTCGGGCAACGGAGTGTCGCACGTGCCGGAGTCGGCAGCCGAGTCGGCGGCCGATGCGGTAGGTGCCGGCTTTGATTTTGGCGCCATCGTAAAAAGGAGTCGTGTACCCAACTGGACAGTGGAAAATCCACTAGCGGTAACTGTGCCTAACGACGGTATACAAAGAGACGGCCTGATGCCCGCCGACCCGTCGGCCTGTAGCCCCGGGGTGTCTCAATGCACCTTTTTCGTATCCTCCACCCAGTGTGGGGCACAGTGACAGCCGAGGCGAGAACATGCAGGTGTATATGTCCGCTGCTCTATGTTACGGCTGATGCTGTCGTGCACCCTGTGTATGAGTGGTCACCCTCACAATGCTCCCCCCTTCCCCTCTCCAGCTTGGACCTGTGTGCACCCTGTCCACACAAGCGAGTGCGCTTGTGTGGTTGGCTATGTCGTCGTGGCGTAGAGTAGAGTAGGTGGTAGCGGGACTGTTCCGTAGAGTAGAGTTTGAGAAAGTGGAAATAAATATACAGAGTAAAGTATGATTATTCGAAAAAAAAAATTATTGGCTTTGCCTTCGGGCGAGTGTCCAAGTTGCACGCCAAAAGGCACTGTCGTCTCGCGTAACCTTCAGGTGGAGGGCTCCATAACCTGTTGAACGTGGTATGCACGGTTCGATAAGGAAGATACTATAACGTGATGGTTACAGGTACGCTACACGACCAGCCTTGGGTGGCGGCTGGTGTCGAGACAAGAGTGTGTTTTTGCTGTCGCTGTCAGCTGTCTTTACGCTAGTTTGTGATATCGCGCTCAGACACTTCTAGATGATGTCCTGTACATAAGGACTTCTATCAGAGCATACATTAGCTCTCTGTAACTAATCTGCATTAGGAATTACTTACAACAGTTTTCACGAGCCAAAGTGTGGAAAATCCGAATTCCGGGGCGCCCGAATCAGGGTATGCCCCGAAATCGGGGTTGACCCGCAAACCCTAACACGTCAGTTCGTAGCCGTGACGGGCCCCATTTGTGCCCCGCTTCCCCCTTTACTTCACCGTCAACACAAGTTTCGGTCCGCCTTTTCGACGAGCTAAAGTACAGTTAAACCCTAAAAACCCTACATGATAAACACCCGCCCTACGCGAAAGGCCCTATTTCACTAGTAACGGACTTTATGGGAAGAGTGTGGGCGATTTCTTAACCACCTCGAATTCCCTAGTATTGGCCGGGGATAAAGCAACGATGATATGGGCGTCCACGTGTGAGTAGAGAATTTCGGTTGGAGGTGGGATGTCGCCCAATTGCGCACACCACGCTGGACCTCAACCGCGTTGCGGCTCCAAAACCAGTATGGGGCCTACACCAACCACTCACGCGTGGCGACTGCAGCTTGTGTGGGACTTCAAACACGTGGGAAACTTCACCAAAGTAGCCCGGCAGCACGGTTCAAGCGCGTCGGTGGTTCGCAAATGGGTGCGTACTTACGAGGGCACGGGGGACGTTTAGGACAAAGCTCGCTCGGGGAGGCCTGCGCGGGGGTTGGCAAGTCCACCGGTGCGAGAGGTTCTCAAGGCGTGCATTCGCGACGGGAAGACATGCACCGCCATTGTCAGCGACTTAAAGGCTGGCATGGGGCTGTCCGTGGGCAGGGAGACCGTGCGCAAGTTTGTGAAAGCGAATCTAGGTCGGCGCCTTCGCCCGAAAAAGAAGCCCAACCTTACAGCAACAGCCAACTCAAGCGCGTCCATTTTTGCAAGCAGTGGGTCGACAAGAGCTGGGCAAGCGTGGCTGTTTCGGACTCTAAGATATTCTGGCTATGCCCCAAAGGCGTGGGCGACAAGCGGTGGGTTTTGTTTGAGGATGACCCCCCTACCGTGCCAGCATATCGAAGCTGCACAAAAGTGCATGCCTCCGCCGCGGTAACTAAATGGGGCAAGACCGACTTGTTCGTCACAGCGGGCACCACGGGATTTAAGAGCGAGAGCAAGGGTGTGACTGCCAAGGTCTATGTGAAGTTGCTGGAAGAGAAGCTCATCCCGGCATGCCAACAACTAATGGAATTGTTGTAAGTAATACCGCATACGTATTAGTTGCAGATAGCTACTGTAAGCTATCCTAGATATGATTAGTACATGTCTAGATCGGACATACCGATAAACTGTTTAACTCGGTACAGAGCTGTCGCTAGGCTACAGCTCTCACACTTCTGTTGTCCCGACACCACGCCCGTAGGCTGGTAGTTAGATTAATTGTGCGTACTTGCACGTACCGGGAGGTATTGTTAGTACATTATATAATAGTGCCCTCGCTAGGTACAGTGGCGACGAAACCACGTAGCATGTCCTTCCGATGGAAAAATACGGATCAATTATTATGGAGTGCTTGTACAATGTCACGCGATGTATTGTTGCAGTGCAATACTCGTCACGCTTTGTACATCTCATTAGAATATGTGGTGGGGCTTTATCCAAACCTCCATGGGAGGGCTTGGTAAGGTGTGTGTGTTAATTGTAGGGTTTGTTGGACGGGAAGGCACGGAAGGTGCGGTGAAGTTGTTTAAAAGTGGTGAAGGACTTGATGCGGCAAATGTGGAGCATGTTGTGTAGCCATTGGACAGCTTGTATGCGCAATGCGGGAGATGATGCGGGTAGCTAGTGTGTCCGGCGGTATTAGGAGGCGATTTGTCATCGGGGGGGGGGGGGGGGGGGGGGGGGGGGGGGGGGGGGGTTCACTTCTCGGGTCGATTAGAGACGTGATGTTATTGAGAATAAGGGCGTGTGGCGTGCATATGGGGCTATGGCGATGGGGATTTTGGCTGCCTCAATTCCATGCTAACTTGAGCGGAGTGCGTATCTGTGATGAGTACTATCAATTAACAATACATTACATGGTGCATATACTCGTTACCAGTTTCAACCATACTTTTTTATCGGAGGGACGTAATCTGCACTTGCGGTTACGTCGCTATCACTACATG
This sequence comes from Tetraselmis chui, assembly GCA_026401115.1. Lineage (NCBI taxonomy): Eukaryota > Viridiplantae > Chlorophyta > Chlorodendrophyceae > Chlorodendrales > Chlorodendraceae > Tetraselmis > Tetraselmis chui. The sequence goes on along the minus strand of JAPMLY010000274.1, from coordinate 210,181 downwards.
TCGAGGACAATGTTAAGTCATGTACTACTCCCAAGACGTACAATAGTAGTACATGTACTTCCAATATTTACAATACGCACAACTAATCTAAAATGCTACTAGTCGTTGAGGTTGATTTCCCGAGACAAACATGCTACGCGTCACCAATCTATTGAGACCGTTACGATAGCCCTAACGCAAGGCACAAGGAGCATGCATGCGAGACCACGCGTGAGCTAGTGCCTCGGGGATATATGTTTGATATGATTTGTCATACATCCGCTTGTATGATTACGCGTTTTCATAATTTGTACTTTTTATGTTAAATACCACCATATACAGTCAGTGAATAACCTGAGTCACGAGAGATACGCCTAAGGTCACTTCCGTATTTACCACCAATACCGGCAGCGGACTGAGCTACCATGGCTATCGTTACGTATGATACAACACGCCCGCCTAGCATTGGGGAAAGATAGGGCTGTAGATTGTGGAGGCGTGGCAGTGGGGCGTGGGTTTACTGTACGGACCCACTCCATGTTACCGAGTGATAGGAGGTCGAGTCTCATATGGTGCTCGCAACAATCGCGGCCGTGCCGTCAGCCGAGCATACACTGCAAAATCCCACGCTTTGCGCACTAAACGGACGTCTAGTGCAAGACGCCTTCGTCGAGGTGGCACCGAAGGTAACGGGGTTGCTTGGTGTGAAAAATTTCGGAGTCGCTAACGTTGCTTGAGATATGGACGCGTTCTTCTAGGGAGAGATCTTTCGGTCCAGCTTCATGAAGGTACAGATAGCAACCTTTCCCGACTTTGGGCTGACAAAGCGTGGTCCCGTACCCCGGTGTAGACCAACGGCTTGCTTATAATATGAACGAAGTCCCGGATAGTTAGGTCCAAGCAAAGGTGGAATGTGTAAACGTATAACTTCTGAAAAAAATTAAAAACAATAGGTGGCGCCTATGTTGAGCAAGGCAGTCGAGAACAAACAGTCGAGCTTCATCGCGAGAGTCGATTTGTTTGGTTGTCTATCCGCGGAATCCTTTCGAAATATTTAGACAAAATGTGGGGTCGAAATATAGCGTTCATATCGACGCTCCCGTTGGCGTCCCCGAAAAGTTAAAAGTAGGGGTTGCTGTAGGCCATGCATGTCCTCCCGAGCATATGTTGGAGATCAAGATAAAAAACCTACATTATGCCGATTGCACTTGCGGCCTGTTGTCACCAATCGCTGTTTAGTTTACACAATTTGTTTTTACACCAATCGTTGCAGTGCCAAGGTGTGTTGTGCTGTATCTTCTTGCCGTAGATTCATGATGGAAGGCCTCGAGGAAGAGGTTGTGCCGTTGTGCGCACCTCACAATTTCGGTGAGGTGGTGACTTTTTTAGCCATGAGCCTCATCGAAGATTTGTGCGACATGAAGGTAAGTCCTACATACTAAGGAAACTACTGAACCTCATAGATGCTACATGATGTTTTAAATAAATCTATTTTCCGTAAACGCGCCCGAACAAAGCATCCCGCACCATAGTCGGACGTTTATCTACGTAACACATATATCGTATATGACGTATATCCCCAATGCCTATTATTGCGGTAAATGTAGGTGATGTTGAATTGTTAATGTTAAGCATGCAAGTTGGCGTGCATGTTCTTGGCGTTAAGTTCGAGACACCGCTTCAATATGTATGCTCGTTCGTCAATCACCGTCAATCATACTTCCTTCATCATCACCCCCCCCCCCCCCCCCCCCCTACATTAGAGTAGCAAGCATTCGAAAGGGCCATTATCTGCACCGTCATCATAATATTTGCATCGCTAATTCAGTTGGATTGCGTAATGTACTGGTGATGGCAAGCACATGCGGAAGCTTCGCTGCGTCATGGACTCTGTGACGTCTTGGGGTTCCGCTGTTTATGAAAGCTTGGTCGCCTGTTCGCCGGACTAGTCGCCCTCGATATCATGAGCATCGTTGGTGTGGGCGGAAGCATCTTCTGCGTTTCTAGACAACAATAGTAGGTGGAGCTTGAGTTAGCGAAAGAGTTCCACCGCATATGGTCGCTCAATAGTGTGAGTTCGAGAGTCCGCGCACCGGTATCACTCACTACCGATTTTGTAATAAATTGTACGAGTAATGCATTGTCCGTAAGTGCACATGAAATTTGCATGGCTTGTCGGGGAAATTAAAAGGGCATTCGCAGTGCAACGCGTGTTGTGTCGGTGACATTTGTGTTTAGCTTTAGCTAAACTGTCGGCATTGAATGAAACAACGTCCAAGGCGCGTGCGGGGTCGTGTTTAAGCGGCATGCCGACCCACTTGACTACCACGCATCTCACGGACAGATACGCCGACTGCCCCACAGATTTGCTCTTGTTGTTGTGGTCAGATAACATCTTTCGGAGGTTAAATGGAGGCTCTGCGAACAGAGAAATACGCCTTCGCGTCACTATCTTTCTCATCGTGTTGGTGGTTGATTGCCGACAAGCGATCTTATCAAATTGCCCGTTAGACCCGCTTCCGCTCCGTCCTAGCTAGCTTATGAGTCAACGGAGTTAAGCTCATAACACTTCGGGGTACACGCCCGCGAAGTTTGACAAAGTACTGAATTTTCCTCGAGTGGGGCTGATCTCTTCTTAACGTCACCCAGGTGTATGATTGATTACTCAAACAAGTGTAGTACGGGTACTTCTCATACACATATCCCCGAGGCCCGAGACCTACGGTGTCAAAACGTACAAATTGACCCGTAGTATTGATATGAACCAGCTCAATTAAAGTACTATGTAACATAGTTTGACCGGCGCGGCCCATCACTTGGCGCGACCCGAGCCGCGGAGGTGCGGAGCGGGACATGGTCCGACGGTGGGCCGCACGCGACGCCAGCAAGACAAAGCGACTAGCCTTACAGTATCGCTACACGTATTCCCTAAGCCAAAACTATTGCATTGACGCCTTGCGACACATAGCGCCTGCCCCTCCAGTGACTTCTCAAAACAAAAATCACCACTGCGTATATCTACCGACAGAAAACTTTGTGCCAGCATGATGACCCGCGTTTCCTTACCCACTCTCGCTGTACTCGTGGCTTGCTTGGTCGCCGGCGCGGCCGGTTCTCGAGTACTTTCCGCAAAGAACGTCTTTGGCGGTGGCCCCAACATCAGCAAGACGCTCGGCGTGTCGGATGTGCGCTACTTCACTGGAATCTTTAAGATCACCTCCCGTGACGGCGCCTGGCTACAGGAGACCAACAACGGCGAGGCGATCAACTGGCAGGAGACCGAGCGCGACGAGTGGAACATTTATTTGACCAAGTCAGATGGCGAGACCGTTACGCTGAACCTTCGCCAAAAAGTCATCAACAGCTACGATGCTCAGTCAAACTACAAAAACTTCCAGCCTATCATTTCCATTTGCGACTCGCTCTACTGCTGGGAGGATAACTGCCAGTGCTACCCCTGGTATCAAGTGCCCTCTGGTTACGAGAACATCGCGCCCAAGCTCAACAGCGCCACTTGGGCTCGCGGCGGCAAGTAAGCGGCCGGCGGTATCCAAGACTTCACCTCTAACTGCACTGTGAACACACATTTCAAATCGTTATTATCCACCCTCGTAAAAATCCCTCGGCTAACCGGGATTCCCAAACTAGCGTTGCGGAAACGCGCCAGAGGCGGACTGTAGCTTGCGGGTGATGCAAGCTACTTGTTACATACACTAGTAATATAAAAAGCGTACATGTTCCTCGGTGCAGCGGCTAACACTCGGCCGCTTCCATTTGTGAAACTCTTATGACAAACACGGGCCTTGAACATCATGATCTTTGGACGGTGTCACACACTGTTCAAGCTAATCCGGAATGTGACAGGTCATTTACTACCTCGTCTACCATAGACACCTCGACGAGGTTACGTCACTCGACTAAACCTCAACTCGTGGTTGATTTCCGCAATATATAATTAATGTCTCTGAAGTGGATTGCAAAAAATGCGAATATTTGTCGTCCCCGAAAGGGGAAGCGTCTGTCAAGCGCTGACAGGACAGCGGCTTCACGCGTTGCCGTCCGCTGCCCTAGTGGAGATGGTGCACAGACCGCGGTCTAGGCCACAGCAGAGAAAAGCGTGTGCCAGGCGGATGCGCGCCCCGTAGCGCTCGCCCTCCGCGCCGGCTTCCTCACCGGCGCGCAAGCGGGAGGGTGCCGCGTGCGTTGGGAGCAGCGCCAGTGCTGGACCGGCCTCCAGGTAGATCTGCAGCAGATATAGCTGAAGCTGGTGCCGCGCCTTGGCCAGACTAGCCATCTGCTGCGGTGAACTGTACACCAGCTCTGCACGGAAAAAAATGCATGTGGGTCAGCCCAATAACGGCAGGTTCCGTCCATTTTGCAACGACTGTGTGTGTGTGTGTGAAGGATAGGTAAATAGGACATGACGGCTAGTGTTTACAAGGAAGAGCGTACGAGTAGGAGTTCATGGTAACAAAATGTGTGTCATTGACAGACTTGTGAATGCAGAGTATTTATTAGAGCAGGGAAGGGGATATCTACTAGTGGCAGAGTGTGAAGGCAAACCAATAGAGAGTGAGCGTGTGTGTAAGTGACATCAAGATAGGGGGATTGCTTGTGTGTGTGGACTGAAATTTGGCCGCGTGCATATGAGCGAGAGAGAATACTTGTTTACCTGCATACGTACTCAATTTTTTGGGGGAAGGGCGGGTGTTGGAGCTCACCTGCTCGTCTCCTATCTCTCGGCAGAGACGCAGCGCCAGGGAAGAGAAGTTCCTCCCACAGGCGATCTCCCACTAATGATGACTGCGCTTGCTGGGCGCCTGCCTGCTGCAGTAGCCGCATGGAGCTTTGTAAAACGCGGGGCGGCAGCCACACTTCCGCTGGCGGTGGGCGAGCAGCACTCTGTGGCGCTGCCGTAGCCGTGCCTGCAGATACACACACACACACACACACATTTTCAAGCAAACATATACACATTGCTCCGAGGCTTCCGCCACGTCAAGCTAGTCTACCATCCCAAAAGCAAGGGAGTGGGTAGCCCACCAGGAGAAACCTCCCCACCAGCCAGTAACATCCGCACCCCTCTGTTGCGCCACTTTGTCGAGTTACTCACTGCCTCGCTGAACGGCACCTGTGTTCGGCAAGGTCACACACACACACACACATATGCGCGCTCGGATTAAGCACACTGCCGCAGCCAAAGGGAGATACATACATACGCGACATCAATAATGTGGATTTCAGGATTGGTGTGCTCTTATGTGATTTGGCTTGTGCATGTGTGGAGATCTGCCGACTAGACAAGCGTATTCTACAAAGATTAGGCACATATGTGCAAGCGCATATGCGTGTGCTTTAGTGTTGATGGGTTCAAGTCCTCATGCATGTGTGTAAGTGTCTGCGCTTGGCTGAAGGATTGTGCATATTCATTCAGCTGTTGCAGCTGTAATTGTGGGGTTTGAGAATGGGTAACAGAAGTGGTGGGAACCCGACCTGCAGCTCCAACCGCGTCGCTTCCGCTTCTACTTCTCCCCACTCCCGTCTGATATCACCCCTCAATACAGAGAGATGGGGCCCGTTCGGGGAAGCGGCCAGCGTGTTTATCTTTCGCGCAAGTGACTGCTGCGCCTCTGCCAGTGCGAGCGCCCGCACCCAACGCGCTCCATGCACTCCCAACCATGCATGCCTGTGCTCCTTCTCATTCGCATCATTCACATGATAGCTGCCCACCTCGCCACCACCCCCTCTCAGAGAGCTCCGCCACTGCTCCGCCTCAACCTCCTCCGCAGAGGGTACCTCAAAGCCAGAGGCAAGGGAGGCCTGGAAGCTGCTGGCGGCTCGTACTATGGGCGCTGCCCAGTGCTGCTCACCTTGTTGATGCCGCTGTTGCTGATGTTGCTCCTCTGACGGCAGCCGTTTGAGAGCGAGCAGGAGGCGTTTAGGTAAGCGGGGTAAAGCAGGCAGCGGTGGGAGAGTAGTAGGAGGTGGAGGTGAATTCTGTCGTGGCCTGGATGAGCTGCTGCTGGCGGGCGCCTGCTTCTCCATAGCAGACCTGAGCCCCACAGGAAAGCAGAATGACCAAGAGCGGCAATCCAGTTCGACACTAACGCGCCCACGCCCAACTCCGCTTGACTGAAGCAACCCCCCCCCCTAAGACTACAAAATCCCCCCACAACCACAACCTGAACAGCGAACGATCTTCATTCGTCATAAGACAACCACGAGGTCCTTTACCTCCTGCCATAGCACCCCGTAAAACCAATTACAGAAAAACCTATTACAGAAAAAAAAACCGTCTAAACTCCCTCAGACTTCCACAAGTTCCTCAGACTTCCGCAACCTTTTGGCCTTCCATAAGCATCTTATGACACAGATCAACGCTAGCCTGCGTTGCGCTATTATGGTTGAGTAAGCAAGGTGATAATAGTGCTACAGATACGAGAACCCAAGGTGGCTGACTCGGCGGTGACTCGGAGGACGCACCTTCCGCTGCTGCTGCCTGTCCGACTGATAGCGCCGCGAGTAAGAGCTCTCCCCGACGAAGAGCCAGCCGGCGCCGAGCGTCCTCCCCTTCGACCAGGCTGAGCAGACCCTCGTCTTCCTGGACCGCCAGCGGTCGACGCGGCTCGGGAGCTACCTGCTCGTGCAGATGTTTTGGGTTCGTCGTCGCCGCGGATCGCGCGCGCTTGCGCTAACACCGCTTCGATGTTTGAAACCGCCGGCACGCGCAGCTCCTCCCCCCCTTCTTTCTCCTTCTCTGCACCCGTCGAATCCTCACCGACCCCTGATTCTTCCTGAGGGGGGTCCACTGGTCTCGTTGCCTCCTCTGCCTGCCGCTGCAGTACCCTGAGTCGTCTGTTGTTAGCGTCCAGCTCGGCGACGGCAACCTCCGAGCGAGCGACACGGTTCGACAGCTCAGCGTACACCGCACCCAACTGCGACAGCAAAGCGTCCAGCGCACGCTCCAGTTCCCCAGGTTCATTCATTTCCCTTCTCCGCCCTGCCGTTTCCCTTTCCGTTCCGGAATCGACCACGCAGCGATAGCCGGCACCAGCACAATTGTGATGTTCTCCCTTAGCGACGCATACATCGAACGTGATGCGCTTGTTGTGATCCTTTGTCTGTCCATAGTATCAGGAGCAAAGTTGTTGCCGATACAGCTAGGCGAAATGAAGCAAAGGGCGCGCGTTGACGCGCGCGGCGTGAGGAGAGCATTTAGTGTCAAACTTCAGGGACGAATTGAAGACTTAATTACATAATTGTATTTAGGATTGGCGGGTGAGAAAAAAACAACAACGAAGACTGGTTTTCTACGCAGTGCACCATGCAATCAGGCAAGACCTGATATGACAACTCACTTGTTGGGTAGGCTCAGAGTGTACTGACCGAGGTGGTCCGAACACGGGCATTGGGTAAAGAAAAGGAAGGAATCTAGGTGGCAAGTAATGTCCCACTCTCGTTATTAACTTTCTAGGGGTCTAACACATTACCGGCCACATCGAAATATGAACTCAAAGTATGATTGCTCCTCCAACGAGCTCGTACTCATAGTACGGTCTCCCTTCTCCTCAACCTCCGCACGTGCTCACCGCGCTCCATGTCTTAAATCACCCGAGGGATTTCATGGGTTGGAGTTACTTGGAGTCGTATGGTGTGGCGTTCAGCCGGGGTGACGCAACCTCTAAGGGAGGACGTACATTAGTCCCTCACCAAACCTGCAAGACAAGGGTATCGATGATGTTTGCGCTGGCATATCTATAAACGGGGGGAAATTGCCAAGCGTTAGTAACCGCGAATTTGTCAATCGAGTCGTCAAGGCGGGTCCGCGGGTGTGTGTTTTTTTTTTTTTTTTTGGGGGGGGGGGGGGAAGGCAAGATTACCATTGAATGTTGCTGCTCGGGGAGAATGACGACCGACCCACATGTCGTTGTCTTAAGGAGGCATGGTGCTACGCGCTTAGAAAAGCTGTACTTTGGGTGCTCCGTTGCAATGCGTAGTGCAACACAAGTTTATAATGCTTAGTTCCACTACTCCACGCAGAAAACTCAACGTTTTCTACGCACTGCACCATGCAATGAGGCGAGACATGATACTGCAACTCACTTGTTGGGTAGGATCACAGTGTAATGACAAAATGTTTAGCAACATCGGCGGAGCCTTAGGTCGTGCCGGGTTGTTCTAGCAACGAAAAGACGCAAAAGTGTCACCCCCCCCTTCCCGAAGGTATAAAAAGGAAAAAAATCCTTCTACAACATGAAGTGCATCCAAAGTACACTCTTTCCATAAAGTCCGCTACTAGTGGTATAGGCCTTTTCGCGTAGGGCGGGTGTTTATCATGTAGGGTTTTCAGGGTTTAGTTGTACTATAGCTCGTTGAAAATGTGGACCTAAACTTGTGTTGACGGTGAAGTAAAGGGGGAAGCGGGGCACAAATGAGGCCCGTCCCGGCTACTATCCGATGTATTAGGCTTGGCGGTCCTGCCCTGATTTTTTGGCTTACCATGATATGGGCGCCCCGGAACTTGGATTTTCCACACTGTGGTTGGTCAATACTCCCGAAATCGGAGGCACGACGTGCGATTTTTATGATCCCAGCATGTTGTCCGCAAACATGGGAGCACGTGGGTGTGATGGCAGGTGCCGTTAAAATGTTTGACGTGGGTGAGATTGGGGCCGAAAAACCACAACTTGGGAGGCATAAAACCTCCTAACTTTGGCGTGCGGTGTCCGATTGAAGCAAGCTGAACTGCCCAAGGAAGCCCTTCCCCAAGTCAATGTATTTTTGCATGTACCGCCGGTTTTGTCGTCAAATCCGCCGTCCGACGACATCCAGGCCCTCGTACAGCCAACAAAAGTTTTTGGGTTTTAAAATCTGTCACATTCGCGCGGGGCTAGCAGCCCCTCGATAGGTGGTACCTGCACACTCGCTTCGCCAATACGCTGAACAATCGGCGCTGTGTGTTTATTCTATTCACGGCGTTGCCCATTCTATACCCCATGATGGCATGGTGCCGTGCAATTTGGCGTTGGCCAAATAAAAGCCCGTGCTAAGGTACTTTGCAAGCTCCCCGCAGTTTTTCACGCCCGGCGATCCGCAAGCTTCAAAGGCCAGCAATCCGCGCGGTAGGGTGTTTACACTGCAAGTCAACCGCTCCTCAAGCTCAATAGGTCCCTAGCCCGTGCTCCTTGTTTGTATTTCCCGGCACGTGGCAAGAAACCCAAGTGCACACGACATGCCATTCTCGGTGTCACCGCTCTCTAGACGGCCGGGCGCAACACACTCGGCGGATACTAGTGCAATTTTGCAAGCATGCTGAGAGCCCTATGTCAAGTAGTCTCCATGCTTATCGCGGCACTACGTGCATCAAGCTACGCATAGAGGCGTGCATAGCTTGCACATGCACGAATTTCGGTCCGCAAAATCTGGACCGCAAATCCAACGTGTGTGCCCACAATAATTGGGGCGTGACGGTAGAGGTGTCCATATGTCAGTGAACAACGCGCCGTGGTGAGTTGTTCACAAAACATAGTTACACCCCCCAATTGAGTTGCATGGCAATCGCGACAGGGTGTGACGAGTAAGAAAATGCGTGCCGCTGGTAACGGACTTTATGGGGAAAGTGTAGGTACATCCAACCTATTGACATTCAAATGAAACTTTGTCAAACAAGCTTGGCATTCGAACAAGTAGCACGTGGCTATATCTATGTGTTGGGTACGCTTCATCATGCATTGATAATATGGCAATAAATCCACTGAAACCGAACAACGGCCTCGGGGGCAATCGACTACATGAATTCGCTAACATCATGCTTGTGTGTGATGTAATTGCGTTGAAAGGCAATAACGCATCCACTTGTAGGTTTCAAAACACAAATCAGAAGACTATCAACGATATTTTCTACACCAACAAGATGTAACGGCATCGGAGAAATAGGTCAGAATGCACATATCTTATGTTCAAGCATTCATGTGAATAAAGACGAACGCGATAGACACTAGCGCGCACGTGTACTTGTATCCTTAATCAACATAACGACAAGAGTAACCATTATTCGTCCAAACCGGAGAGATCGAGGGTGGGCTCCATACACAGTAACATGGTTGAAGGCAATAATTAGGAATCATTGCGTAGGAGTAAGGAACATACCCATCCCTCTCGCACATTTGCGAATCGACAAGGTAAAAGGTGGGTTGTAGGGTAGAGAAATTGGCACAATAATTGTTGGCGGCACTTGATTTCCCCATCAGTGACGATCGGTCGGCCCTACTAGCTCTCTCCGACCACTCCCTTTGCCCCCGCAACTGGCCCCCTACTATCGAGGTTGGCTTGACTACCCGTATCAATATCGACTTCCTTCTCCAATACAATATTGGCGGTCCCGGAGGGGGAAACGCTCGCATGCCCGCTTGCACTCACCACCACCTCCTCGTGATGGGCGCTCGTAACCCTGTTTTCGTGCAAGGCATGGCATGAATTTAAGGGATTGGGCGGGATTAGAAGACTTAAGCGGTCCACGCGATCGATAATTATCGGGAAAACCATGCACGGAGAGCTTTTGAAGATAACGTATTTGCACTACCAACGCCAATACCGTATGGTCGGGCCGTCCGATATTTCTGCCCATAACCAAGTATCTAATTTCCCAAGTACCCCTAATATCCTATGCCATTTGGGGGGCGCCTTTACCGCATTATCTCATGAGCGTGTGGATACGAGGAGGGTGTTGCTAGCCTGTTACATCACCGGTGGGTTGATGTTGGGTTTTGAGGTGGCGGCGGAGACTCGGGAAGAAACACCATGGAAGGGTACTCGACCACTCGTTGGCCAATAACCAAGCGGAGTGTCGAGCCTCCCCATCCAAGCGGCGAAGCACCACGCGGAGTTGGCAAGTTGACAATCGCTAGCATTACAGCGACTCGATATGGTGGCGGCGATCCTCAAGAACAACCACTGCCCGGAACCCATTCACGAATAGTTTTGGGGTGCCGACGAGAGGCAATGTGTTCCGACGTTCTTTGGAGGTTAAAAAACTGTAAGCAAGTGATGTAATTGCCACAGTCCCCCAGTCCTAAGACGTAATAAAATAAATAATTGTGTAGTCAAGAAAACCATACCTGCAAAAATATAGATCCACTTGTCAGGAAATGAAAAATGAAAATGTTGCTCGACCTTCACGATGCACGGCCCGCTCCCACCGAACCGGGGTGCCGATCGGCCTAGGCCGATGATTGTTCAAGAGGGGCGACTGGCCAGTCTAATCTAGCTCCCGCGCAACTTTGTTCTTGCTGGAGAAAGGAGGGGAAAGGCTAGCGAAAAACCCTTCCTCACGCGGTCGCTCATCGATACCGCCGTCGAATCCCGTAAGCCCCGCCCCGAGGTCGCAGCCGCTCTTCCCGTTGCGACTTTCCTACTAGTCGAGGTCCCCCATCACCTCGAAGGCACGTGGGGGGAACCAAAACTATCACACAGAAAAAGCTAGTGCTCCCGCCGCCGCGCTAAAAAGTAGTCCCGGCCATTTTCACGGCTTTCTCATGTTTGGCCCCCGGGTACACATCTAGAAAATCAGCCAACGGCCGTACCTTCCACCTACCGATCGCGCGTCCATCGAGCTCCTCGCTTCGAGTGCGAGCCTTCGATCTTATCCGGGACCGCACCCTCTAATATTAGGTGTGCCTAGCGATAGTGGGTAGCGGTGGAGTAGTGCATGGTCACCATTGCCGGATCCAAAAAGGTCCCGGGGGTGCGGGAATTACTCAACCCTCCGTACCGGGTTTCCCGGCGGCGGCTGATCCTCAAGAACACCCGCCACCAGACCTCGCCGCTCCTCCCATCGCGACAATTTTCCTCGCCGTTGTTGTCGTGTTGCCCCCTTTCGGCCGGCTCTCGCCGTCACCACGCTGGTCGATGGCGAGCGAGCGCCATACCCTAGCATTGCTTCCCGGCCTTTCCTCGCCAGCTTCAACACCCTCAGCCCACCGCTGATATGTCCGTACCCTCCTCTCCACCACACACTCATGAAGATACATGCCCCATCTCCCCAAAGGTACGGTATCTAAGTAGTATCTAGTCTTTTAGAAACATATCAGACGGGCCGAGCGCGAGATCTTGGCGCCGGTAGCGTACGGAAATTTTACTTAAAAAACAATTCCTATGTACATGGCCTTTACCGACAATTGCAAGACTCGAGGATCGCATTGCCGGCCCTCTTAGCCCCCTACCGTGCCAAGCCTCAAGGGGTTTCTAGCGCCCACCACGAGGAGGTGAGGGGATGCCGAAGGGCCGGCGAGCGCACCCCCCTCCGGGGCCGCCGCCGCTGCACCGCCGGCGGGCGCCTAGTCAATCTAATTGTATGTACATGTGCGTGCCGAGAGGTACTGGTAGTACAATACAGAACAATGCCTCGAGCTTATTTGCAGTGGTGACGTAACCGTGTAATACTCATGATGAGACCAACACCCTATACAAAGAGTTCCGCCGCACTTTCCTCGCCTACGTCCACTCACTCCTTTCCGTAGTGAGTGTCTTCCGACTTCCCTCTTCATCTCCCTGGGGATTATGAAACAAGTGCAACAATGGACTTTTCTTCACTTTTCCACATTGCAACTCCATTCTCTTCGTAATGTGTTCCCTCCCAAATTGTCGGCTTTTCCCGTGCCAACAATTTCCATTTGTTCGTCCATGGAAAAGCACGAACAAATTAGCGACGAGTACATTTGCGACTCCTGTAATGTACTGGATGGTACTCGTCACATATTATTTGACAGCATATCCGGCGCCAGCAAGTATGTTTTGCAAATCTCTTCATTGCGTTTCAGCATCATTTATTGCAGCAGTATTTTGAGTACAGATAAATTGGGGAAAATAGTTCATTTGAAAAATATACGCGGGGCCAAAAAAGGGGGGTGTCACCGCCCGTCGATAAAACAGCAAACAGGAAAGTCATGTGCTTGAGAAAAACAAAGGCTTGGCCTGGAGAAAAACAATGTACCGGCGGGTCGCAACCAGTTCCGGTATACTAAGGGCAACGTCATGAATGCCATCCTCCACACATGACCCGAACATTCGAAGTCGTTAATTTACAAACCATACATTCGATCGCGAATGGAGCCAGTTGAAAGAAGCTGAGTAGCTACTAGCTCCTTACTGGTGGTCGAACCCTTCGCTCGCTGTCTGACGTTGAGATAGTGATGCGAAATTATCACATTGAACCGCCAATATTATCAATTCGTCATCATTCGGACAGCTTGCAGACACGGCGACGTTGCAGTGAAAAACTATGCAGTTACGTAGCAGAATAAGCACACACTCCCCAACCCGCAAGTGCCTTCCAGTTTCCTTCTCTGCTGTGTCCCTACAGTAGAACATGAAAAATGTCGCGCCTTTCAACAGATGAAACTGCTGAACGTTCCGGTTCCAAAATACGCAGGCTGTTAAACTGTGGCAACTACGCGAGATCGATAGGACTATGCGTCGACATGAATGCGGTGCTCAGATGAATAGAGAAACGTTGGCAGATAGCTACTCGCTGACAAATCTCGCGCTTCGCTAGCGCCCGAAGAGGGAAAAAATATTCAAATTACAAAATGCGGGCTAACTACCTATAAAATTTGGTTACGGATACACTTTTCGGCGATATTGGCTACGGGTACATATCGTTCGAGCCTCGAGTGAAGGGGCGGCGGCAAATCGGCACCAAGGAACAGGACAGTAAGGCGTTTCTTGGAGCAGACGTGACAAGTCCTCAAAGGAAGAAACTATTCCCGTGCTTTTCCGTTGTAGATGGAAATTCTGAAGCGCTTGAAGCCTTGGTCCTTGACTTGCCGTTCAATAGGCTGTAAAGTCGCTCCGTGTACTCGCCGCAAGTTTCGTCAAAGGAGGCGGACGTTACGACATCTAATGTCGAAAGTTGAGAGCTGCTGCTGCCCGGGTTAAGACCGGTATGTCGCAGGCCCGACGTAGCGTTACGTGCACAGTGGCGGGCTACTGCCCAGGTTCGAACCCATTGACCCATGACGACGCAGTGCGTCTGAAAGCGGCTTGAGGTGGGAGATGACAGCTGGCAGTGGCACGCGTGGTAGCGGATACACTCCGATAACGCAGCCGAAAACAAATGCGCAACAGCCTTGGAACCACAGCAGCCACCAAACACGAGGATGAAAAGTGCTGTAGAAAGCGCAAGCTGGGGTGGTAGGAAAATACTGGCCGAATACTAGCGACAGCCAATGTTCAGGCGAGTGCTGCGGTATAAAATTCGGTAAATAATGCGGCGCGGCGTTGGGCTGAATAATAACTGCACCGCCAGCGCGCAGTTCGCTCATATAAGGATTAGCGGTGCTGCCGGACTGGTGCTGCTGCCTATAATAATTGCGTGTCATCCGCGCCACTTTGGTCGCCATTATTTAGTCAGATTGGTTTTAAATCTAGAGGTTTGCAAAACTTACTTACATATGTGACAGAACGCAAACCTGAACGGAAAAGCGTTACTGTAAAAGCGGCGCGTCTCACCCAGTCCTCGAGGTGACCCTCGAGGACTGAGGAAACGCCTAGCGCAACGCCCCATGCCCTGCCCCTAGCAGCACTAGCTAGCGGCAGCCCCTTAAGCCGGTGCAACCCCCGAGCACTGGCACTCTCTGCTTTGCGCTCGCCCATCTGGCTCGCGCAATTGCAGTCTCGACTCTCGTAGTCGAGCAGGGTGTCAGTTTTACATCGCCTCATGCGCACTCGAGCGTCACGAGACACTTCCCCCCGTTCTAAGTCGCCGTCTAACATCATGCAGCCTGAGCCGTCGTCCTCCGCCCCCGGAGTCGACCCCCTCCCCTCTGTAATCGAACAGCGTACCTCCGAACAGATTCAAAGCGCGGTTTCGGCCCTCGAACTCCGATTGGCTGAGCAGATTCAGGCGTCTAACACCGCCTTACTAGCCCAGCTCGAACGTTTAACAGGCCCGACCGAGCTTCCGAATCAACAGCAGTCCATTCCCCCTGACGCGACCATTGCGACTGAGGGTGGTAAGGCAGCCCCTGAGCAGCCTATCGACCTGCTGAACGACGACCCCGAGCTCCACGAGCCCGAATTCGTCGATTTTGCCTCCTACGGCAAACTCATTCCGGCCGGTTTGGAACGACCCCCTCGCGACATCGACGAACCTCGTCTGTGGACGCTAACGGACGACACGGCCCGCTTCCTCAACGACCGGAAATCTCAAGCGGGGTACGACGAGTACCTCCACCTCGGGTGCTATGCCTTCTTCGACAGCTGCGCCAACGCGGCAATCAGCGAGGCTTTGGACACGCTGTCAACCGGACCTCCTCTACCAGCGGAGCAGGCGACGGCCGTTGCCCTCATCCGAGCGGGTCATCGCACCCACACAGCGACGGAGGGGGCCGCCCGTACTCGACTGGGCTTCCTCCGCCTCACCAAGGGCGGACAAACGAGCTCGGATTCGGACCGAGTGTTCGCAGAACTTGCCCACGAGCGTTTCTGCCGCCCACGCCCTACCGCGGTCTCGAGCGCACTGGACGAGCTACGCCAAGCGTTCGTCGATCGGACCCTCGAAGTCAGCCTACATGCCGCCAGCAAAGCAGCTGCTGGAGCAGCGTTCGCTCGCGTCACGCCGGACAAGCCCCCCGGACAAGACGCCAAGGCCAAGAAGGCAGCCGCCGACAAGCGCAAGGCCGCAGCAGCAGCAGCAGCAGCTGCAGCGTCCGGGACTAAACCCATCGACGGAGCGAAGGCCACCAAAAAATGATGGTGTGACCCGCCGCTCCGATTCCTGCTCCCCGTCCTCCAACTACATGCGTCACCGCGTGCGGCTAAGATGGCGGGAGTGGGAGCATATCGGCGCGAGCGGTCAAGTCGTGAACTGGATCCGCCATGGCGTGCGGGTCAAGTTCAAAAACGGCCTACGTCCCCGACCTTTCAACCACGGTGTCTCCATGAAGGACGCCACTCAACCTCAACTCGACTTCCTAGCTACGGAGCTTCCACGCTTCGAGGCCTGCGGAGCCTGGGAGCGCGCCTCCAACCCTCGCTACGTCTCCCGAATGTTCCTCGTCCCGAAACCCGGTACAAACAAGTGGCGGCTTATCATCGACCTCCGCGAACTCAACACCTACTGCGCGGAGTTCAAGATGTCGTGCGAGACCCTCAAGCACTTACGCCACTTGTCCCGCCCAGGCGACTACTTCGTCTCCCTCGACCTGGCGGACGGCTACTACACGCTCGGCATTCGGGAAGAGGACCGCGACTTTTTTACGGTCAACTACCGCGGCGAGCTGTGGCGCCTCGCATGCCTACCAATGGGATGGTCGGGGTCGGCTTACTATTTTTGCAAGCTAACCCAGGTGTTCACGAACTACTTGCGTCGGGCGCCTACCCCGATGACCGCCGGCTCCGAGACGCCATACAAACCGTCACGACGTTTCCTCCGCAACGTCCGATGGCGCGGAGTACGACTGCTACCTTACATGGACGACTTCCTGTTCATGGCCAGTTCGTACGACGCAGCTCTACTGCTACGCGACCGCATCGAGACCCTCCTCAACCGGCTAGGCCTCCAGCGCAATCCCGACAAAGGCTTGTGGCAGCCCACCCAAGTGGGCACCCACCTCGGCATGACAGTCGACCTCCTCAAAGGCGAATTCCGAGCCCCGATCGACAAGCTACAGGCCCTCGCGAAACAAGCTTCAGCGTTACTCGGCCGCGCAGCTACTTCCGCTCGGTGGCTACCCGCCAGACAACTCGCGGCGTTTGCTGGCAAGGCACAGTTCCTCTACCTCGCCATCGCACCAGCCCGTTTCTTTCTGCGCGAACTACACTGCGTGCTGGCTACGCGAACTGGATGGGGCGGACGTGTACGGATGACACATCAACTACGCCGCGACCTCGAGTGGTGGCGCACTGTGCCCAACCAACACAACGGCCGCTCCATCTACAAACCGATCGAGACCGCGTACCTACACGCCGACTCAAGTGGTTACGGGTGGGGCGCCGTCCTGAACGACAACCCTGCCTACCAAGCCCGCGGGTTTTGGTACGACGACGACCGCCAGCAACACATCACCTGGAAGGAACTCCGCGCCGTTCGTCTCGCGATCGAGTCCTTTTTGCCACAACTCCGAGGCCGACACGTTCTACTACACGAGGACAACACAGCCGTCGTGGCTACGCTCTCCAAGTTGACTACGCGCTCACCGGTCATGATGACCGAATTGCGCAGGCTCTGGCACTTACTCGACGTCAACGACATCCGCATCCGGCCCCGCTACATCCGATCAGCGGCGAACATCTGGGCCGACAGCTTAAGCCGGGAGCTCGACCGCGACGACTGGCAGCTCAACCCTCGAATATTCGACTACCTTCAGTCAACGTGGGGACCACACTCCATCGACCGCTTCGCGTCAATGGAAAACGCTCAACTCCCACGTTTCAACGCCCGGTGGCGCGACCCCAAATGCGAGGACGTCGACTGTCTACACCTCCCGGACACCGCATGGCAACGAGAGATAAACTACTGCAACCCCCCGTGGTCAGCCCTTCCCGACCTCTGTGCAAAACTACGCCAATCAGGAGCAGCGGCTACCGTCATCGCCCCGTACTGGCCTCACGCACCGTGGTTTCAAGACCTCCACAGCTCAGCCGTCGAGACTATTCACTACCCCCCGTCGCGAGACCTGTTCTTTCCCGGTCGGCTAGGCTCACGCGAGGGGGTCGGACGACCAGGATGGAGCGTCGTGGCCTTTCGACTGCCACGCCGGCCTGGCTCCACACCCGCAGGGGCGCAATAGGACGCACGCTACGGACTGCAAACGCCAGCCTCACAGACCTACGCGCAATGGTTACGCAAGCGAACAAGCCCGCAAGGCCTGCCCGCTACTCCTTACGGACACCCGACGCACACGCACCGTGGACTGCTAGCATGACTACCGGACTGCGAAACCTGTTGGGCACCGACCTCATCGGTACCACCGCGCTACACCTGTTAAGCAGCTCCTTAGCCCCGACCACGTACACCAACTACGACAGCGGCTTGCGTCAATTTGCCGCGTTCTGCCACGAGGAAAATATTCACCCGCTACAGGCTACTACTCAATCGGTCGTTCGCTACACGGCCTGGTTGGGATTGCAAGGTACTGTCGCTGCCGCATCGCTACAGCAGTACTACTCGGCGATCAACAAGTTTTTCCGCGACCACCAACAGCAGCCTATCGCCGTCGGCGAACTCTTAGCCGACGCGCGTCGCGGACTCGAGATGCACCAGCAACGACTACAGGCGGCGGACTCGCGCCTACCGTTACCAGCTCCGCTCGCCCTCTCGCTACTCACCGCGGCCGCTACGCTCAGTACGCACCTCCAGTGGACTCCTACTTCCCGCCACCTCATCGCTCGTTTTCGAGCGCTGCTGGCAGTGTGCACTACCTATGCGTTCTTCTGCCGGGCCGAGTCGGGAGTCAGGTGTTTATCAGGCGACCTTGTCGTCGACCGACCTTCGCAGAAAATCTGGCTTTTCATACGCAAAGCTAAGGGCGATCAGAGACGCAGCGCGGTCGACAAGCCTATCCTTGCCATCCCAACTACTGCCAATCCGGTGCTAGCCGACCTACTGGAATATTATTGCACTCAGCGGACCGCCTACTGCAAGAAATTCTACAACAGCTCCCCTCCCGCCGCACTATGGAGTTTCGTACCTTACGAAAACTCCAGCGACTGGCAAGCTGCTGCGACTCTCTCCGCCTGGCTCCGCGACGCATGCGACGCCGTCGGCGCCACACCTCCGAGCGGATTTAAATGGACATCGCACAGCCTCCGTAAAGGGGCGGCCTCCGCCGCTAGTTGCATCGGGACCCCACTCCACGTCGTCAAATACATGGGTGGTTGGGCCAAGAACAGTTCTGTCACAGAAGGGAAATACATCGACCCTACCATGACCCCATCTCCAGCGGCTTGGCAGTACTTCGGCTGGCTCGTCCCCGCTAAACCGCTTCATCAAGACTAGGCTGCGCTAAACCTCCGGTTTATTACATACTGGCAAAACGTGCCCTCGGGTAAATAGTCAGATTGGTTTTAAATCTAGAGGTTTGCAAAACTTACTTACATATGTGACAGAACGCAAACCTGAACGGAAAAGCGTTACTGTAAAAGCGGCGCGTCTCACCCAGTCCTCGAGGTGACCCTCGAGGACTGAGGAAACGCCTAGCGCAACGCCCCATGCCCTGCCCCTAGCAGCACTAGCTAGCGGCAGCCCCTTAAGCCGGTGCAACCCCCGAGCACTGGCACTCTCTGCTTTGCGCTCGCCCATCTGGCTCGCGCAACCCACCCACCCAACCCATAATTAGCGCTAATCTTCCCCCAGGCCAGGCCTGTGGTGGTCTTTTGGCCAAATTGTAAGCAAGCTGACATCTTTGGCAAAACGTGCCCTCGGGTAAACGTATAGATCACCGCTCCGCGACGACACGTGTTTAAGACACACACAGCAGCGGATATTTATCGCTGTAAGGGTTAGTAGTCGATTTATTTTATATATATCGCGGGGTTTTTTGTCTTCGCGCCCCCGGGGAAATATCGGCTTGTCCTTGATTTATTATTAATATGTATGATTTCATGAAGCTAAATTTCAATTTTCTTACAAGAAAAAGCAGTGGAGGCCACCAAGCAAAATAAAGAAGAAAACAGGAAAAAACCTAAGCCCGACGGATAGGAAGCCATGATGAAGCTCAAGAAATGTAGCAAATGTTGAAACCATACAGGTGCATGTATCAATAATAAAAATAGATAATGCGCAGCCGGGCCCCGCGCGCGTTATTTGTTCATATTTCACCGGCTGCAGCTCATGGTCGAAACGCATTTATAGCTATGATAGTAAACCATTTAACATTCGAATGTAAAAAATGCGAGGTTCGAAGCTTTCTCTAGCTAGATGCCGTGGTCGACGATTCACTTGCTTGGCGTTTCTCGCCCCCCGTCTTCCCCGCGGCCATTGTTATGCGTGAGTTCGCCTCTGGCAGACTGCATGAAACAATGCAACCTGATCCATACGAGAGGGCGATTGCAAATGTTATTGTTAGCTTGATAACAACGGAATGTAATTACAAGAGAAAAGTGTAAAGATTCCGTCTCCTCTCTCCAATGCACTATAGACTTAGATATACATGCAAGTTAATACTAGCCCCTTCTAGTCGCCACATGCTTCACGCGTTTACCGTTATGTCTTCCGTGTGGCACTTTGCTTGTCAAGAGGAATGTTGTTGACACAAATATGTTGTGTTTGTTGCCGCTACTTAAGATGGAAGTGCGGATGGAGAGAGATGGAAGATGTTTTACTACTAAGTGCTATTTAACATTATATTGTAATTGAACA
Organism: Tetraselmis chui; assembly: GCA_026401115.1. Lineage (NCBI taxonomy): Eukaryota > Viridiplantae > Chlorophyta > Chlorodendrophyceae > Chlorodendrales > Chlorodendraceae > Tetraselmis > Tetraselmis chui. The sequence continues at coordinate 189,843 of JAPMLY010000274.1, read as the reverse complement.
AAGGAATTGATCAAAGGTTATTATGTCACCTCCCTCCACTGCACAAGGCTTAAATCACATCGATTCCCAACGATACATGTACCACTACCGTCGGTACTTCGCGGTCCCGAAAAAAACCCGGACGCGTCCGACCCCGAACGCTGATGCATGTCATTATATTCTTGTTATTCGGCCTGTTTACTGCTTGTAGCAGACATGCGCACACATGTGCTCGGCGACAGTGCGTCGGAGTATGCAAATCCTTGTGCTTGTGAATGAACATCGCTACGTTGCGAAAGGCCTTCAATCCGCTATCGGTGCGCACATTCGTCTGCATGATTTCGGTGCCTAGCTCCGCTAAAAGATTATATATTACGCCCCTTTCCCCCCTCCCTTCTTGCGCTCACTCGGCACTGCTTCTCACCTCAAGCCCTCCATCTAGAACATTTTCGTCCCGTTGAGGTCGGAATGTAATAACCAATTTTCCGCCTTTGCTCGTGAAACACCGAAGGTAATGCATGGGGCGGGCGGTAGGGGAAGAGGCACGTTGGTTCGGCAGGAATGAAGCGTAGTATCGTGAGTGGCATCATGTACGTTGCGATTCCCACTCCCCCCCCCCCCAAGCGACAACGCAAGCATGAAGAGCAAGAAGGATGATTTGCACGTATATGCACAACGGTTGCACTAAACCCCCTTCCTCCACGTGTTATTGACGCACGCGTATGTTGCATTTAACCAGCACTTTTTATTCCCGCTCTATTTGCCCCCCTCCCACTTGCCACATCCGCCGAGCACCTAGCGCATGCGGTTCCGGTTGCGTCGCGCGCCTTTCTCACACGCCTTGTCTTCTAAGCTCTATCCTTCAGCGTTACACCCGCATCCGTTGTATCGCAGGCTTCGCTCAGAGATTTCTCGAAAGAATCCTTCTCCTACAACTCGAAAGCAACAACCATCAGACAACCAAAATGCCGTTCATGTCAATACTTACACCGGCGTCGGCCGGCTGGATGCCATCGCGCTTTTCTATATATGTACCAATGCCAAGTGTCATAATAAGTCTCACTCACGCAATGATTAACGACGCGAATCGTGGCGGAAGTGAGCCATGGCACAGCGGACGCCGTCTATTGCGAGGTAAAAGAAAAAATATAAACGACTTCCGCGCAATCTACAACAGAAATGCCACATTAGCACCGCATGCTGAGAAGCTAGACGCAAGACAAGACGTTCATCGACACCAGTCAGCGTTAACAAACCCATAAAGACGAGTTTTGCTTCTCACGTAAACATCCACTTTGGAAATAGCGTCCAGCTTAGCTAAACTTTGCGGAAGCTCCGCCGACGGGGCGAGTCGCTAATTCCGTTGTGACGTCGCTACTAATGTTATTGTCGCCATTGCTCAACCTTGGCTCCAACCTCCTTGTCGCCCAAGCGTACTCCTCCCCCCGGGAGATGTAGCATGTCGACGTAGAGGTCTGCTAGTGAGCGCCCTGCCATGGTGCTGCTTCCCAAGTGGTTCGACGTCGGGTATACGGACATTATATTAGTTTCTAAAAAATCCCTCCGTACATGGCTTTCCGGCGGTGGCCGATCTTGAGGATCGCCGCCGCATGACCTAGCCGCTCCTCCAATAGCGACCGACCACCGGCATGTGTCACGTCGTGCCTCTCCCCCGGGAAGGCTCGACTGGCACATGGCTAGTTAACAGCGAGCGAGCGCCCTTTCATGGAAATACTTCCCGGCTGACCATCGCCAGCTCCAACGCCCGCGTCCCACCGTTGACCTGCGGCCTTACCCGCCCCCCTCTGATCGCGCGTCCACCGAGCATCCTTTGTGGAGCGGGGGCCTCCGCGCCCACCCGGGCACACTCTCTCTATCATCAAGCTGTTTGGGTAGTGGGTGTCGAGGGGGGGGGGGGGGTAGGAGGGGAGGTCACCATAGTCGGATGCGTCGGGGCCGCGGGTGCACGAAAATTTAGTCAAAACCCTCCGTGCGGGGTTTTCCGGCGGCGCCGACCCGGAGAGTCGTCGTCGCCAGATCGTGTCGCTCCCTCCGTCGCGACCGGCATTCTTGTCGCCCAAGCTTACTCCTCCCCCCGGGAGATGTAGCTTGTCGACGTAGCGGCTCGCTAGTGAGCGCCCTACCCTGGTGTTGCTCCCCAACTAGCGCGTCGCCGGGTACGGACATTAGTTTAGATTTTTCGGAAAAGCCCTCCGTACAAGGCTTTCCGGCGGCGGCTGATCGTGAGGATCGCCGCCGCCTCACGTAGCCGCTTCTCCGCCTGCGACCGGTCACCGGCATGTGCCATGTCTTGCCTCTCCCCCCGGGAAGGTTCGACATGCACAATGCTAGTCGACGGCTAGCCAACGCACTTTCCTGACGTTGCTTCCCGGCTGGCCACCACCAGCTCCAACACCCGCCTCACACCGCTGATCCGGCCGTACCCTCCTCGCCATCAAACGCTCATGTAGTATAGGCCCCACCCCCTCGAAGTAGGAATGTATTCATTAGTATCTTACCGCCAAAAAACATATCGAACGGGTCGAGCAGGAGATCTTGGTGCCGGTATTGCACAGAAATTATTTTTTTCAAAAGCTCTATGTACATGGCTTTCTCGAGAGCTGCTTATCTTGCGGATCGAGCTGTCGGCCCTCTTAGCCCCCTACCGTACCAGGCATGGCACGGCTTCCAACGCCCACCACGGGGAGGTGAGGGGATGCCGACGGGCATGCGAGCGCACCCCCCCTCCGGAGCCGCCGCCGCTGCGCCGCCGGCGGGCGCCCCTCAGTACATGGCTTCCCGACATCTTTTGATCCCGTGGATCGCGCTGTCGGCCCTCTTAGCCCCCTACCGTGCCAAGCCCGGCACGGCTACGGGGTTTCTAGCGCCCACCACGGGGAGGTGAGGGGATGCCGACGGGCCTGCGAGCGCACCCCCTCCGGAGCCGCCGCCGGCGGGCGCCAATGGTGTTTACACTTGTCCATGTCGTGAGACAATAATGCGCACCATGGCTTCTAACTAAGGCACAGTAGTTAACCATGCGCATGCATATGACATTTCAAATGTGTTCATTATCATCGAAATGATAATAATGTCTATTTATCATAGGTCATGTCACCAGTGATCGAACCTATACCACTTCTAGCACATGTCATAACTTCAGCAAATCAGCACCTATAACCAAAATCTTGTCATGACATGTTGCTTATGGCTGAAGCTTGCTTAAGAGACAGATTTGGCATGAAAAGCGCTCGCACACACGGTGTTTCATAGTGTACAAGACGAGAATGTTAAACGAAATTTCAGACACTTTTTGCCCTCCAAACCTCAATTGACGTTTCTATTCACAATTGCGTGGCCGGTGACTCAATTTTATAAACTAAAGGTTCATTGCAAAGGTAATACAATGTATACTTCGACACTAACAGTTCAAATGAAAAAAGTTCACGTCGATGGCCAGATGATAGTTTGAAGTAAAAGATCACAAGGGTCCAAGATCCAGGGAAAGACATCTTGATTTTGTGCATGCATGTGTTGCACATAGATTCGTAGTTTCTTGTTGAAACATGTATCATGATGCAAGGGCTGCTCCGGGACGATTTGAAGCCGTGCACATATTGAGACATATGAGGGGAGAACTATGTATCGCTTTTGGCGGTCAAGGTGCATTGGATCGACGGATCATGGTAGGTGTTGAAGCGTATGGTCATTTGTGAGCCCTGCGGGGAGGTTTCACGCACATGTGAGAACATTCTCCAAACGAAAACGCGCAGACTTACTGCAGTGAATGTGGGAGAGCTCACCGACGCGGACGACTTAGTAGAGGGAATTGATGCCATTAGTACTTTTTACGAGTCGATTTTTAGCAAAATAATAAGGTCTCTACACGACACACATCTCCCTTAAACTCGACACCCTGCCCTCGTTTCTCTAAGGCTCTTACTACACCCCGCACGCACTCAACATGCATATACCACCTCCCTCCAAACCCCACACCCTCTCCCCTATCAGAACGCTCAACGCTAACCTATGTCCCCACAGCCGGTGCTCTCGCTTGAATTGGTAGGACTTTGTATATACGGACGGTTGCACAAAAGCAAGCTTCGCCCCGCTAGGAACCGCAGCTAACCACCCGGCGACGGACACATGCGTCAAAATACTTGTACACTCCACGCCCTCTCACAAACTACTATCCGAGCATAGCTCGTGGCCCTCGACATCGGTATGCATCTCGGTCACGAGCACCTCCTAACTGATATCCCTTACTCTCTACTCCTCTACAAGGCAATTTGCGTTGCCCCACCGCCTTCCGACACCACATCCACCGGGAAACTTTCTTCTCCATAGTAACCACCTCTAAAAATTCGAACAACCGCGGACATCCGCACACACCTAGGCTAAATCAGAGCACACAAATGCTCCAAACGTAATGAGCTAGCCGACACCTTAGCCAACCACGTAACCGACGGCTACCCACCGGATACATAATACACCACGGGTACTCAGGTATCCATGGACAAATGGACATGGCCCTACACATACACTCGTCCCTCAGCAACCACAAGGAAACCTCACGCCATACCGACATACTAACCTTAAAGCCGACGACCGCAAATATAGCCTCCAACACACACACACACACACACACACACACACACACACACACACACACACACACACACACACACAAAACGCACACACACACACACACACACACACACACACACACACACACACACACACACACACACACATGATAAACACCACCCAATACGGGGACCTCCTTGCCCGCCCCGCCGCGGACGGAGCGGGCTTCTCATACCACGGCCAACACCTCCATCATCAACAACCAATTCACACACACAAGCAATAACTCATGTGTGGGGGTATACAACACACGCCTCCTTACTTGCAACCCCTCTCTACGCTGCCATATGTATAAACAGCTCACTTGCAGCCACATGGCGGGGTCCCTCGATTTCACGCGTCCGACAAGACAAACATAATACTGCCCTTCAAGATCTACTCGCTCTACTAGAACGCAACAACGGGGGTCGATGGGAAGCCCCCACCACAAGCTCCGGCATCAACACTATTGAATCTCCCCCCCCCCCTCCCACCTTCTACCCATACATGTCACCATACACCACGATTTCCATCCACCCCCCCCTCATTTCACATGCCCCCCCGTATGGTAGACGCCGACAAAGGCAACTCCGTTGACTCCTTCGCATCATACCCCGCTATCCTCCCAGATGTGACGAGTACAGTCCTGCAACAGTACATTGCATGACATTGTACATGTACTCGTTACTGATTCCAATTCTTGCTTTTCCACAGGACGGACGTATACTCGTGGGTACGTCGCTACTGCAATATTGTAAGGGTGTTGATGCTACAGTACGACCAGTACCTCCCGGTACGTACAGATATGCATAATTAATCTAGCTAGCCAGATGACGCGCCAGAACGAGCTCTTCGATGCAGAAGGAGCCGCGTCGTGAAACCCAATGCTAGGCAGGCCGCGTCTCGAAGCAAATGACGACGGTTGAACAGCCCTAACGCCTAACACGTAAGCGTAGCTTGCAGGCGTAAGTAATCTGGGCAGAAACCTATTTAAGCCCAGTGCAGTAGAGGGAGGTGACAAAACCATTTAACAATTCCTTTGTTCACTTACAACATCGACTGCTTAAGTACAACAGTGAAGCATCTTTCACCATTGCCTCTCGACAACATCATTTTGCCATCTTGCAACAACAGAACTAGACAGACAAGAGCAGACTTGTGCTAGCGTTTAGCTTCCAGAGGCTAACCGCCACACGGAGAACCTCCTCCCAACATTGCTAAGACTCCCGCTTTCAAACCAAGCTTCACTCGCATCTTAGAACCCACATTTATTAGACACACCAACGCCCGACGTCCCCACGACTCCTCGATTGAAACTAGCCAAGTCGGTGAATGAAAGTATTGCACTAACAAAAACATGTACCATACCGCAAAACTCATTAGCCGCAAATACACCCCCCTCGCTCGCCAATGCCCTCTGACACCATTGGGCCGGCACCGAGTTGGAAGTACTTCCCGTTGTCATGAGTCGAACCGGAACCCCGCGTACATCTACGATTGCCATCATCACATCGCTCATCATCATGCGTACCGACCCTCCGGATGATATATTCGCGAAATCACGCCTCGAAACCACCCGCATCCTCTCCACCCTCCATCTACACTCAATGCAATGGCTGCGTCACCTCCCCATCTACCAACTTAAAACACGCAAGACAGCCCGTCGGGACCCTATCCCACACATCCGCACAAACTCATGACCGGACGTTGCTCACACACCGCTTGGAGAATTAAGCATGGAGAATAAAGGGGAAACAAACAAGCCTAAGCCCGCTGAGCAGGAGGCAGGCAACAAAATATTTAATCGGAACGGCCTTACTCCTATTGCTCAATTGGGAGATTTGCATGCGCTCTTTTATTTTTCTGTTACTCTTGTGTTCCAACGACAAGTAGAAATCCTTTTGAAATGATTACACAGCTATCAACGAGGTGGATCTGTCAAGCTCGGCATGCAAAACGCGATAATAGCACCTGACCGCTCATATTGCGATCGCCGTATGAGAACGGATGGCGTCAGTTTGCTCATATACTGCTGGTGGTGGGACGAAGGCACCCTCGGCAGAAGGGTAAATAAAGCGTGCGGGGTGCGATGAATGCAATGTTTTCCTCCACAACGACGGCTTTCAGATTATCAGTCTCAACTAACGAATAGGATGGAGCGAGGCGGTTGGCTCGCAATGTAGCGCTCATTATCAGCGAGATTGCGCATGTTTGATATGACACATTAAGCGACAAAGCGGTTTTACTCCATAAATAGCAGCCAAACAGCATTTTAAACTGTTGACAGAATCGACGGACCACATGTCAGGACCAGTGTGCAGACAACGAATGAGTCCTTAACAACATTCATTGCAGTGCTAATTGTCAGGACAGTTCATTTTGCTCCAGCCTCAATAGTAATCAGCTCTCGAGTCCGCATTCAATGCACAGCAGCAGCCGAAACCGTTTTGTTTTGCCGACGAGGTAAACTGGATTACATGGCCTGCAGTAGCGGGCGCGACTACGGACTGCATCAATTGGGCAGGATACCAATTGCGGTGCAACACTATTTCCGCAGAAGGGCGATTGTTCTAGGGATTACTGAAGGGCTAATGTACAATGGATAGCGGCTCGTTGGTAAGGAGGCGCTGCTTTTTACCACCTGTTCCAAGCTTTCCACCTATGCAGCATCGGCTGGCGTTCCTGAGGAGCACCTAGGCGGCCACTTTCTCGGCAGCGGTGGAGCCGAAAGAGTAGGTGGGGCCCTTGCCCTGGCGCAGGGCGTTCGAGCGGAGGCAGGAGCCGACGGTGTTGACGAGCAGCTTGAGGTCGTCGGCGGGGTTTCCGGGCACGACCGTCTTGTACAAATAGCTGTCGAATGTCATCTTCTGGACATACGAGTCTTCGCACATCTCCACGAACGCCTCACGCGCGGGGTTAGACCGGTAGAACACCTTCTGCAGGATGTCCAGAACCTTGTACGTGGCCCAGTACTTACGGTCCCACTGGTCCAGGTAGTTCTTGATCGCGGTCTCGCCCGCCATCACGGTACCGTTCTGGCTACCCTCGGCAATAGCCTCGCCCGCCATACGGCCTGACTTCGCTGCGAAGTAGATACCCTCCCCAGAGCACTTGGTCACATAGCCCGCGGCGTCGCCAACAAGAGCCACGCGGCCCTGGAATCGGCGGGGGCGAGGGTGCTCAGGGATGGGGTGTGCCTCTACACGGATAATCTTGCCACCCTCCGTCTTCCCCTTGGAACGGTCGCGGGTCGCCTACAAAATTAAAAAAACGTGTCAGGAACAGAAAGACACAATAACTCGAAAACACTGGGATACGTGGGCCGTCACAAATAATACAAGAAGGGCTGCGCACCTGCTGGTACTGCTTAATGGCAGTCTTGTTGACGACGGTACCGGTTCCCACAGCGACGTGGTCGTACTTGGGGAACACCCAACCGTAGAAATCGGGAGAGACGTCGTCACCAACATACATCTCAGCGAGGTCCTTGTAGTACTCCATCTTCTCGTCAGGGATACGGATGCGCTCCTGGAACGCGATAGCGTAGTCGAACTCGCCGGCGTCAATGAACTTGGCGACGCGAGAGTTGGCACCGTCGGCGCCGATCACCATGTCAACCTCAACGCTGTCGGGCTTCCCGGTCTTGCCACCGTCCTCGTAGTTGTTGAAGTGGACGGTGATGGGGCCATCACCCTGAACGCCATCCAGCTTCATCATCAGACCGTTCACCAGCTTGGCTCCGTAGCCAGCGGCACGGTTGCGCAGGAAATCGTCGAACACCTCGCGGCGGCACATCCCGATGTACTCCGTCTCGGACAGCGTCTTACCCACGTCCACCTCGCGGTTGGAAGGGCTGATCATCTTCATCTTCGTCACTTTACGGTCGATGATCTCCTCGGGGAGATCAAACTCCTCCACCATACACAGAGGAATCGCACCTCCGCAAGGCTGCACGGGGGTTGGGGGGGGGGGGGGGGGGAGGGTAGGTATCGTCAGGCAACACTCGTGCAACTTACCGCGCTCAATTCCCGTCTCTACATAATAGATCTGAACATAATCCGTACAATAGTTGAGCGACGAACTGCCAGGCTCCACAGAATACACGCACGGCAAAAATGGTTGTATATCTGGAAAGAAAAACCATATGGAGTTCGAGGATAATCAGTTGGGAGGGTGGGGGGGGGGAGCCCACCTTGCAGTTGTCGAGCTTGCGCTCGATCAGGTAGGTCTCGATGCCAGTCTTGGCGAGGGACTCGGCAGCGCAGGCGCCAGCTGGTCCTCCACCCACAACGGCAACGCGGAGCTTGCGGTCGAGCTTTTCGCCCTCGCGAATAGCCTGAACCAGCAGAGCGGCGCGGCGATCGGCTGAGGTAGTCGACTGGCGGGGAACGGCGGTAGAGATGGAGGCGCCAGAGAACGAGGTCGACCGAAGAGCACGGGCGCCGGCGGGTGCGCGGGCGGACATGGAGGCGGTACGGCGAGAGGAGGCCGGGCGGGCAGTGCTAGTGCACGCCATAGCGCCCTGCGCCATAGTAGCGCTCACGCTGGTCATAGTGGTTAACTTCTACGGGAGGAGGGGCGCAGGGGGACGAAGGACGGGTGTCGGTGAGAGAGTGACGGACAATTGCGCGTGGGCTTCCTTGTTGTTGCTGATGCCGTCCCTTGCTGCGGCCCGACGCTCTTACCTGCGACACAGAAATCCAGGATGCCAGGCAGGCCAAGTGCCTAATTTGGAAATCTATCGTTACGGACGCCGACAGCGCGGCGACCTGGATCTTGGGTGCAGATGTACTTTAGGCGCAGGAATACAGAGGGAAAAGATGGGAGTATCGATGTTCGTGGCAGTCTTGTATGTACTGGAAACCCGCGTGTCGGATCCTAGCTGTCGCAATCAACAATCAGTGAGATTCTGTAATTTTCCATTCAAACTGCAGAATGTCGGTGTGAATTCATCTGAAAAGCAGACAGTTGAGAAAATAATACAGAAGCCTCGTAGAGCGATTAATTTTAAAAGTTTTAGCAATTGATACTCGTAGATTTAAATTTATTAGTCAGAAGTGTTATTGGCGATATGTCCAATTTCGTACAACTCGGGGATGTGTGAAGACGAGCGTACGGGTACAGGCGGTAGGAAATTGAGGCCCGATGGCGAGAACACGCAGCAAAGACATATAACTGCTAAAGTACTGTTGCCAAAGAAACTCTAGTGACCCGTACACCGCAGAATCTTTCCGGGATAGATTTTCTAATCTTAGTATGATCTGGCGTTCTACTGTTCCAGCCTGGCGGCTTCTGCTTTGGCTGCTGTGCCGGTTCGGTGTCGGCATCGACGCGGGGTCGCTCCTCGCTGCGCGACCCGATTCCCGGCGACGTTGGGACGCCGACGGCGAGAAAATCACACACGAGCTGCCGTCGTGACGCTGTCAGTGCATGAAGATTAGAGTTCCTTCCTCAAATTGTATGCAGCGCATCCCCGCGAGGGGGGAAGGGGCAGCACTCGCAGGGATCGCCAGCCGTAGTAAATTGGTGTTCGCTACGTCATAACGTGATCACGCAGTCAAGCGCCTGAAACCTCGCACGGTCTAGTTCCGGCACGCCAGGGAAAGACCTGGCTTACACATGTGCGAGTATATAGACCGCAAATATCATGCAGCTACGGGATGTAACATCGTGTGGTGCTTCTCTCAGGGCCCGAGAAAAGGGGCGAAGGGTCGCAAGGCGAGGCGCCGTGTAGAGAAAGCAAGCATACATGTATTTACTAAACAATACAGTGAATATGTAGTGAATTGGGGCACGGACTTCGCCAGTACCAGCCAACAGGGGGTGATGTCTGGGGAACTCAGAAGCGCTTAAAGTTTCCCCCCCTCCGTCTTGTCCACCCACACTCCCCCAACAGTTTCCATCCGAGCCTGGATTGGATGGCACCCTTGCCCTCGTTCATGCCATCATCAACGCGCTGTCATGCACATAGGAAACCATCTCTGTCTACCCACACCATAAACAGCACGTCACTGCCATAGAGATGGCATGATTTGCAACATAGGCAGACGGAGTAGTCTAGATCCAAACAAAAATTATGAATGAACTGCCTCCATTGGCGAGTGCTGTTGTCTTCCACATGACGAGACAAAAAACTCAAATGCATCGTCAGAAAGGAAAGGAGTCCCCGTGTGAATGGCCTAAAACGCCGTGAGTGTAGAGTTACAACTTCCTAGGGCTCTGCGCCGCTTCACAGCACGCGCACATGCACAAAGGTGCTGTTGATCACCACCGGATCCCCCTTGGTGACCTTACTCACGCGGAGGTCGCCCGGCTGCCCAGACCCCTCAACATAAAGCTGCGAAAACGTGTTGAGCTGGTTCCCCAGAATACTGGACGTGTCTGACTCCGTGGTCTCCTCCGCCTGCAGTGGGATGCTCTTCCCGCCCAACAATAGCTCCAACCTACAGCCAAACACACCCCACTATGCTCACTCACCCCACACATGAGTAGCTGCCGTTCTTGAGTGTCATAAAGTAGGGGTATGCAACCAAACCTGAATGGAGGACCGATGATGACCGCATCCTTCTCTGACTCAGAAGGGACAGCGGCGCTGGAGAGCTTCAGTGTGACTGCACCGCCCAACACCTAAACAGGGCGACGTTACCGTGGGAAAATAAGCCCACTGTGTTCAGGGATGTGGGAGGAACGGGGGATGTGCAACATTGGCTTGCAGTTGATTGGTATTGTGTGAGTTAAAAAATATTTAGATATGGAAGATGTGGGAACGGGAAGAGGCAGCCGCCCGGACCTTAATGATGTTGGCAGCCCGGCCCTCTGGCAGGTTACCCCCTGGCTCCCCTTCGCCACCCTTTGGCCCAATTAGCTGCATGCTGGTGAACGGCAACGGGAGGTTCTTCGTCGCCTGTCATACGGTGCGGCATAATGGTGAAAGGGGTGTAGACCAGTAGACCACACAGCACAGCAGGCAGCTTTCAGTCACGTGCATGGGGAGTGAGGGTGAAGGTCGAACCTTTGTGACCTCCGCTGTCTGTGAGCTCCACAGCAGCTTCCAGTTCCCTTGAAGTGTCCCCCTCTCGACTGGGTCAGGCACTGGGTTGAAGGGCAGCAACAGCTCGATAGCCGACTCGACCTCCTCAAAGTCGCCACCTGCCGCGATACAGTCCAGCAGCTGCTGTCGTGTAGCTGCAGCGTCCGTGCCGAAGTCCCTCACCTCGAACGCCCGAGCGTCACCAACGGATGCCACGGACACTCCTCCGGCAACCAACGCGGCGAGGTCGCGCCTGTTCCGGAAAGTGAAACTCAGTTAGTGGACGGGCCATATTCGAACCTTTTTCAAAACGTCAGGATCATCGTCTTAGCGCTTATACAAAAATACCGTGATATCGCTCTAGGCGCGCTTCCGTTTTCGGGAAGCGGCCCGTGGGTGGGGTGGGCTTCTTTGTCCCCTGCCCGACAAAAGGCAGAGAGTCGACTTCCACGCTGAGGTAGTCGCTGCCCAAGCGCATAATACTGCCCGCCACGATGCCGATATGTAACCGAGGCGTTGGCGCGTCTCGCGCTGGGGCTGGGCCTTGCGCTAGCTACAGGGAATACGCTATGAGTGAGAGTCATTGTGGCCGGTGTGATGCTGGGTGGTACTGGTGGCCGGTTGTGATGCGAAGGGGCAGGACGACGAGCAGCGACGGTGTCCGTCTGTTGATCGGTGCGTCGGGACTCAGGCGCAGCTCGGCTGCGGACCATACGAAGCACGATACCTCCATACCCGTACCGAGTTCCTGGTTCCTTTAGTAAAATCCTCGGTACAAAATGATTTATAATTTATTTTTATGTAGTAGTACGGGTACCATGGCGCGCGTTTTGCTTGCTGGGAAATATTATAATGAATAAGAAACATTTATGTAAACCTTTCATCAAACCCTTTTTCGTGACCAGGCCTGTTTGTCCCTCTTTCTGTCCCGGCAACATTATCAATTCCGAAAAGCACTGTAGACACGGGGACACGGAAATAGGGGGGGGGGGGGGGGGGGGGGGGGGGGGGGGGGGGAGTGACAAAAGGGTCACGGAATCCAAGACTCTTTGCGTTCCGGCGCTAGCTCCAGTTTTTTTTCTATCCGCGTGCCCCTATTTTCATTTATCTTCAATGCATGTAAATAGCGGTGGCGTTAATTAAGAATTTAAAAAAAACGTAACAAGTATGGCTACCGACTTCCGGGACCGGGTACTACATTCTCTCGGGGTGATCTATCCCCTATATAATATGTTAATCCGATCGCGCCGGAGAGTGGAGGGGGTGCTAGCTTAAAACCCATCCTCACGAAGTCGGTCGTCATTGATCCCGCCGTCGTCTCGGTCACCTCTCCCAAGATCGCCGTCGATCCTCTCGGCGCGGTGATCCTCCATGTCGAGATCCCCCGTTAGCCCGAGGGCAGGCGGGCGGGAGGGATCAAGACACCCAAACATGGAGGGATAGCGTTCTTGCCTCGCTTTGCGTTAGGAAAGCGTCTAGAGCCCAAAGGTGGCTTGAAAGTAACGAAGTCGACGCGAAAAGCTGTCCGATTCATCGAGTAGACCGAGTCGATCACCCATAATTGTGAGAGGTCTCGGAATTATGGGTGACCTCAACTAACACCGTTTGTAACACATCTAGCACCGTTTACTCAACAAGTTCCTTCTCACCCGGGAATGTGTGCAACTTCGCACTAGCCATGGTGCCTACGTATATCGCTCAGCTTTGCACTCAAGATGGGGCCTCTTCACTCCCACTCATCAAGACTGCACACCTCTCGCCCATGACGCTACCATAAGGAGTGACAACATCTTCAACATCATTTCGGTGCATGTTGATGATATCATCCTCATCTGGAACACTTCTCGGGAATGGGTCACAACGTTCAAATCAACCATGGCCACCCGATTCGACATCAAAGACTTGGGACCCTGCAAGTGGTTGCTTGACATGATCATCGAGCGAAACATATATGCGCACACCCTCACCATTCATCAAGGGACCTACAATCCTACATCCGGGAGTTGTTGCGACGCTTTGGCATGGCGGACTGCAAACCCGCAGCAACGCCAACATCAGCGAATGACCCACGAGAATCTCCACTCATGGATGACACATGTGCTACACACTATCGCAGCGTGGTTGGGGCTCTTCTCTGTGCGTCACATATTACTAGACTAGATATTACCGAAACGGTTAACAAACGGTGCTTATTCATGTCCAAGCCCACAATTGCACACATGTAGGATGCTAAAATATGTCTAAGATGCCTTCAATGAACTGCAGTCATAGGCATTACCTTTGCAAGAGAGGGGCTGCGACTGCATATGTTCAGTGATGTTAATAACCGAATCACCTACCCCAGTGGATGCCGTGCGACTAGCGGCTATGTCTTCTTCTTTTGCGGTGGAGTTGTCAGTACATGCTCACGCCTCTAACCCCTTGTCACCATGTCCATCGCTGAGGCAGAATATCAAGCTCTTAGCCTTGCTGCGCAAGAATGTATGTTCCTGCCACAAATCTTCAGTGAGTTGGGTTACCCGCATCATGATGCCACTACAATCGGTGAAGACGATCAAGCATGCATCTTTATTGTAACTACGGCCAACACGTCCAACATGACCAAACATCTTGATATCCGTCTCCATTTTGTGCACCATGCCCACCAAGGAGGATTGGTGAAAATCTACTATGTGCCCATCATTGAGATGCTTGCAGACATTTTTACAAACCCTTTTGCGAACTTGCAGTTTGAGAAAATTATTTCAGTTGTGATGCGCTGCCATGTTGAATAATTCCTATAGCTCTAAGTGCGAGTATGCTCCTCTATCATGGGGAGTGTTGTAGTGCCCATGAGTCAAGAATAATACTAAGTACTACAAAATTGGCTGTTGATGTAATGAAATGACTACGTAGAAATGGTATAGTATTTTACAAAAGTGATTGTTCAAATCTAATGTGTGATATGAACACGCAGTCAACTAAACACGACCAGCTGCGCACCCACCGAGGTAATGCGCAGTTTCTCCAATGAGGGCATCGACACAAGCATATTTAGTTTCTTATCGACAAGAAAAGCCTCACAAGGGTCTTATTGTAATGTCACTAAATACTAGAATTAGTTAGGTGCACCTGCCGAATATCACATAAGATATAAGCTAGCAGCTCATCTTGTAATTCATTTCCTTGTTTCCCTCACGATTCAAGATGACTCTCAACCTCCTTATGCACCACACACACACCTTGTGTAAGTTTGTGGTTTCGATAATATTGCCATCATCCCTGCTTCGTTAACATCAATTTTTTTGCGCCCCCGGGCTGTGGGATTGGTACGTTAGCCCGCACAAGCACCCACTACAAGCGGCGTTATCACTATACAGTCAGATTGTTTTTAATCTAGTAGAAGTTTGCAAAACTAATTTACTTATGTGACAGAACGCACACACTGGCGGTTAAGCGTTACAATAAAAGCGGCGCGTCTCACCTAGACCTCGAGGTGACCCTCGATGAATGGGGAAAGGCCTCGCGCAACGCCCCAAACCATGCCTCCCGCAACGCAAGCTAGAGGCGACCCTTAAGCCGGTGCAACCCCCGAGCAATTGCACACTATGCTTTGCGTTTGCCCATCTCGCTCGCGGAACTGTAGTCTCGACTCTCGTAGTCGAGTAGGGTGTCAGTTTACATCCAATCATGCGTACTCGAGAGTCACGAGACACTTCCCCACGTTGTAAGTCGCCGTTTAACAACATGCAGCCTCAGCAGTCTACCCCCGCTTATGGAGTCGACGCTTTACCCTTAGGCATTGAGCAACGTACTACCGAACAGATACAAATTGCATTTTCGGCCCTCGAACTCGGGATTTCTGAGTAGATTCGGGCGTCTAATACCGCCTTACTCGCACAGCTTTAGCGCTTAATATACTAAATTGTGCCCACGAATGAACAACATTCCATTCCCCATAACGCGACCATTGATGGTAAGGCGGCCCAAGAGCCACCTATCGACATGCTGAACGACGACTCCGAGCTTCTCGAGCCCGAATTCGTCGACTTCTCCGCGTATGGAAAAGTCATTCCTTCCAGCCTAGAACGCCCCCCACGCGACATTAACAAGCCCCGCCTTTGGACGCTGACGGACGGCACGGCGCGTTTCCTTACCGTCAAGAGATCTCAAGCGGGGTACGACGAGTACCTTCACATAGGCTTCAATGCCTTCTTTGACAGCTGCGCCAACTCGGCAATTAGCGAGGGTCTAGGCGCCATGTCATCCGGCCCTCCTTTATCGACGGAGCAGACGGCAACCGTTGCCCTCATCAGAGCGGGTCATCGCACCCACGCAACAACGGAGGAAGCCGCCCGTACCAGATTGAGCTTCCTCCGCCTCACCAAGGGCGGACAGACGAGCTCGGATTCGGACAAAGTGTTCGCCGAACTCGCCCACGAGCGCTTATACCGCCCACGCCCTACCACGGTCTCTGGTCCACTAGATGAGCTACGCCAAGCGTTCGTCGACAGAATGCTCGAAGTATGCATGCCGCGAGCAAGGCAGCAGTTGGAGCAACGTTCGCGAAGGCAACGCCAAATAAGCCACTCGCCAAGGCCAAGAAGGCGGCAGCCGACAAGCGCAAAACCGCAACTGCGACGACATCAGCAGCTCCTACCGGAACTAAGCCCGGCGACGGGGCCAAGCTACCCTCGAAGAAGTGATGGTGTGGCCCGCCGCGCCGATTCCTCCTCCCCGTCATCCAACTACATGCGTCACCGCGTGCGGCTAAGATGGCAGGAGTGGGAGCATTTTGGCGCGAGCGGTCTAGTCGTGAATTGGATCCGCCATGGCGTGCGGGTCAAATTCAAACATGGCCTACGTCCCAAACCATTCAACCACGGAGTCTCCATGAGGGACGCCACCCAACCCCAGCTAGACTTCCTATCGGCGGAACTTCCACGATTCGAAGCATGCGAAGCCTTGGAGCGCGCTTACAACATCCTCTCGCGAATCCCCGAGACTACTCGGGTTCGGACTCGGTCTCGTGGGTCCGGACCCTAGAATCACAGGTAATCGCGGGATCCGGACCCTAGAATCACAAGTAATCGCTGGATCCGAACCCTAGGTTCGGTAGGTAATCGCGGGATCCGAACCCTAGAATCACAGGTAATCGTTGGATCCGGTACCAGTTATTGTAAGTAATCGTTGGATCCGGTACCAGTTATTGTAAGTAATCGTTGGATCCGGTACCAGTTATTGTAAGTAATCGTTGGATCCGGTATTCATCGTACTTTAATGGATCCGCGGTAATCGCGAGTACCTCCTCCTCGCAAAACGATGTGGAATCGCGATACCCAATCAATACTTACGATTCCGAGTATCTCACGATTCTGTGGTGGCCCGAAGTGACACGCTGTTTTTTTGGGAGGTATTTGGCAATGCAAATCCGCTGAGGTGTATGTCTAGGATTGGTTCAATAGCCTTGATTGTTGTCATTCCGCAGCCTTGAATCGATTGTAGCCCACCCAAGGGCCAGTTAAACGGTGAGTACGCGCTTGAAATCCACCATAATCTGCCCGTCCACATCCAACTCCTATCATAGTTAGCAACAATGGCGGGGCAAGCGGGAAGTAGTAGATCATCTAGATCAGGGAAGAGCTTGTCATCGACGGCTATCCAACGTACAGAAGAGGAGCTTGATGGGAATTCAGATGGGGTGTTCATGATACCTCATTCAAAATCTACTGTATGGGATCCAAGCATGAGCACGCGGATAGAACTAGTAGAGATGTAAAAATTGAATTTGCAGTACAAATTCCCCCAAAATGCGCAATTTGTATCAATTTGCATGAGTACTTCGAGTACTTGTTGGAATCGCGAACCCAACGAATCCAACGGAACCAAAAATTTAGAAGTACTCATGTACTCGGTTCCGGAACCGAAAACATAGGTACTCGCTGGATCCGAACCCTAGAATCACAGGTAATCGCTGGATCCGAACCCTAGAATCACATGTAATCGCGGGATCTGGACCCTAGAATCACAGGTAATCGAGGGATCCGGACCCTAGAATCACAGGTAATCGCGGGATCCGAAGCCTAGAATCACAGGTAATTGCGGGATCCGGATCCCTTTTTTAGAGGTACTCACTAGTTCCGGATCATAAAAAATCAAGTACTCATGGATCCGAACCCAACAAAAAAATGGCGGATCCAGTCCCTGCGTTGAAGGCATTCACCCCTTGCAAACCACCACGTAATCAATCGTCCACTACATTGCATGGCTCGGACTACAAGGAACCGTCGCCGCAGTCTCACTGCAACATTGCTACTCGGCGGTAAACAAGTTCTTCCGCGACACGAACAACAGCCGATAGCCGTCGGCGAGCTACTCGCAGACGCACGACGCGGACTCGAAATGCAGCAACAACGATTACTAGCGGCAAACTCACGCATGCCGTTACCAACCCCTCGGCCCTCGCCCTGCTCGACGCAGCAGCCCAGCTCCGCGAACACTTGACATGAACACCGCCGACTCGACACAACATCGCTAGATTTCGGGCAATGCTGGCGGTGTGTACAAACTACGCGTTCGTCTGCAGAGCGGAATCGGGTGTCCGCTGCTTGACCCGGGACATGAATGTCGATCGACCCTCAGGACAAATTTGGCCCTTCATCCGGAAAGCAAAAGGCGACCAACGACGCGACGCAACCGACAAACCAATCTTGGCTATCCCTATCGATGCCAACCCCGCCCTCGCTTACATACTGAAATTGTATTGCACACATCGCATCGCGTACTACACAAAATTATACAAGAGCCCCCCACTAGCCGCGAGATGTAGCTTCGCACTTCACGAGAATTCAGAAGACTAGCAAGCGGCCGCAACTCTCTCCGCCTGGCTCCTCGAAGCTTACACCGCCACTTGAGCCGCTCCACCAAAAGGTTTCAAATTAACGTCGCACAACCTCCGCAAAGGAGCCGCCTCCGTTGCTAGCTGCATCGGAGCCCCACTCCACGTCGTCAAAGACATGGGTGGTTGGGCCAAGAAAAGCTTTGTGACTGAAGGAAAATACATCGACCCCATCTCTAACAACGGGGCGGTACTTTGGCTGGCTCGTCCCAACCCGACCGCTTTATTAAGATTGGGGCAATAGGCTGCGCAAGCCTTCGGCTTTTGAAATACCGGCAAAACGTGCCCTCGGGTAAATAGTCGGATTGTTTCAATAAATCTAGTAGAGGTTTACAAAACTTACTTAAATGTGTGACAGAACGCACACCTTGTAGCGGTTAAGCGCTACAGTAAAAGCGGTGCGTCTTACCAAAACCTCTAGATAACCCTCGATGACCGGCAAAACGCCTCGCGCAACGCCCCAAGCCCTGCCTCCGGCAGCACTAGCTAGCGGCGACCTTTAAACCGGTGCAACCCCCGAGCACTGGCACTCTCTGCTTTGCGCTCGCCCATCTGGCTCGCGAAATCCACCCACCCAACCCATAATTAGCGATATAATCTTCCCCATCCAGGTCTGTGGTGGTCTTTTGGCCAAATTGTAGAAAAGCTGATATCTTTGGCAAAATGTGCCCTCCGATAACCGGGTATATGCCATTGCGCTATATCGCAAATTTCATCATTCATCGCAGAATATTATGCAAATGATTGGACACAATAAACCGAGGCGCAGAATAATATGCCATTGAACGTCGAGACCGAGCAAGAGCCGAGGAAACGGACGAGACTCCACGAGAGGGCCGAGGTACGGGCGGTGCCAACGTCAAACTGCACGAGCAATCTCCCTGGTACATACATGAATAAGCATAGGTTTCGGCCACGCGATGCCATTCTCGCACTGCGACAACGAACAGCAGGGCGAAGTAGCACTGAGCCCATGATGACTCGACGCCACCGCAAAAAACGAGGAAGATATATTGAGCACACTGCTGCGGTCATTCTTGTGTAGTACATTTGTACCCGAAAACACCGCCACTCTCATCATAGACTGGCAACAAAAGTACAAAAGTGACGGTCTGACGCGGCAGGCAGCAGCAGGCGCGAGGAACAGTCAGAACAACAAGCACAACAAGGAGGATAGATTGAATACTTGCGAGCAGGACAAAACAACCTCCACCATCAGATATTTCTTCCAGTCAGACAGGTGTCGATATTAAGTCCGCCTGAGCAACAATACAGGTAGCGGGCGTTCGGCGTCGTCAACTCGCCGAGTCGCCAGCCGATATAAACGCGTACGTCGAAAGTCGAAACGACAGGCTGTAGCGACAACGAAAAAAACCGGCTTCGCGCGCTCATCAAGTCTCAGCTACTGTAGGGCCCGGTGCTGAACGCTGACCGGCTACACCTATCATTCTATTTCTGTGAATAATACTGTTGCAGGTCTGATATATGCTCTTGTAAAGCGGCGGCCCGCGCCAACACGCCGCCGCGCGCTGACGAACAAAGTGACTAGGCCAATATTGCTTATTTGCTCCGACAAATAAAGAAGCGGAAACAAGTCAGCAAGAAAAAACTCATGGGCGCACTTTGCTCGTGTGTTTATTTCGGAGACGAGGAGCTGGACGTCGTAAAATACCACGCCGAAGCAGAGCGCGACGACTGTGACGGCGGCATAGTGTGGGCGCCAATTCCGTCCAAGTTGCGCAGTCAAGTGCTGCAGCCAGCAGGCCTCCAGTCTTCGCTGTCATACTCATTCGGTTTGAACACATTTCTGAGTAAGGGAGCCGATTGGAATTCGATACAGTGGGACGACCCTGACGAGTTTCAAGCGTGTTGCGAAGAATTGCCAGCAGTACTACTGCAGTAGACGTTTACTGAAGAAATCTGTTTCTGATTATTTCCACCGGCGAGTCGTCCTCACAATTCGTTCTAGTCGAGAATAAACGCACCGCCGAGTAATTTGTAGAGGCGAGTACTCATATACGCACGTCGTCATCGACTAATGAATTGGGCAGCCGCCATTTTCAACATTTTTGGGTCTGGACGTGGCTGTAAACTTGTAAAGCGCAAGTACAAGTATCACTATATGGGGGCATAATAAGCGCGGCGATATGTATGTGATGAACACGAACGGACGGAAAAAGACGCACCGCATTTGACCACACTGCGGATTGTTGGTCTGAGACAAACACTGACTCCGCAGAAACACTAAGAATGACGACCAGCGAGCCTTTCTTTATCTGTTCCGCAACTAAAGGTGCCCCGACCAGCAGCACGCTGCAGCCCGCTGTCGCGTTAACTGATCGAAAGCGGGTTTAAAACCCGATACAGAGGATTTGAATAACCGCGGCAATGATGAGCTATAATTACAACCCACGCTGCGCGAATTCGCGCAGTTGCTTGCCGACTATCGCCAGCTTTACACGACTTTGATACAATTTTGAATGTTCTCTAGCGTTTGAATCAGTGCAGCGCATCCATATCGGCATATCGCCACGTTCTGACATGATAAGTGCAAGCGACAGGCAGGAGGATCGGAAGAAATTAACATGACACAATCGCAAATTAATAAGTGACATGAGCTTAAGCCCATTCAAGTTTTGATAGGCAAAATGAGCGGATAAACATTTTTCTTTCCTGTGTTCACTACGGCGCTGCATGTGTATTAATTTATGTCACTCGACGACAGGTGACGTTGTCAAAAAAAGGTCGTACGCATCGATGAGCTGCAACAGCTTTGCCTCCACCGTGTGCACATTCTGTGCTTCATCATCCTTCGACCCGTCATTCGCATGCAAGCCAACTAGGCACGACGACACCACGGCCGATGCCGCCTGCAATCGCCGCCCTGGTGACGAGACGGGAGACGACGACGATTCCGGAACGCGCAGGAGCAGCGAGAGCGCCAGCTTGCTTAGCACCGAACGAGAGGCAGCCTTTTCGGCACTGCTCGCCCCCAATACGTCGTCTGCCAGCAGCAGCGGGGCCAGCAGGTGCGCCACCAGTCGCACGGTCCAATCTTGCTGCGACATCGGGGCCGGCCGCTCCTCCGGACCACCGACTGGAATATGTCAGACAGCGCACAAGCTCAAAGTAAGAACGTGCACATGGGTTCCAGAGTGTCACTGCCTCGGAGCAATATGTGAATTTGGTATTTGAGGGGCATTTACTTCCACTCAGCATAGTTGGATAAATTGGAGATGCCGGTGGTGTGTTTGCTGTCGAGCAGGATCGGCGCAGTGGAGCGATGCCGCGGAACGGTGTGGCATTATCATGACAAGTATGAGTGAGCCAGAGTTTTAAACAATTCCCCTCACTCCTGAATCACTCCCTCGGAAGCAGAGTTCATTCGAGATCAGCAAGTTCGCTTACAATCCACGCGAGCCCAACTCTGCATTAAATTAAATGGACGTCTGCTATGTGTGCGACCATCCTCGGCGTGCACATAATGCTCTGTGTGATTATAACGAGTCATTTTCTTTCGCGGGCAAAACACAAATGATCACCCATTTGCAGAAAAATGTGCATATCAATATCATTCAACCATCGTTTTGTTTCTTGGCGATTTGCATTTGGTATGCGGGTGAGTGGCGACGTACGGGTGAGGCGCCAGGGGGCATCCTGCAGTGCGGCCAGTATAGGCCACGCAGCGCAGGCCCATCGTCGACACTCCTGAAGGCTGCGGTCTTCTCCCTCACCAACGCAAGCGGTAGCGTCGCGTCGACGCTGGATGTCCGTAGGGGTGGCTCGCGACGACAGTGCGCCGCCAAGCGACTCCCCCATCTCGGCGGCAAGACACTGCCAAGAACTCGACCCTTGCTGCCTCCTCCTATGCAGAGCCAGCCGTTGACTGCAGTCACCGCAGCCCATGGGCACACTTTAGCAAAGATCGACGATATCCGCCTCGCCTAACATTGAAGCACCATTTTCCGAAAACTTTTGTGCTATTCCGAGAAGTCTCGATCTTCGGAGCGATTCAATAAAGCAATCACTGATACATGAGAAACACTCCCTTGCAAAATATTTCCATCTTAATTCAAGTCCAGCACCGGACGACTGCTCGATACTGACGAATTGGCACGATAGGTCGACTTAAGTGTACAAATCGCAATCAGCAGAATCTACGAAATGAATTAGCAAAAGGAGAGCAACACAAGTCAAAACGTCGAACAGTCGCAACGACGACGAGGACGTCCACGGCGGTAAGATAAGCTAAACAAAAAATCCGTTACCATATAGTAAGGTTAGAGTGTGGCATATACGATACACTCAATCTCAGTTGAGGAAAACAAGCACTTCGGCAATGTAACGAGTTTGGATCCCTGTGATGCGAAAATCTGTGCGAGTCGTCGGGGAAGCTTACAGGTAACACTGAGCAGATGCGTCTCTGCCTGTAGTACATGCGATTTCGTTGGCGCCCACTTGTGGTGCTCTTGTAGTAAGTACGGCAGCCTCCAACGCGACGATCATCCACAGTGGCGGCGGCCCCGCGGCCTCCATCAGCTTCTTCCCAGCTGCGCTTTTAATAGTTGGAGCGGCGAGCTGCGCAGCATTGAAACGGGGACAGTTGGGTTCTTCATAAGTGACCTTCCGTCGTCGTCAATAACATTCGACTATATATGCACACCGGACTATGAATTTCACTAATCGTCATTGCCGAACATGGCAGAGGCGCCAAGAATGAAAGGAACTGATTAGCGCGTAAGAGCGCCGGCATTCCTGCAAGCAATTCTGCGATCCATCCTTACCGATCTGACATAAAAATAGAGCTAATGTTCTACAGTGCTGCGTACAAGAAATGGGAAAGCTGGGTGAGCGGGAAACAACAATCCGCAATATTTCGAATTTTCGGGGATCCTTATCTGCTGAACGATGTAGCTAAACCGCAATATGCTATCGAGCGGAAACCCCCATTCAGATCCTGTCGACGGTACGCACGTCCGCTTCGCTCATTTGAGATGTATGAATCGGTGAGGCTGGTCAGTCAAAACATCGACCGGATGGGTATGAGTTACGAGAAATAACAGAAAGACGAATTAACCACCCAATGATAGGGTCCTTGAAGGAAGAATGTATCGAGGGCGGCGACTGCTGTGATTGTGGATGCAATGCCGAAAAGACAACAAATGACAGTTTAAGGTATCGAAAAGCGCACAGTTATGAATCCAGGCGGTAGTCCGCGGATTCAAGAAGAGAGCACAAGTCTGTGTTGCAAATGGGAACGGAGCAAAGGGGGGATGTGTACCATATTAACAGGCCAGCGGAGTGCGGTTAAATTATAAACCAGTGTTGCACATTCGGAAACGTGACAAAACAAATTAAAAAATCACAGTCTTACAAAAAAGTCATAGCCACTTACGTGAAAACGGAAAACGTAAACCCTTACAATACCCATCCCTCTCTATACTTCAACAGTGTTTGTCTACCCTTTGCAATTCATTTCAAGACGAGTGATATTGCCGACTCAAACAACAAAGAGTTAAAATGCCTCTGAAAACACTCATTGCCGGCCAACACATGGACGACACTACTTCTTACACAGCCCACTCCCGCTTCTCTGCAACCAGGGCTGCCGGGGTTGAACGCGCTGCCTCTAGCATTCAGATAGAACATACGCCTACTTGAGCAAAAACTCGACACCGTTGTTCAGATATTTTTGTCAAGTACATGTACAATGGCAGATCAGATTAGAGTTTGGATCTGCACAATTATATACATTTCTCCATACTGCGCCGCAAAAAGTGTGTTCGGGGTACAATTGCGCGACGAACATGAGTAGTGGGACGCGTAAAACTCGGTGCCACACCCGTCTCGAGCCTGGTCGTGCCTAGAAATCCAAGCACTTTAAGAAATACGACACAGAGAGTAGAGTTTGTCAATCAATTGAACACCTGTGCTTTCTCAGACGTACGGATTGCCTTTTATAATCATGTTGAATATAATCACGAGGAGAAGCTCGCCGGCGGGGATATTTCTCATATGCGCGACTATTCAAAACCGGATTTAGGGGAGTATACCCAAAATCCTATAGTTGCATGCAAGAAAATGGTAAGAAAATACAGATGTGAAAACACAAGCGAGTGTCAGACCATTTCTGCGAGAATCTTTTGCCGACAGACTCATGTGCATGTCGCGATCCGTGGGTGATTGCTAGCTACCAACCTTGGAGTGGAGAAGGTACAGCTCTGACATTCCGCCGCGTGGCTGTTGACCGGTGGTACTGCCTGTGCTGGTGAGGGCAAGCGCCTGCTGTAGAGCGCAGTGGTGGTCGAGCCAGCCGAGGAGATGGAGCGCGGTCGGCGGGAGATACCCCACGATTAGCGCGCCGCCTTCCGGCGGGTCGTGTGTAGGGTCGTCGCTCTGGGGAATGATCGTCGCGGGCGCCATCGAGTGCAGCGAGCAGGTCAACCGCTTGGCCACAGAGGTAACCGCAACGGTGATCGCACAGACCAATCGCACGGCCCAGCCGGCCAGACTCGCGCCCCGGACGACTTCGGTTAATAACGCAGAGGTGAGCTCTGCGCCAGGGTGGCGCGTTCCGTTGATGCCATCGGCGCCTTCCTCCTCGGAGTAGTCGAAGAGGAAATACGGGATGCAGTTATTATTATGTGAGCGGCCCTCATCGTGAACGCATATATCAATTTCCGAAGTGCGCAGCACCGAGCAGCACGCCAAGAAGTTGGCGACAGCGCACAACTGGGGCGTGGCGAAGGCGACGAAAAGGCATAAGACAACTTTCAGTCAAGTGGCAGTACTCTGACCATTTGGACTGCTGTAGCAGAGACTCGTCATTTCACCCACCTTTCAATGAAATAATAAGGCGGCCGAGCATCCGACGATACAATGCGAGGCACACGAAACACCATTTACTCGACTTTCGTGTAGTAAACAGGCGTTGCAACTGAACAACCACAAATTTGCTACCACATTCTATCTCAAAGCAGCAATAATAAGGAGAGCACTGACAGTTAAGATGAACATACCATGTTACTCGTATACACAAGCTGGGTGACCTGCAAAAAATGCGTTTGGGGGCTTCTTGGAGAAACCAATCGTGAACACGTGCTTCATACACAAAAAGGTAAACAAATGTTAATAGCGGATCACTAATTTGATCTCGTTTCGTCTAAAGCGTTCATATTTCCAGGAAGCTAATAATTTCAATATTGAGAATTCACGACAATATACTTAAAACATACCGCACTTTCCGTTTCGCACCATTAGGACATGCGCAAAGCAAGCAAGCCCAGATAACCAAGATCGCAAAAGGTAGGAAAATCGAAAGTCTTCGAGGGGACGCCTGCTTCTCACCTGGTGCGCGTCCATCTCTGCGCCGTGGCAGAGGCACAGCCGGCGGATACGGCGCCACAAGGGGCGGTGCAACGGCGGATGGCGTGCCAGAATAGAAACGATACTGAGGAGCCAGCCCAGTCCCACTTCGCTGCTCGCCTCACGCTCGCGGCCCACCGCCACCGTGAGCTCCAACAGTGCTTCGACCACTTCCTCTGCCGAATCTGAGTATAAATAGTCCGACGCAAGCCAAACCTTCAAATTGCGGTTCAAAGCAAAACATGGCGCTCGAGAAAATTGTCGACGCAAGAAACTCCGTCAACTGACGTATATCTTAATAACTGTCGCTGTGACGGACGGCTTCGTTCAAAGGACGTAACCATCTCGCAGAACAGTTTAAATCGCGCTTTACTCCAGTGAGACATGTCGACAAAATTATATTAGTTTTCAACTGTGCCTTCGCATTCCATCAAGCGCGAAGGCGGACACAGAAGCTGCAGTGCCAATAATATATTGGATGACACAACACTCGACAGTTCGAGGCCGCAGTTTAGAAGCCCGTGATGTTTCAGAAATCGAATTCAGGGGGTGTCGAAGTTGCGTGCACGAGGAATGGTAGTCATAGCTCCACGAATGCTTTGTGCTTGGTTTTTGTATGAGATTTGCATTGAGCGGCGTTACGGCGCCGGCGCCAACAACAGTCAAATATTTTCATAAGAGAATGGCCGAAGGCGGCTCACACGTGCGAATCAAAGAGGGCGGGACGGAGACGACTTTGAAGTATTATTGATATGCTGATTCCTTTAAGCAGAGTAAAAGAACTGCCAGCAACGGGAAGCCACCTGCTTGAAACCAAGGCAAAATGCCGTCGAAGACTGAGGAAGCGAAGGTGTGTAGGGTGTAGAACTAGACTCGGAAGACTTGCTATTCTTTGCAGAATCGTATAAAACCTGAACAATTAATACTTTACAAACAGCTGAAAACTGTCGTAACCTGCGTCGCTCTGTTCACTGCATTCGCAACGAGGTAGGTGTGCATATTTTTGGAAAGCATTATTCCGAGCTGTCAAATTGCCCGCCCCCCACGCTTCAGAGCAACCCCAGGCGGTGAAATGCGAATAAGGACAAGCAGCACAGCCGTGGACACGCTATTTATAAAGTTCAAAGTGGTATTCAACGTCGGGAACGCACTGTCCGTGCTGCCTTGCAGTTCAGAATCCACAGCTTTCCCCAGCTGCTCGATTCCCGCGCGCACTTGAGTCTCTGGGGCGCGGGCAACGACGCGCGGCAGGGCGGCCACTAGCGCGGCAAAGCTTGCGTCCTAATTTCGCGGGCCATAATATGAGGTTGCGCTTAATTGCGTCGACGGCATCTATCGAGCGTTGCTATAAAAATGGCTGTCTCAGCGGTTTCTCAGTGTCGCGTTCAATCTCGAGAGGGTGACTGACCGCGGGGATGGTCATGTCGGCGTCCTCCCTTGACGCGGCCTCGCACAATCGCTCAAACCTCCGTGGGGCACTGCGGGAATTTGTCACGCCCATAGCATTCTCAGTCTAGGTTGCATTCGTCGTCGACCAACGACAGGAAGCGGGATGCATTAAATTTGCTCTTCACCCCGGTCCTTGTGAGTTTGATGCGTGTCGGCGCCTTTTCAGGTCCATTTTATTCTGATTAAGCCATAAACATTTCTTTAAATCAGCGTGGGGGTAAAGCGAGACAGCTGCGTGCTTAGTAGCAGCTCGGAGGGTGACGCTCATCACATCTCAGTACCGTGGTCTGGGGGGGGGGGGGGGGGGGAGGGGGGCAGAGATCGAACGAGAATGTACGCGGGGGTGTAATTATCTTTCCCGTCAGGGAATACTGCCATTAACATCAAGGATGGGGTGGTATCAAGAGTACATGTCAGCACGGCCAGTTAAAGTCTGGGTCCTTTTGCTAAACCCCGGTGGTGTGCCTGGCGGCGAATATATGGGCGGCATCAGAGGGTTGACATGCGGCGCACACAAAAAATTGTAAACGCCTTCAGATATCATGGCAATTACATACATTCATTTATTTCAGGACAAACAAGCTAATTATCCACTGACACGAGCCACCCCGACGGATGATGACTGCCGGTTCACGCGTCAGCGCTAGTGGCTCTGGGCTTTATGCTTTTCTCACTGTCAGAGTTGAAGACTTACGTGGCTTTTAAGGCTTACGACTCAAGGTTTTAAGGTTTAATCGGGCTTTCAGAGCTTGAGTGCGGCTCGAAACAAAGCTGATGGGACAAGCATCGTTGCGGATCCTTGATAATGGATGGACGGCAAAAAAAACTTATAAAAACACTAAAATAAATTTTCAATTCACGAAACACATTGCAAAGCAAGGACAAAAGTGATACTGAGACTAAGGATTGAACAACAAATAATAGATAAGGAATGAGACACTGCGCTGCATCTAACCTACCTGCTGGGCGCGACGTGCTTGGCGGCGAGCGCCTCCAGGAACTTCAGCCGTGCGTCCCGTCGGTCCCCGGCCTCGACAATGGGCTCCATTAGCGCCGGCAACAGCTGCTCGTCAAACCACTTGCGCTTCCAGTTGCGCACCATGTTCAGAAAGCTCTGCCGTCCGCCCCGCCCCAAATCATACGCCAAAAAAGTCAATCGCCGGGAAATATTAAAAGAGCAAAGTCAATACTCGATCCGCGACGTGCGTTGTGGTCTGTTCGCTTTGTTTCAAAGTCGGAACAAGACTCGGGT
Organism: Tetraselmis chui; assembly: GCA_026401115.1. Lineage (NCBI taxonomy): Eukaryota > Viridiplantae > Chlorophyta > Chlorodendrophyceae > Chlorodendrales > Chlorodendraceae > Tetraselmis > Tetraselmis chui. The sequence continues at coordinate 161,265 of JAPMLY010000274.1, read as the reverse complement.
CGGAGCACTGCTAGCTTGTGTGTATTCTAATTTGCCTACCACGCGTACGGAGAGAGTTCGATCAGTCGGTTTCATGGTATTCTCATAGCTGTTCAGCTATGCAAAGCCCCTCGCCACGCCAGTCTCAACCGACACACCAGAGGCCTCCCGCGAGCCATCTATCCCAGCAGCAACCATGCCCACATAAGGCCGCTCGTTGCATACCGTCGGCACAAGTGGCGTTATTGTGTGTCCACCGACCACCGCCTCTGTAATATTCGCCCCCGCCTGCCCGGACGCCCGGCGCAACAGTTGACGCGACCGCGATCAGTTCCTGAGGCTCACTAGTTTTCCCATTTGCGCCTCCCCAAGCATACCGCTGTGCTGTCGCCCACCCAGGGTACAGCGCCGCAGGCACAGGGAGTGAGCACGAGACGTACATAGAACATGCACGCGCGTAAAAGCACTCCGCCTGAGGCGCATCTTTCACCGGGGGCGTCAATCCGAGGAGGGGCCGAATGTCCCATGCGCTCACGCAGCGATCGGAGGCTGGGCTCAGTAACGCCGTCGCTGGGGCAGCGCTGGGAGCGGTAGCAAGGGTTGGGGTCGTTGGGTTGCTGGCTTGCCGGAGGATCTGCTGCGGTCGGTCTGCTGCTGACGACTTGCGGTACGGGTAAGGGAGTTGGCGAGTCCGACAGAAGGACGGACGATGGTATCATCCAATACAACCACATTTTTCTGTTCGACACAACGGCGGCTCCATTATGGGCGGAAGCTGCTGTGTCGGTTCGCGTTAATGGTCGCGTGACTGGTCGGCTACTCTGGCTGCTGAGGGGCGGCGCTGACGACAGCGGTTCAACCCTTTTACTTTATTAAACATCATTTCGAACGTTTTCTCTCCGACGGTGCAACGGATGGACAATGGTACGGCCACTAACAAAGGTCTGACAGAACAGCAGGGACGTGAGTGAAGAGAGCGCAACCGTGTGTGTGTGTGTGTGTGTGTGTGTGTGTGTGTGTGTGTGTGCGCGCGCGCGCGTGTGTGTGTGTGTGTGTGTGTGTGTGTGTGTGTGTGTGTAGCGATGGCCCACAAGACACAGGGTAGAAATTAGAAAGCGTTCACAGGAACACGATTTGCGTTTGTGAACGATTGATGATTTCCAGTCGTGTTCCTTGAGTAGGCAATATCTGTCGGATCGTGATACGTTGACTATGGGGATGCCGATGGGGAGTACTCCCACTGATACGTTATTGTGGACTGAGAGGAAGCAATGACTTGACTGGAAGCTCGATATGTGAGGGTAGAGGTGCTCAGTGTAGGCGGATAGAGGGTATATCATATAGGGATAGGTTCCAGACAAGGGCGAGGGGGGGACCTTTGGGATACGGAACCCAGCGTCCACATAGTCGTTCGTGCGACGGTCCGCCTCCACTCGGTCCTCGTCCGCAACAGCCACCGCGGGCTGCACCAACGCACCCTCGGGCCCGCGTTCCCCCGCCCCACTATTCTGCTGCAACAAAAACAATAATTTTTTTCAGTCACGCTCTCATTTCCCTAACACAGATCCCTTCTCAGCAAAACACTTCTTCATCACTTAACATTGGATAGAGTATCGAACAGCTCACTTCCACGCACACACACACACACACACACACACATTCACTCTCTCTCTCTCTCAAACACACGCTCACACACGCGCGCGCGCACACATACACACACTGAGACGTTAAGACTTGCATTTATCTAACCACCGTAAAACAGGGAACACAGACATTTATACCACAATTATAGACATAATGTTAGCACATGTATCAAGAGGTGGAAACTAAAACAAATAAAGACTTTGAATGTTGAGCAGCAAGAAACAACATGGGGGTGGGCGGTATGAAAAGGGATTGCACCGCGCAGGTCAGGTCACTGATTCGAGCAGCTGCGAGTTGGAGGTAGTCCACGAGCGGGGCGGGGCGGCGAGGCAGCGCGCTCAGCGCCTCCCGCTGCGCACGCAGCGTGGATAGCCCGTCGTGCGGCACCAGCGAGCTCAGCAACTGCAACAGCTGCTGCAGTGCTCGGTGACTAGAGGCCAGGCCCGTCCCCCCACCCCCAGTCCCACCCTGAAGCAACCGAGCCAGGCTGGTCCCGTACACCGGGAGCCCCCCACCCATTCCTGCACATACAGCCAAAGTCAAAAACATTTTTATACCTAAAACACGTTTTCTTTCGGCAAAATGCGTCCTTACCCAAAACTGTTAACAGAAACGTTGCAGATCCTACATATTATCTTATCAGCCTCTCATGGGAATAAGATGACACAAATGAGCCCTTTCGTGCTCATCAGATAAATTAAACAACATAATTGTTTTGAGAGTACTGATACCACAACAGATCGGACCAGCACGTTAAAAAAATTCCCGCCTCGTCACGCCAAGGCCGAAGGTACATACTTCAGGTCTTTACTGCCGTCATGAACGCATTGTCATCTATCACTTAATCTATGTATTTTGATAATATATGCAGTTCACTTCTTAATCGGTTTTTGGATTGCTTGATTGGACAAGTCATTCATTTGGTTGATTGCCTCCAACCATAGCCAGTTTCATAATTGGGCGACTGGATTGCAAAAACATCATGAGACACTCAAGCAGAAATATTTGCATGATGGTCTCCCTTCGATACGCATACTGGTAATCCATAAACAACAGTGTGCGGGCCGTGACGCGCCTTCACTGTGTTCCTGCTGCTGCTGTTGCGGTTGCTGCTCGGAGCCACAGAGGGCGCGGGTGAGGAAGAGAGCAGCTCGAAAGTGGCGCTCCCCCCCCTCCTCTAGGGCGCACGCCGTCAAGCGGTCAACCTGAACGTACGCAGCGCCAGCAGGATCAGCGACCCAGTCAGCTCATGTGAGCAATAGGTAATCAATTCGAGAACAGGGAGTGCAGCTGTCCCAAATCAAGCTAAGCAAGCGAGAAACAAATACAGTGAGAGCTCAGAACCGAATAGATAGAGATTACAGAATACCAAAGGCAGTGCAGACGAGCACGGGTGGTAATGAGGGCATAGTAGAAAGGGGGGAGGTTGACCCACCAACGCCTGCAGGTGCCCCAAAGCCGAATCCGAGGTCCTGGCTGCCTGCTGAAAGAGTGGCAAAGCAATGGCCCAGTTCGGCTCCCCTGTTGAGCAGAGGTGGGGGGAGGGGGAGGTTAACGACTGCAAATTGGCTAGAGACCGTAGAAAAACACAACTTCGTATAAACAGGGAATGCAATGATAAGATAACGATGGTGAATGCGTGTTCGCGCGAGTGTGTGTGTGTGTGTGTGTGTGTGTGTGTGTGTGTGTGTGTGTGTGTGTGTGTGTGTGCGTGTGTGTGTGTTTGTGCGTGTCTTAGCGCCCGGGGCGGGGGAGGGGAGGGGAGGAATAGAGGTAACAATTTTACTGGATTTGAAATCACTGAAAATTCCAGTAACATTGACAACCATCCGACTGACTACGGACCAATCCGGGCGAAAATACAGCTTCGTAGACAGTATACATAGGTAATGAAGATTTTGAGAGCGATGGCAGATGCGTGCGCGTGCGTGCGTGAGTGTGCAATTCGGTGATTCGGAAATCGAATGAGATCACAATAACATTGACACTCATCTGCGCCAGTGAAACATGATAGTTTCAAATAGAAGGAGAATAGTATTGCTTCCAAATAAAACACCCACGCAAATCAACAGCTGCTTGTTGAAACGGCGATGAGGCAAAGTTTAATGGTATACATTCATTAAGCACGAAAGCTGCACATATTTTGCGTTGATGTGCATAAAAAACTTTTGACCAACGAAAATATATTATCATTTCTAACCAAAGGCGTCCTTAATAAAAAAATAAAAGTGCAAGACACGGATGGAAACTTGCCCATTGCAGGCTAAAGCCGGCATTATGCATATTATCTACTCATTATCAATCCATACTAAACACTGCTTCCTTAGCCACAAATGTGCAATATGCTTGAACACACAAGTGTAATGAAACCTCACAGACATCAATTTCAATCATCGTCTTTGTTTCAGGATGATGCCTGACTGGGCAGACAGACGTCGTAGGGTCACCTGTTTCCAGGCTGTTTTCCAACAGCTCCACAACTGCCGCCACCCCCACTGCGCGAACCGCCGTTGCCAATGGCGCTTCCAACCGACTCGGCGCCGCGACCCAGGCAGCGTACCCATGAAGCTCCGCGTCCCCCGTCGACTGCGGCGGCAGCAGGAGTAGCTGCTGCACTTCGCTCGCCAGGCATCTACATACAAAGCGGCGGGGGGTTGTGCGAGGTAGATGATGAGACACGGTGAGCTGGTTTTCAGAAGTGGCAAGCTGTGGGCGAATAATTTGGCCAACCACGACCAATTCCTGGCGCGCACTCAAAGTTTCCACTACCCTTACCCCGCAATCATACCATGTGCTCGCCCACAACAGGCATCAACCGGATGCATACCACCTATATCACTTGGCGGTTCAGGCCCTCCTTTAGTGACCCTTAGTCGCCATGACAAACACGAATAGCCCCACGATTGGCGGTAGAATTTCAAAAGCAACAAGTAGAGCAAATAATATGCATGCCGCCCTGTCTTTCCAAGCTACCCTTCAGGCCCCAAAAAGGTAAAAACAGAAACAAACGAAAATGCCTGTGTTTCACGTGAGGACGGGCGTAACACCACCGGCCTTTCTTGCGTTGCCCAGGCAATAATACCGTAGATGAATGCAGCAGTGCTTGACGGAGACCGCTTGGGAGTTGGATGATAATCTTCTGGCGCGGGGGGGGAGTGGGTAGGGGGGGATTTGGAAAGCGGACGGCACCTGCAGGCTGCATATTTTGGCCGCACATGTGTGGCAATCACGTGTAGCACATGAGAGAGCAGCTCCAGCGCGTCTGACTGAAGCACCACCGACGTGGGGCGGTGGACGCAGCAGACAGGAGCAAAGGGTTAAGAGGAGGGTTGAATGCACGAAAGAAGAGACTGTGAAAGAGGGATCAATAGAGGAAGAGGTGGCGCACGTCTGACGCCCATTGACTCCACTGCGCTCGCATGGCGGCCAACGTCTGCTGCGCTGCGCCTCGGGTGGAGCAGTTCCCTGCGTGCATGACGGAGACAGAAGCAGGAGCGGATTTAGAAGCTGGAGATTATTGCAAGTTCAAGCAGATGGCAGTGGAGGTAGGAGGGGTGAAACGCGCGCCCTTACCAACGTAAATCTTCAACACCAGCTCGGAGAGCATTTCTAAGAATGCCATCGACTGCATAACGGGGAAAGGGGGAGGACAGTGGGGGGCGCATCAGGCGTCGTCTGCCCCTGCCTTTGCGGCTCAGCTGAATCTGGGACAACAGAGAGAGAGGAGATGCTCGGTGATCACCATTTCTGCGGGCGTGTCATCAGAGTGACCGCTGCGTGCTTTCAGTAAGCAGGGCAGCCCCAGCGCCAGCAAGCGCGGCCCCTCTGCCGTCTGACGGCACACCATTCACAGGGATGGTGTCAGAGCTACCATGCATATCTGGGCATTCTGGGTTGGCTGAATTTCAGCGCGTATTGTCCATATGAATGAAGGGCGTTGCCGAGCAGGTGTGGTGCTGCGGGCGCCCCTCCTCCCTCACCCGCAAAAACTCATCCGTGTGCCACAGACGTGCGGCGTCGAGGCGCCAAATGGCCAGCGCGACCCGGCCCTGCGATGACGCTTGCGCGGCTTCGCGCGCAAGGGCAGCCGTCAGCGACGGCCGGAGGATCTGCCTGTGCCCCGACAAGGATCAGGAGACGACGGTGCATCGTCAGATCAAAGGCAACGTCGAGTGCGACGCAGGAAACGACGCGATGTAGTTGGGAAGGCAGTGCACACCTGGCGCGTATGAGCTCCGCCCCGACGCGAACGACGTCGCGCAGTGAGTATCGTTCCGTGCAGGCCTGCTGGGCTATGAACGAAGCGGCGGCTGCTTGACGGGCGGATGAAGGGGGCTCATTGTCGTTCAGGAGCTCGCCACATTTTGTTTGTCCGAGCGAACCGACAACCCCGGCCAGCGCTTCCCGGAACCCGATCCGGCCCGCCGGATTTACCAGACTCGGCTGTGGCTCCAACATCCTCGTGTCTGGGTATCGGCGAGGAAAGGCGCTCGGCGGTCAGGTACATCCCCCAACGCCAGCTGGCTGCGCTGAAGGGCCGCGCGTCGCGCCGATGAGCGAGCTGTACTGAATTTGTTCAGGTCTCCATATCGGTGCAGTCCCTTTCCACGATCAAGCGGGACAACCCGTATATGAACGCCAATAAAGTGAACGGGGAGCGTATTGTGTGGTGCTATTGTCTTTCGGAATCAGCAACCTAACGGCTATACAAATCTATGTTGGAAGAAGTTTGAGTGAAGCCGTTTCGACGAAGGCATCAAGCAGGCGGAGGCCGGTGTTACGCGAAGTGAGTATTGATTTATTGATTTATTGCACCCCCGGGATATGGGACTGGCAGGTAAGCCCGCACCTTCAGGCGGCGTAGTTTTGCAAGCACGACTGAGAGCATTCGAAACGCACAAGTTCGAAACAAACCTCAAACTCATCATCGATCATGCTCCGGCAGAGTAGGCGACACTCGTGTGAGTGCATTACGCACCATTATACGAGAACCGTGCCGCACGGCGCTAACCCCACACGAGGCCAGCGTTGGAGTTTCACAAACTAAAACCTTCCGATGACATTTGCAAACAAACATGAATGCATTCCCGGCACTGACCAAGAAAGGTATGCCCTACCCGAGTACCCGTCCGGGCGTCGGCATATTCGAGTAATGCGAGAAGGACCATGGCCCACCTCACGGAGCAAGACATTTCGGGAGTGCGATACACGAACTACAAAGAAAGCAATATGAGGGAGGGCTTGGCGCCAAGCATAAGTGGAAAACCCTCCCATTTCCTGTAAAATACTGAATGGCGCCGTGAAGGGAAGGGGGAACACCGCCTAAAAGTAAGGCATTTATATAAATCTTCGGGGGAGGTAGCGAATTGACGTACAAAACCATTAAACTATGGGGCTAGTGTTCCAAAATTACAACGGTGGCACTCCCAACGTGGGCATTCAAGCATGATATGTTCTAGTGAGTAGTATTAATCAGGTCGTATTGACTTTGTGTCTTTGTCCATGGAAGAAAACATTGCTTAATTCGCGCATATTTATTAACACCGGGAGCGATTTATGGTATGTCGGCTCACAATTATTGTCGCCATGTCGACTTTTTTCGAAGGATTACCGTCGTTTGTTGTTCGCTTGGCGCATAGCCCAACGATCGCCATTGCGTAGGAACTAGGGTCTCTTCAACTAGCAAAGAGCTCTGGAGGTGGCAGCACAAGCAGATTCGCACTCACCGAGTCGGATCGGCTCGCCATGGCGGCTCGGGCCGACATAAGACGCAACTTGTGCGTGTGCAACTTCGAGTGGTGTCAAAATAAAGTGGGCCGAAAAGTGTTCCGTTGTTCAGTTTTCAAGGACAACTTGTGTTGCGACGATATTTAATGGTGGGGGGGGCGACGGAGGATGCAATACATCGAGCCGCGCAACCATTAAGTACACGCGTCGCACTTCAGCGCACAAAGGTACGTATATGTGAAGCTTGACGCGCTACCTCTACCTCGTCTTCGAGCCTTAGAGTAGACAATAGAGTTGTCATCGGTAGATTTGTCATATGTAGAGGTAGAGGTTACGCTTGAAATCGCGTAACCCGTACCATGTACGGAGGGCTTTTAAAAAATGATTTATGTACGCGCTACCCGCGCCAATAAGATCTCCCGCTCGGGCCGTCCGACATGTTTTTTCAAGAATATATACTACAAAGACACCGTCCCATTTGGGGGGGGTGGGGCTGCTGTCGTCATGAGTATGGAGTGGCGAAGAGGGCACGGACGGATCATCGGTGGGACGCGGGTGTTGGAGTTGGAGGCGGAAAGCCGGGAAGCAACGCTAGGGTATGGCGCTCGCTCGACGTCGACCAGCTTGTTGACGTTGAGCCGGCCGAAAGGGGGCATCACGACACCAGCACCAAGGAGGACTAAAGCGACGGGAGGAGTGGCGGTGTGTGGCGGCGGATTGTTCTTGAGTATCAGGTGGCGCCGGAAAACCCGGTACGGAGGGTTTGAATAATTTCCGCGCCCCCGCGGCCTTTTCGGATCCGGCCAATGCGACAATGCACTACTCCACCGCTACCCACTATCGCTAGGCACACCAAATAGAGAGTGCGAGCCTAGATAAGCGCGGAGGCTTGCAATCGAAACAAGGGTGCTCGATGGACGCATAAACAGTGGATGGAGGGTACGGTCGCTAGCTGACTTTCCGGACAGGTACCCAGGTACCATCAAAAAATGGCAGGGAAAACTTTTCAGCGCGGCGGCAGGAGCGCTTGCTTTTTCTGTTTGGCTATCTCGCCCCCCCCCTCCCCCACTTGTCCTCGAGATGACGGGGGACCTCGACTAGGAGGAAAGTCGCGACGAGAGGAGCGGCTACGACCTTGGGGCACGGCTTACGGGATGCGACGGCGGGATCGACGAGCTACCACGTGAGGAGGGGCTTTCCGCTTGCCTTTCCCCTCCGCTCTCCGGCAAGACCGAAGTCACGCGGGAGCTAGATTAGGCTGGCCCGTCGACCCTCTCGAACGCCGATCGGCCAAGGCCGGTCGGCACCCCGGCTCGGTGGGAGCGGGCCGTACATCGTGAAGGTCGTACTTTCATTGCGCATTCTAGACAAGTGGATTTTTTGTAGATCTGTTTTTCTTGATTTCAAAATTATTTCTGTTGTTACTTCTTAGGCGGGGGAACTGTGGCAATTATTGCGGTTGCTTACATATATTCAATCTCCGAGGAACGTTGGCACACATTGCAGATAGGTGTGTTCATAGGTGCACTTGGTCGAAGAGTACCCGGCCCAATCGTTCTCCTAAGTGTCCTAGATGGTAGAGCATTGATGACCGTTAGACAACTGTCGGTCATATTTACCGATGTTGTTGTAATACGATTTCAAATTCAATTTCACCGCCTTTGATTTGTGATATATCTCCTTCGTTCATTTTGCACATGCACACACCTTGCTACAAGAATTCGCACTATTCGACCCTCTAAACGGGTGCGCGGCCGCTCGTAGGGCGAGGGTAGCTTCTTTATTCGTCCTAAGAAATGGCCGAGGCCGCCTCGTACCCGGGAAACCTTGCTTCCACGTGCTCCGACATGCGGCAACAACTACACAACATTACTAATAACTCGGAACGATGAACTCGAGCCTATGGTACATGCTTTGCGCGACAAGTTAAGTTTGCTCGAAAGTGAGAAGATACTAGGAAGGAATGCAACGGTGTTGGACTTGACCCGCGATACTACTCGAGCATTGTCTTGGGAAATTGTAACACATGTAGATGCAGCTTGGCGAAGCCATGTGCATGAGATATTCAGCATGGGGTCTGTCGGTATTATGACGTTTTTGAGTGGCCAAATTGAACCAGCCAACGTGGCAGCTTGAGGCTATGGAATGGAAATGCATTTGTCGTGCGGCAACGTGCGGTGCGTGATGGGGCGGCAGCGAGGCCGAATAGGGCAAGAGTTCGCACAAAAAACATAACAACGGAGAATGCCTTCCTTCTCACTCTAGTGAAGTTGCGGACTGGTCTCTCCACAAACGTGTTGGCGACGTGATCGTGATATTCATACTGTGGCCCATCGCGAATATTCCCCACTTGGGTTAACTTAGTGTATACTTCTTTTTAAAGGAGCAATTTCCATAGGCAACGGACATGGAAGGACGAGTTTCACATGCATGGGGGGAGGTTTATGGGCAAAATTGGGTTCGTATGATAATGGACCGCACCGAATTCAAGATTCCGGAGCCCATCCGTCGAATGGCCTCTCGAACGTACTTGTCTGACTACAAGAACGCGAATAGTAGCAAAATTTTGGCAACGATATCGCCGGCATGCGCTTTAGTTTGGGCTTCGACTGTATTTCATGGGCGCATATCAGATTTGGAGATTGGAGGGGCGTGTCGGTTTATGTTCCTCGTCAAGCCGGGTGACTGCTACCTAGCATACAAAGGGAATGATGGTTTAGTAGTACGTGCCTTGTTAGAGCGCGGTGCTACAGTGCAAGCACCTCCTAGGGTACACAATCGAGGAGTCAGGAGTGGGGCACTTCACATTTGATGAGAGGGAGGAGAGGGCAAGCAAAGTAAATTTGCGAATTCATGTGGAAAGTTTGCTCTCCCGTGTGCATGAATGGGCTTGTTTTTCTGATAAGAAAAATCCTTTGCACTTGACGGACCTTATTGGGAACGTTTTTTTGCGTTCGGGCATTTATGCAACCTGCAAAAGCCCCTATGCAGAGAGGTAACTTGGTCCGCGACAAACATGGGTAGTGATGAGGAGGATCTTTTGCAAATTATGTTGATATCGTTTAGTCTATGTGAATCGATTTATCCCCATTGGGCCTCACTCGCGCAAGCTTCTCCCAAAATATCCCGTGCCGAGCGCCAAAAGGCTGCCATGAGATGAATGTATATTGCATCATACGTAGCAGTAACGTTCGCATGTACTTCACGGTGACTTAATGGGTTGTACAAAGCACGGTCACTTCTGTCTGAATTTACTGAATTTGCCGGTTGACCTTGCATATCTCACGTCCCGTAGCTCGGTGGTAGTAAATGGCAAGCAGTAGAGAGGAGTAGTGATATCGTACACATCGCTATTTCCGGCTGATTCCACTTGCATTGCATCGATGTTGATAGCACCACGACTCCGAGGTTCTTTGGGAGGGGCAAGTTGTGGATGCCCATTAGAAGCATAGCCAAATGCGCGCAGTTCAACCCCTTGGCTGCCATACAATCATTGCTCGCCTCCAACACCCGTGTGCAATACGGGTGCATGTCGTTGAGCTGCGGTACCGCCATTTCCATTGTCACGGGATGAATGGCAGACCGTTGCGACGCAGGCACTCGAATTTGGAAGTAGACCGATTTTCCCGATAACCCAAGGCTCGTCTATATTGTGCAGGTGGTACATGGATGACGGCATGCGGGTGAGCTCCTTCACACGCTGCAACGCATCGCCTAAAACCGTCCTAGTATTGGCGTTTTGCACACCGCTCAAAAGGCCCTCAAAGTGGGACCATATGACGATGAGCTCAACGAGGGTAAATGACCGACAAATAATTTCTGCCGTGCCGGCGATCCATTTGGTATCCTTGAGGAACCCGCCCCCCTGAGCGAGAACTCCAACATCCCAGTCTAATTCGTAATCACTCCGATTCATGATCGCCTTGTGAAGGGACTTTATGTCAAAAGCATGCAGCTTGATGCGTTCTCCTCTTTCCCGCATGTCGCCCTCAAGAGCTACACTGTCCTTCAGAATTTTTCTTAGCACTTCCCGAGAAGCCGTAGACAAGCCGATGTCAGCAATCCCCTAACGCGTTCGAAGCCAAAGATGCATCACTTCTTTGGTGGGGTATGCGCAGTGCCATTGAACTATAGATCGCATTATATCTCTATGTATCATGTCCTCTATTAGAAAACAAGGGAGCACATGCGGCTGTTTCACCATGGCAACAAGTGGCACGTCCGTAATCTCCTCTCCCGCGGGGTCAATTAAACCAAGCGAGTAGGCCTAGGCTTTCTCGTCATTTGTTGCGTCGGCGACAATGTGAGACCACGTGGCACATGCTGCCGCACATGGCGGCTTGTCGTCAATAGACACCATTCCTTTTTTGCGGAGCCATCACATGAAGTGCGCGGCGAAAGCGACAATGGCGAGTGCATCATAATGTGTCCGAGCGTTCCGTGTTGTCTTTCTACGCAGAGTTGATGAGTGCTCTGCCATTGTGGCAGCCAAGACCGGCAACGTAGCTACCCAATTCTTCATGTCCGCCCCCCGTGAAGAGGCCTCTATGATGCACAAAATGGTCTTGCCCATCCCTTTGCCGTCCACTTTGTCCCGTTGCCACAACATCCCACAAGAGCGAAGGCCAAGATAGCTCCATACCCGTGTGTCTTAAGAAGAGAGAGGAAAGGCGAGCAATACTCGTCTGTTTGGGGCTAGAATTGGTTATTCAAAAAGTTTGCATATCTACCAAAAAGCACCTACATGTACTCCAATTAACTTTCAAAAAGGTACGTTGTACTTTGTACACTATGAAGTCCGAATCAACTGAAGCAACGCAAGCAGTGGGAGGGATACCATGCCTGACGAAATAGGTGGAGAGACGCGCTGCCGACTCGGTGGATAATCGAAGGCACATGCGCGTACAATAGCGCGAGAGCATCACGTTATAACTAGACAATACCTCGACAGCGTGCGGTATACTTCGAGTCCTCGACGAGACAAAAATTTCGCATCCTTTAATTCTTTTCCGCGCCCTTGAGCGTCCTTAACCTTGTTGTAGAGCCTCTCGCCTAGCGCTTGCTTGATTTGTCGGCGCGGTCGCTCCGCCGCGAGTACCGCACCATCACCGCCCACCGTGACGACACCACCCCGAGCATGCATAGACTAAAACGATCAGCGACAAATGAATTGACTCCCTTGACCTTTTACAAGCGGTATTCCGCGACTAGTTCTTCCACTCATGTCGGGTCAACCTTAGCGAGTAGTGCCGTATTTGTAAGTGAATGTGGTTTCAGCAACAAAAGCAAACAAGAACCCGCGTGGTGTGTAACATGCGCAAAACCACCATCGGTTCACACCTTCCGACGCACTAATCACTTCTGAAAGAGCAACACCCGACACTTGCTTTTCGCTTGGCATGATTCCATGGCGTTACGTGTGGGGTTAAACCAAGAAAAGTGTCACAATGCAGTTTGTGAGGTCATGTGTCGGCGGGGGTGGTTTGTGCATCGGCGCGTACCAAAAACTCGCGTTTTTAGGGGGTTCGACTACGCTGTGACGCCGAAGATTGCCCATGCCTATGCCATCAGTGCCACATGCTAATCCGCTTCGTAAGGCGGTACAACGTACGGGATACTTGCTGTGAGGCGGTAAAGCATTGGAGGTGTTACCTTGAAAGTTACCCATGCAACGATAGACCTCGTAAAGGGGTACATCAATCACTTTCACCCAGCTACAAGAAATCCCTTAGCTATCTTGAGGGGGAGTATTGTAAGTAATTCCTAATGTAGATTAGTTACAAAGATCTAATGTATGCTCTGCTAGAAGTCGTTATGTACATGACATCAACTAGAGTGCCTAACGCGCGATATTACTAGCTAGCCTATAGACAACTAACAACTCTAGTCCTCATCATTTCTCTTGTCTCGACACCCGCCGTCACCCAAGGCTGGCCGTCAACGTACATGTAACCAACACACCGCACGTTACAATATCTTCCTTATCGAACCGTGCATATCACGTAAAACACTCGCACACATGGCCTCCCCTCCCCTTACCGGAGTGGCTAAGGACGTCTATCCCAACCTCCTCGGCAGCCTTCAATACGGGGTTGTCTGCACGCATCCTGATGTTACCACGGCGTTGAGCATTCTTGGCTCCGCCCATGCCAATCCTACGGAGGCTCACTTGCAAGCCCTTAAGAAGGTGCTTCGCTACCTTCATGGCACTTTCGACCTGCGCCTGACGTTGAGGGGGGGGGGGGGAGGTACGGACCAATGTCTCCAACTCACATGCTTTACCGACACTGACTAGGCAAACGACAATAACACTCGCAAGTCACGTTCGAGCTATCTCTTTACAGTCCGACGCGGACCCATCAACTACAAGTCCAAGCAACAAACGTGCGTCGCCTAGTCAACTTGTGAAGCTGAGTATTACTCTACGGCTGATGTCACCAAGGAGGGACTCCACCTCCACTAGCTTATGGGGGAGATCTTCAACGCCCCCATCACCGACACCACCACCATATGGGAGGGCAACCAAAGCGCCATTACGTACTCCCAAAATGCTCTGGTCAGTGAGAAGACCAAATAACACATCGGTCTAAAGTGGCACTTCCTTATGGACCACGTGGAACAAGGGACAATCAAGTTGAGATGTCTCCCCACTGACCAAATGGTGGCTGACATGTTGGCTAAACTTCTGCCATGACCAGCCCTGACAAGACATCGAAGTGCAATCCTGGGAGGCGCCCATCCAATGCAACGCTTCATCCCGTAGCTACCTTCAGGGGGTGTTGTAAGTAAACCCTTATAGTTATTAGTTGCAGATAGCTAATGTAAGCTATTCTAGATATGATTAGTACATGTTTAGATCGGACATACCGATGATCACCTATTTGATTCGGTACAGAGCTGTCGCTAGACTACTCTCACTTGTGTTGTCCCGACACCACGCCTCGGGTTGCTTGTCTCTTTGAATGTTATATTTGCGTGACTGCGACTGTAATTACGTATGCGTAAGTTACCTTCCATAATGACGGTGTCTGCACGGTTCAATAGACCCACCAACAACACCCCGTTCTCCACGAGTTAAAACAACAACATCCGACCGCCAACTAGCACATGCACATGCATGCGCATCATGAGCCGCACCCCTTGCAGCAACACCGCAAGCACCAACACCCCTAGTTGCGGCCATGTGCTCGCCAGTACCAACAACAGAAGGTAACCACAACCAAAAGCCGCAACACAACCACCAATACCAGCATGAGCAACGGCAGCAACAGCACCACCAACAATAGCCCTATGTCCGCATGCTTATGTAGCAGCAGCAATTGCAGCCGCGCGCCGACCAGCACCGGCAGCCTCCCGCGAACAAGCAGCGGCAGGTTCTGCTCGCCGCCCACCATCAGCAACACTAGTAGCCCGCCGCTCATCAACACCCGCCCCCCCACACCCGGGCCGACTTGCAAGGGGACGACGGGCGGCACAAGTGGCGTACGACAGATACCCAAGAGCCACATGGGCGAGGGGGTTAAAGACAAAGTGGAGTGAAGAGGGCGTCCCGCAGGATGACGAGGAGTGGCGCGGCGGCCCGATGCGGAAGTACGGACATGCGATGCAAGGGGCACACTTCCGTCGACGCACGGACCGTAGCACGGGCACGACGAGAAACATAGTCACGACGGGGAGGTCCAGACGCGGAAGACCGGGCGAAAGGAGGAAGAGGAGAGGGAGAAGCCAATCGGGACGGCCCGGGAACAAGACGCGAAGACCGGTCAACGGCCCGATGACCGGCCATAGCAAGGCCCGGGGAGCACCGTAGATCGCTAGACAACACACAGAGCCACCCCCTCCCCGCTGCCTCCCCGCTGCGAACATGGAGGAGGGAGGGAGGGGAAGGATCAAGCGAGAGCGACCTGCCTGGGCGCCCCCGATGAGGGGGGAGGGGAGGCGCGAGGGGGAAAGTAGGGGGCAAGTAGGGGGCAAGTGTTCATCGCGACCAATAATGATTATGCCCAATAATTCATCGCCACAAGTAGGAGTCGCCAAGCGCTTGTACGGGCTGACCTGCCAGTCCAATATCTCGAGGGCCACATCAAAAAAATAAAAATCGCCGATGGATATTCGTGCAAGCTACCGCGTCGACCAGTTGATGACGTCACCATTTCCATCGTCGAAGGAAAAGCTGACGAGGACAATCCAACGGCAGAGGGCGACGATTGCAGAGAGATCGGCAGAATAAGGATTGCTACCCAAGTACCCAGTTCTTGCTTATGTATGACAATCAAATCTTTAATGATCATGCTAGTATTTTAGTACATTATGTTGTCGCTCGTCGTTACGGGCTGAACTACTGTGACTGCGATGCAGTATAGAAGCAGTCTGTAGTATTGCCGCGCGGCTTGCTCTCTCGCGTCTGTGTACATCTTGCGGTGTTGATTTTAGTTCTATTGGCGGCATCGCATAATCACCTCTCAGAAGACACCATCGGACTCTGCAGCCTCCTCGCCGTGAAGTCTTGTAGATAGCAGGGCCCTAAAAGCAGCACATACCCCCCTCCCGTCTTGGATATTGTTCCCCTTGGTCGCTTGTCATAATGTCGCCTTCTAGTGCCTGCGCGGTTGGTGCCCAGCCGGTGGCGGCCAGCCGTTTGTCTAGGCCGGCGTCGACAAGCGTGCGCCGCGTCGCAGCACCGCGCGTCGCCCCCGCCCGTCACGTCGCTGCCCGCCGCGGCTCTCCTGTGGCTTCAAGCATGTATGAAGCGCCTAGCTCTCGCGTCGGTGAATCTCCGGAGCAAACCAAAGCTCGTCGCTTGGCCGAAAGTCAGAGGCTTATGCAGCGCTCCCAGGTGATGCTCCGTATCCGGTTTCCCCGTATCTGCCCTAGATCCTTCTTAGTCTCTCGTCACCATCCCTTGCCCTCCCCCACCTATCTATAGTCGGCTTACTGTGTCTCCCCTCCCTCCGTCTCGTCGCACCCTAAAATCATATTTTCCGGCTGCATTATACCACGTCAGTCGTGTAGCTATAGTGCGTTTTCCCGTTTTTTACCGATCCCGGTCTGTCACTTTCATTAGATAGTCAGGTGATAGCTGATTCACGCGCTTGTAGCCCGTTTTTGTTTTCTGACGATCACTGCTCAACTCTGTCGCCTCCTCAGCCTGTGAGTACACAAGAGGAGCTGGACGCGTTCCTGTCGGAGGCTGGCGACAAGCTGGTCTTCCTGAGTATTGAGAGCACGGAGGAGTGTGATTTGGGTGACAACCCGGACGCCTGGACGGTGCAGCGTTCCGTCACCGACGATCCCATGGCCCCCTGCCTCCAGATGAAGGATACGCTGATGCGCGTGGTGCGCGAGTGCGACGACGCCGTGTTCCTCACACTCACTGTGACAGAGGGTCACTCGAAAGAATGGGATCTAGCGAGGGAGCTTGGCGTGACGCGCTTCCCTACCTTTCAGGTGCGAGCGATATCCGACCCTCCCGATGTTTCTCTCCACGGAACAAGCTAACGCACACTCGCTCGCACAGATACGCACATGCACACATTTTTTTATTCTCAGAATCTTTATACCATTGCTCATCTTACGAAGGTAGAGATATCTCTTCTATTATCCCGCGTTGAGCACTGATAAAACATCACAAAAAAATCACCTTGAGCACTGATAAGTGATTTGCTGTCCTACAAGCTCTCCGTCGAGCTTTTGACCTACTCTAAAGTATTCCCTCCGAAGTTGCTATGCTACTAGTTTCCATCCCTGTTGAGTAACACCACGGCTGCTAATAACCTTATTCTGAACGCTCCTCATATTTCCTATGGCCGGATTCCAACTTCCCGTTGCTCAGGGTTTGTGTGTTGTGTAGCTGCGCTTTCAAGGTTGCTGACCTTGGTGTGGTGGATATTTTCGCAGTACTACATGAGCAATGAGCTGGTTTGGGAGCACATCGGCGCAGGCTCCCAGGCCGGGGAGGCGATCGGGCAGGGGATGCTGTACTACGCGGGCCAGGCGGCAGGCGGCACGCACGCCGATGAGTACATAACCCAAATTAAGGACCGCGCAGCATTCCAGGAGTTTCTCGAGCTGTGCGCTATGCCCCAGACCAACCAGTTTGGCGCGGACATCGATGTTCCATGTGATAAACAGCTTGCAGTCCTGGATGTGAGTTTCCTGAAGGACAGCCCTGGCTGCGTGCACATCTATCCTGCGGTGCTGGCGCTCGCGAAGAACACGGCCGGTGCCTGCCGCTGGGCCCGCTTGGCTGGCGACTCTGGCGCCGAGTCCTCGGCCCTGATGAAGCAGCTCAACGTGACCGAGGTCCCAACTTTCCTCTTCTTCAACGGCAACAGGGAGGTGGGTCGCTACTCTGGCACTGACCGCTACGCTCTGATGAACACTGTGATCGCGATCCAGAAGGAAGAGGGCATCAAGCTGCCAGACAGGAAGCCCCGCAAGCGCATCCCCATTGCAGAGGCAAAGCGCATCGCCGAGGCCAGGCGTGCCAAGGACAGGGCCAACCAGTGGCATTAAGCGGCGTGTGCATCGCGTAGATGTCTTAGGTGTTCCCGATTTTTGCCAATACGTCGGTCAATTGTTGCGTAGTGTGTACGCAATGTCAGCTGCAAGTTATGATACAATTCCATTATGACCCTCTTTACCTAGCACTTGTGCAAGTTCTTGCATGGCATGGTTGGGCTGTCAGACATACTATACAACTGTTACCAACTTGTCATGGCTCGAGCAGCGTCATGGTACTTGGTGTTGGTGTGATGAATGTGTTCCCAGAAACGCACATATCAAAGCCCCTTTTACCAGCGCTTGATCTTAGCGTTGAATACGTGAGGGAGCCAGCCCATCCCTCACACGGTGACAATGACCCTGTACACAAATACATGCCACCCCTTGTCTTTCATTTCTCTGAACCTTCCTGCAGACTGCCGGGCAAGTGTCACCTGTGTAGGAATGACTGCTCCACGGAATTTCCACTGCCATGCTGAGAGCTCAAGTGTCCACTGGTGCTGTTGCAACCATCATTTCCGTTTGGGACTGGCATAGCATGAATCATGGTGGGGGTATTAACGTGAAGCTCCCCTCTGTGACAAAAAAGCGGCGCCACGAAGGATGTGAAGTGTTTTTCAATCCCGGGTGCTGTCGTACCGGGTGCCTAGATAACTGCCATCTACTTGGGAAGCAGGATAGGGTTTCCTTGCCCACCCTTTTATGTTGACCGGTAATTGCGGTGCTATGATAAGAACATCTAAGCAACTTGTCTAACATGGAAAACGACCACCGCTACATAGCCTTCACGATCGCGGCCCCCTACCCCCGCTCCTAAGCGCCGTCACGCCGCGGTTGGGAAGCATGGAAACCATCAGAATCTAGCTCCCGTGCGATTCCGGTCGTGCCGAGGAGTGGAGGGGAAGACTGGCAGCACCCCCCCGCCCCCCCTCCCCCGCGGCCACAGCTCGCTCGGTTAACCGCTGATCCGGCTGCCAGCTCGATCACCCCGCCCAAGGTCTTCGTCGTCCTTGGCGAGACGATTCTCCCGGCGCAAGTCCCACGTGACCTCGAGGACAATTGTGGGGTTCCTACACACACGCACACACACACACACACACACACACACACACACACACACACACACGCACGCACGCACACACACATACACACACACCGCATGCCATACTTCGGCGATGCAACATCCATCCTAGGTATGGACATCATCCGCGACCTGCCCGGTAGACTCGTCAGCCTTCCTCAGAAAACATACACCAAAAAGGTTTTGAAGAAGTTCGACATGCTTGATAGTAACCCCTAAACGCTCCCAATGTCCCGTACAATACATTCCCGCAACACCCGGCCTCTCCTTTGCTGACCATGAAACTTTCCACGCCAATCTTTGGTCCATGAACGCCCTCCGCATGGTGACGTGCCCGGGCACCGTCTTCGCTATTAGCGTCATCAACATATGCACCAAACTGCGCTAGAATCCGCCACTCGAGCTCCTAATTGAAATTGAATTACAAAAAATCGATTGATGTAATTGGGCCCGCCCTATTAGCTTGTTCTTTCGTAGCTTCCGCTGGGGCATCATAGACAAGTTTACCTTATCCATCTACTACAATTCACCGGGACAATCATTATGAAAATAACGGTGCAAGTCCCGGCAAAGTAATAAATCGGCTTAAGATCAACAAAGTCTTGCATATTTACATTGTTTTCTTAACGTAATCAATACTTACACTTTGCCTACACGATGCGCGGCTTGCTCGCTACCGATATGGAGGACTGCCTAACCATGGTCGATAAGCTATCGAACATGGCCGGTAGCGAGCCTATCTGACATGTACGCAAACGGCTCAATTCTCAACATGAGGGCGGGGTGAGGAGGGGGGTTGGTTGGCCGAAACCCCCTCCGCCCGCCCCCATGCTGGTTGTATGTGTGACTGTCCCTTTGTGTGACTTTGATTGTAACTGAGTATACTCTAGCTACATTCCATATTGAACGTGTTTGCAGAGTTCCACACTTACGTCACCTCAAAGACATGTAGGGGGGATCGGCACAAATATATAGTAAGGGGGGGGGGGGCTAGTGCTTATGCCCCGGGGCTAGCTACAATTTTTTCAGCTTTATAGCTCTTTGGTGACAAATATATTTGGGTCCGAAATCCCCTCCGGTGGTGGGTACGAACATTTATTTTTATTACTATCAAAAAACAGCCCTCCGTACATAGCTAGTTTTGGCGGCGGAAGATCACAAGGATCGCCGCCGCCAACAGTGCCGCTTCTCCGTCCGCGGTTGTCCTCATGTGCTCCTTTCGTCTCGCCCCCCCCCCCCCTTTCTCGCTTTCAAGATGGCTCGACGGCAGCATCGCCGGTCGACGGCTTGCGACCAGCGAGCGCCCTCCCCTAACGCGGTGCTTCCCGGCTACCCGATGCATGCTCCAACGCATTGCCGATGCCAGCTCGTAAGCCACCCCGCGCGGATACGCCGTACCCACCTCGCCATCAAGTTGTCCATAGATTCTCCCGCCTCCCCATCGTAGGAGGATCTCATGGTGCATGGCCGCGAAATGAGATCTCGGATGAGTCCAGCGAGAAACCTTGGGTCATTTTGGTACATACACTCTTCCCAAAAAGTCCGTTGCTATAGTGAAGTATCCGCCGGCGGCGGCGACGGCAGCAGCGGCCGTAACGGCAGTAGGCGGCCGCCGCGCTCCAAGGCGTGCAGCCCCCGCAACAAGTAAGGCGGGTGTTTAGCATGTAGGCTTTCTAGAGTTCAACTTTACTTTAGCTCGTTGAGCGGGCGGGCCAAAACTTGTGTTGACGGCTTAGTTGAGGGGGAAGCGGGACACAATTACTGACTATCACGGTTACGATCCATCACTTCAGGGTTTGTGGCCCCGCCTCAATTTTGAGGCATACCATGATTCGCGGGCGCCCCGGATTTTGGAGTTTCCACACTTTTGATAATCACTACTCCCGAATTCGGCGACACCACATGCGATTTCTATGATTCCAACATCTTATCAGAGAACATAGGAGCACGTTGATGTGTTGCTAAGTGCCGTTAAAATGCTCGACGCAGGTGGGATTGGGGCCGGAAATATAATAGAGTTTCAAAATCTACACATTCGCGCGGGGCTAGCAACCCCTCGACATGTGGTACCCGCACAATCGCTTCGCCAATACTACGCTCAGCAATCAGCGCTCTCGACGTCTTCTATGCACGGCGTTCCCCATTTCATGCCCCTTGATGGCATGGTGCCGTACCATTTGCCGTGTGCCAAATAGAATCCCGCTTAAGGGTGGTACTTTGAAAGCTCCCCCCAGTTTTCACGCCCGGCGATGGGCAAGCTTCAAAGGCCAATGACCCGCGCGCTAGGGTGCTTACACTACTACAACTCAACCGCCCCTCACACCCAACAACCCCCTCAAATCCAACAACGCCGGCCCGTGCTCCATGGTTGTATTTCCAGGCACGTAGCAAAAAAAACAAATGCATGCGGCGTGCCACACTCCGTGTCGACGGTCTCTAGGCGGCCATGCGCAACACACTCGGAAGATAGTAGTGCAATTTCACAAACATGCTAAGAACGCGTGGGGGTAGAGGTAAGTGCCGACGGGCGTGCAGGGAGTGGATCCAGATCACACCGAGCAAACACTCCCTATAATTTCAAACTCCGAAACTACAACGAAATGTTCACGAATAGCGCTTGCATGGTCTCGAATCTACTCGGATTCGTAGGTTCGAACCCTACTCTTCTTAGCCGGATCCACTCCTTGCGGGCCTGCGAGCGCACCCCCTCCGGGGCCGCCGCCGCTGCGCCGCTGTGGACACAAACGTCGTCGAGGTAAACCGTCACGGGCTTGTGCTATAGTCGCGCGGAATGTCGTTCATCATTCGCATGATCGTAGATGGCGCATTGCACATTCCGAATGGCATGGCGACCCTCTCCATCAGACCATTATGTGTTTGAAACGCAGTCTTGTAGATCTCCTCACGTACTCAAACTTCCAAGACGCCAAAGACAAAATCAAGGTGGGTGGACGACAAACTCGATGAACTGAAGGACGCGATGGGCCACGGTAGTCTATGCACAGTCAAAGTGAGCTATAATCTATACGCACAAAAAGAATTGGCGAGCCAAACTCATGGTGGCTTGGGCGATTAAGTCAGCCGCCTCCACTACGTCTTTGAGCTGTCGATTAAGCTCAGCGCGTTGTGCATGTGACAACCTCCCAAGACGATGACTTTTCATCGGGCCAGTTGTGTCAATGGGATGATCCCACTGTCGGCTTACAAATGGCGAGTTCACTAGTTGCAGTAACTCCGGGAAGTTATCGCAGAGTAACGGCTAGAAGCTTTCACGTTGGTCGGCAGTTAGTTCCTCTCCATTGTGAAATTTTGCCGAATGTATCGCAGCTTGCGTGACGTTAATCATTTAAATTTCAGCGTTACGTCCTCTTACTAGGCGCGTCTTGCGCATGAGCTTTTGAATCTTGTTCGACGAGATTAGTAGACACTCAAGTAGTCTATCCTCCGTTTGAATCCCCACTACTATACCGTCTATCAAGGTAAAGACACGTGTCGGCCGAAATGTAAAGAAGCTTGCTCATCATCCAGCCATGATAAACCGAGCATGAAATAAGCACCACGTAAATCTCGTAAGACGTAAAAAGTCCCTTTGAACTCGTGTCGAGCCGGCTCGAAAGTCATCACGCAAACTGTAGAAGACGTCACACGTTGTCCGTTGGCGAGTCTACCTAGAGTTTTAGCCTTAGACTTCTGAGTTGGTAAAGAAAAGCGTATAACAAATGCTTTTGACACGAAGTCAAGTGCCACCGCGCAATCGCCTAATCCAGAAATTAGTTGTTCGCCATCAAGAGTTTTCACTTCGAGCTCGGTGTGAATCAGCGGGCGAGCTTCGGTGAGGTATGTCAACAAGGCGGTAGCATCTATAGAATTTTTTCGCACGTAGCGATGGAAGCTATAGTTTCGTTTGGTGGTACAGGTGGCGATGGAGGTTTTACATAAGCTTTTGTTGGGGCTAAATCGTGAAAATCACAATCAGCGTCGACCCACCACAATTGAACAAGCCAAGGACCATGCACAATAACCTCTCGTGAGTCGGGTCGTTCACCGACTGGCGAGCAAACAATCGTGTCCTAGAACGGAATTCTTGGTACATTTTCAAGTGTCGAGGGATGTCGTTGAACTTAGCCCACTTAGGTAGAACAAACAAGGCCATCGTTTGTGTTTGTGCTATACGACAACAATTCTTGAAATGACATGCCATTTCTTCTGCTAACTCCCATGGTGGGTTGAAGAACACTCGCTCCCCACTCAAGTCTCCCTCCATGACATAGTCACTTGGCGAATAGCAAGGTAAGTCACCGTGCGAGTTGAGACCCTCGTCATCAGCACAGCCTTCCAAAGTAAAGTCAAATCGTGCGTGCAGAGGCTCAAATATATAGTCAATCATTTTCCAAAAAAACTAAACGTTTAGTTACATATATCTACGAGCACATCTTTGCTTGCTCTGGCGACGACCAACTACAGATTTAGCAAATGTCGCTACTAAAGTCGATGAAGTTGTCGAAGTAGGAACTCGCACTTGTGTCGCTAAGAATGTCTGAAGACGGCAAGAATATGTAGCCAATTGCTCAAGTTCGTCCGGAGAGCAGCCTTGCCACCATCATTTTGCTTGTCAGGCATGTCGACAGACGCCTTTATAGTAAACTCCGTGCAATGGAAAGGACGGTACCCCTTCTTGTGGGACTTGAAACAAAGCCCCTCCAATTGGTGTCATTTACACTCTTGAGGAGTCAAAGCTCCGGCGATGGCACTGAAGTCAATTCAGCCACAGTTAGAATAAGGCCTCCTCGATTGCCACGACCTCGACCTCGTCCACGACCAAATCCCTCACCACGCTCAAAGCGCTTAGCATGCACGGCCTCATAGTTGTCAAGCGGGGGGTTTTGAGCATGTCGGTTGCCTTTAGGGCTGACAAATAGAGCTCGTGAGCCTTTAGCACGGCCCAGATGTGGCGAGTCGGTAACGAGGTCATATTGAGGAAATATTGTAATTCAACTAGTGGCATATTGTAGCCCTAATGCTGGGATCGATGCTACTTAGCTTGAGAATAGAGCTCAAAATTCGACAGACCTTTGATGAAAATTACGCACTAGAAGTCGTTTAAACATTGCTGTCGAGACCTCCTCAAAAAGTCGTTTAACTGTTGCGTGTAGATGGCGTGACTCGGAGAACCATCCGTAAGCTAAAGCAAGGCCGTAATTGCGTCATCTCGGATGCTAGGGAGCAGGGACGACTTACGAATCTTTGTAGCCAAAGAGTCGGACTTGTCTAGAATGGCTCCATGAGTATGATAGTTGAGCCACAGCACCGAAGAAATCACCGAAGCAATGAGACAGCACCGAAGAAATGAGACTTAACCCAAACGACGGCGGTGAACGAGTCGGAATTGATGCCCAACGTAACGAAACGCTGAGGTTGCATCTCTAGCTAGTCCTCCAAAGTGCGTTCTTCTTGTCGAGACTGGCAGGGTACACTCATTGCAGCTACACGTTGCGTTTCACTTAGTGTTACGCTCATGACAACAAAGTTGCATGTAGGTGTCGGAACTCCCATGCGTAAGTCAGTGGGCGTCTCACCACACAGCTGATTAATCTAGCCATTGTTCAACATCCAAACGGGACCACAGTCGGCAACCGTGAAAGATGGGTGGAAGAAGAGTTGCCTCGGTAACGACGTGTCCTCGTGAAGAAAGAGTTGTCGAAGCATCATAGCGCCTCGAAATGATTCCCACTAAGCCACGTAGCCATAATGTAAGAATTCGTATTTACGTTGAGTCTCCCTTACAAGTTCAATCTTAAACGGCGTAAAAGAAAGCCCGTCAATGTCGACATTAGTTGGAACGACGTAAGAATTATCAAGGTGAACAATCGACTGAGTAGTAACAACCCGTTCGACTTTAGCTCGCGTACGAAAATTAGCAGTTACGTACGGAACATGAACGAGTGCCGAAAAGACGTGAACGAGATAGTGTTGACAAGCATGTAACGGCACTCGAACGGGATTGCCACTCAACAACGTAAAATCGTCGATGGTCATGGTAAAGCTGGTTTCCTCAAACAACTCACAAACGGCAGTGGCGACGGATGCCTCGTTAGGCAAAATTGAACCGCCAAGAAACCAAACTTTACTAGTACGGGGTTCACGTTGGAACACGAGCTTGATGTTTGAGGCTCTCGAGCCTCTACTAATTAGCAGTACGACCACAAAGTACCGGGTCCAAGTGAAGCCATGTCGAATCAAACAAGCGTCGTCGAACAACCAAAGCAACAACGAAAGCGCGTCGAGATCAAGCGCTCCGAAACCATTATGGCAGTTTGCATGTCTAGACCTCACCGCTCACACAAATATGTTTTGTTATGTTATGTTATGATGTTGCTTGTGCATGTGAAATTGTAGACGATGAAGAGAGATGGAAGATGTTTGACAATATATTGTGTAACGGTAAAGTGTAAATGAGCAAAGGGATTGATTAAATGGTTCTGTCACCTCTCTCCACTTCACTAGGCATAAATAGCTCTAGCCTAGCTAGCTTGTACATGTTCTTGTATGGTCCTCATGCCATGCGCTAGAGCTATGGTAAAGGTATGAACAAACTATCGACGCGACTCGTCTTGTCTCGGGAAATGAGACGATGCGTCATATAGCTAGTTAGTTTAAGTGTGTGTACATGTACGTGCCGTGAGGTACTGGCAATATAGTACAGAACAAGACCCTCGCCAATTGCAATGGCGACGTAACCACGCGGTACGTCCTTCCGATGAAGAAATATGTATCAAATTAGTAACGAGTACATTTACAATGTACTATAACGTATTGTTGCAAGACAATACTCGTCACATTAGACTTCATGGGCCCCACACCGTCATATTGTTATTTTTAATGTGACGGTCACAAGTGCTCGCGCGACCACCATTGTTCCCCAAAATTGCGCTTGTCTCATACTCCCGGGCAGTCTTGAATTGGGAGCTCAACATGGCAAGCTTGATGCGGACCTCCGCGCTTCCGCTTTACTTGGCACGCCTTCGGTTCAGTCGGTCCATGACTACAACCCCTTCGCTATGTAGGATGGGGGCCAATTGGCGCCCGTGGCGGCCAAGTTGGTTGATCGCGTGGCTATTTGATGCAGTTCGTCATTTTCATGCCGTAAGTGTTGCAGACTCGTTTATTACGTAATGACATTTATGTTCGCATGCATCATTTTGTCTTTCGATGTACTTGTGTTCCCTTTCGGCGTTGTTGGGGGATTTGCGGCGATAATTTATGCAACGTCTTTTTGCTGCTCTTCATGGTACTCTGGGTTCCTATTTTTGCAGGAGGACAATGCCTCCCCGTTCCTCGGGCTTAGGCCTGCGAGGTTTTTCCCTCCTTCCCTTTATTTTATTGGTGGTTTCCATTGTTTTTTTTTCTGAAACATTTTTCTAATAATAAGAGAAGAAATATTAGCGCGGAATTAGCCCAAAACGTACGCGTCCCACCCGCTTGGAGGACTTTGCAACCACGCGTGGCCTCTAACCTAGTTAAAGCAACGGTATGGGTCGAATCGAGACATCATCGTCGGCATGTACTAATACGTGGAGTATTTTTTCTCATGCCTCATATGTTGGGAACCCATTCCCACAATACGGCACGGGCATTCCCGCGGGGGCCGTTGCAGGGTTACACATTATGATTCAATTTCGTACGCGTGTATTTCCCACAGCCCGTCGTCTTGCCCGCATTCATTCCATGCCTGAACGTTTTCTCCATCATTGCCATGCATGCGGCGGGGATGTTATTGAATCTATAGAACATATTTTGCTTGAATGCCCACGTTGGGAATACCACCGTCGTAATTTTGGGGCGCTAGCCCCAGAATTTAATGGTTTTGTGCGTCGTTTCGCTACATCCCCCGAAGATGTAAATGCCTTACTTTTAGGCGGTGTCACCCCTTCCCTTCATGGCGCCACCCATTTTATAGGAAATGGGAGGTTTTTCCAGTTATGGCGCCAAGCCCTCCCTCATATTGCTTTCTTTGTAGTTCATGTATCTCACTCCCGAAATGCTTTGCTCCGTGAGATGGTCCTTGGTCCTTCTCGCATTTCTCGAATGGGCCGACGCCCGGACGGGTAGGGCAGACCTTTCTTGGTCAGTGCCGGGAATGCATTCGTGTTTGTTTGCATGTCATTGGAAGGGTTTTAGTTGGTGAAACACCAACACTGGCCTCGTGTGGGGTTAGCGCAGTACGGTACGGTTCTCGTAGAGTGGTACGTAATGCACTCACACGAGCGTCGCCTACTCGGGTGGAGCATGATCGATGATGAGTTGAGGTTTGTTTCGAACTTGTGCTCTCAGTCATGCTTGCAAAACGCCGCCTGTAGAGGGTGCCGGTGCGAGTTCCCTGCCAGTCCCATATCCAGGGCGCGCAAAAAAAAAACAAAAAAAAAATAGCGGGGGCAGAAGAAGTACCCATACCTGTACCGGTAACGATACTACCCGTATTCATGGACTAGCGACTGGAAATGTGGACCGACGATTTGCGAACGCGTTCGTGTGTCGTCCGAAGCCGGCGAACGCCCAACCGGGCAAGCGAGCGAGCGCTAGTCAAGTGCTTGTCAGAGTCCTCCCGACTTCGGCACATCATCAACAAGCGCTGCTAGTCGCTTCATCGAGGTGCGTGCATTTCCTGCGAGGAAAAAACTCCATCCATTCCGGAAGTTTTGTCGTTCTTGACACTGCCGTGGTGCCGAACCCTGAGTCGAGTCGGGACGCGCATTCCCAAAACTGTCATAAGGATAAACGCGCAGCAGTGCTTTGGACGGTGTCACGCGCCACAACCTGGCCCAAGACATCACCGTCAAATTTCCAGTGAAATCACCAGCAAATAACACCCGCTCACGAGCTGGGAACTCGACTAAGTGGAGTAGGAGTGACAGGGACGTGCATAGGACCAGTTCCCTGATAAAGTGTACTCCTGGCATTTCATTCCCGCGGCGCTCGCTGATCCCGGCGCACTCGCAAACCAGGAAAGACGGGGGAACTCGCAGGTTGTCCCGGGAAAATTATTTCCTCACGCTTGGCGTATTCTTTGGCTCGAAGGGTCTTGTGGAATGTTGTTTGGACGGGCTTCCGAAGGCGAAGGTAGTGCCTTTGGCGCGGCGTCATCTCGGCAGGGCTTTTTACGCTATTCATCGCGCTCCATGACCTCAGCGACACCCGCATCCCGCAGCGGAACTGGTCGGCGCTCATTCGCGTCTCGCTTCAGGGGTGCGTCTATTGGCGCTGCCACGGGACTCGCTGTGGGCATAGGGGTCGTGAAGCTGGGTAAGAATTTGCTATCCAGCCTGGTGCGGAAGCCCGAAAAAGAGCTGGCCGCGGAGGCCACTGCCGAAACTGGTTTGGCCACTGTGCTTGCGCCTGATCATGTAGCGGAGTCTGAGTTGGAACAGGCAGCGGAAGGGCCGATAGTGGGAGTCACTGTGGAGGTCACGACGCCATCGCTCCCTGCCGTAGATGACGCCACCTGGGGCCACGTGGCGAGCGTGATTGAGGGTCGACGCGCGGCTGAAGCGCACATGACGGCCTCGAGGCACAGCTACAGGCACCGCCGCGACTTCGAGGCTGATCCGGAAATACGCCAGCGACAGCAGCACCAGCACCAGCAGCACGAGAATGAGTTGGAGCAGCGATATCAGCAGAACACGCGTACCGGTTACCCTCGCTCCTCTCTTGCAGCCGTGAGTTGGGGTCGCTTTGGGCGACAGCATCCACCTGTGCGAGGTCGCGGCAGCCGACGAGAGGTGAAACACGCATACCATCGCACATTTGCCCCGCTCGCTCTCCGCTTGGCGAACCTTGTCGTACTTTGATTGCTGAAACTATTCACATTGTGGCCTTAAAGGAGCAGGATGAGCTCAACCGTCTCCTGGACCTCGCGCTCGATAGTCCTCTCCAGCTGCTCGTCGAGTTTCAACGGCGCTCGCCAATCGTGGAGAGACTCATGCGACTGCAAGAATCCGAGGTAAGAAGCGCGACGGACAGCAAGTTCCCCAAACATCACACATTGCAGTCGCCCAGATGCTCTCTTGTTACACTGTGCAGCTGCCACAGATCCTCTCGCACTGTGATCTGCCGTAGGGAATTCGGAGACGGTTGTGTCTTCTCAAAACAACCCTCGGGTTTATAAGTTTACGTTCACACTCTCATAATTTTTCGCACCCAAACAAATTGAAGAAATCAATCAGTTGCCATATGGGCATTTTAGCTACTTGCATGACAGGCCTGCGTTTGTTTTATGATTAACAGCAACCACATGCGGAGCATCTCCCATGGCAGCTGATCGTGGCACACCAGCAGCTGGAGCTTGCCATCGACCAGATGTCATATGATGATCTTTGGGAACATTTTGGCGGCGCGCCGACTCCGGACACCGCGGGGAAGGAGATGCTGGAGAAGCTGCCCAGCCACACGGTCACAGAGAAACACGCGTGTGTGGGTGTGGGTGGGAGTGGATACCACTCTTGCCCCATTTGCCTGCAATTGTTTTCTATTGGCGAGGAGTTTCGCTCACTGGAGTGCAGCCATGCCTTCCACAAGGGCTGCGTGGACACGTGGCTAACTCAACATCGGGGGGATTGCCCTGTCTGCAGAAAGTCCGTCTGCAAAACTACCTGAGCCGCATTAGGGCTGAACCAGCAACCCACGTTCATGCTGAGCCCAAGGCTCCTCAACGGTCCCTCAGCTGGTTTCTCAGGGAAGACGAGTGTCAATGCCACCGAGTCTCTCTAGGTCTGGCAGCGTTTGTAGAATTATTCCTTAGCTTGTGTTATCGATGTATGTGGAAGGCGCGAGCACCGAAACAACACTGTTTCGTGTTGTGCCGTATTCCGCACAATGATTTGTACTCCTACTGTAGGCATTTTGCACCCCCCACAATGTAATATCTACCCCCATCATTACCTCCACTCATGCACTCGCAAAAACACACCCACCCACAGACACACAGACACACACCCCCCCCCCCCCCCCACACACACACACAGACACTCACACACATAATCCCACAGATATCGATGTATCTGTAACTAGATGCTGCAGTGCTATTTAAGTGGGCGTTAATTAATGTCCATAGCACCTTCACCACAAAGAAATGCGCTGCACAACGGCCACCTCATCCATGTGAATGAAGCTGTCCCATGCATCGCTTTTATTGTTCAGTGAGTTATCTTCAACATGCATGACAGCGGTGGCAATGCACCGACGAGCTATCTATTTGCCTGTTGCTATAGATAATCACAAATTGTGGACCACGATGTATTACTCAGATGCTCAGCTGCGATATCGGCACATCCTCAATGGCAGGCTGTTTCAAGGGCGGCAATGGTTAGGTTGATGATCACATGGCCAACGATCGCATGTGATTGATTTCTACGGACGGAATTGCCATGGGCTGTCGCACGAGTAAGGTATGGTTGGGCTGGGAAATTGCCACGGTTTGAAAACATTTCATGAGTAGACGAAGCGCAAGTTGGCAACAGATGTGAAGTTGCTCCAGGGTTTTGGCGCTGCTGTCACATTCCGTAATCTCACTTATCGACATTTTATCCTTACCGTATGTAAGGATTGACGGGCTGCACTGCGGATTCGTTGATGCTGTCTGTGCTGACTTTCAGCGAAGTAGGCAGCACGATTATTGATTGCATGCACCTTCACCAGTACTACAAGCACAGCATGCGAGTGTAGTCACGCGCACCTGCTTCACACTACATGCACAGTTAATTTATGAAAGTCAATATTTATAGTAATGAATTGTGAGTCAAATATTCTTACAAGAAAAGGCAGTGGAAGCCAGCAAGCAAAAAGGAGAAAGGGGGGGGGGGGGGGGGGAACCCCCCACAGGCCGAAGCCCGAGGAACAGGAGGGCATGCCACAGCATCAGCACTGCCCTCCTGCAGTGCTGACACTGCTTCATAATGAATTCAGACTGCATCAGGATCGCGCTTCCCGGAATTCGCTAGCATGATACGCTACTTAGCAGTGGCCGTCTAAATGGCCCGTTGCAAATTTATATGTACGAGGACAGAAGCCGCGTGTAGCGTCTCATAAGAGAATATGGATTACAAGAAGAACAACATGAGCACGGACAGGGAAAAAGGGAGGGGAAACAAAAGGGCAAGAGTGACAAGAGGATCACGGAATCTAGAGCACGGCAAAAGGAAGCACTGCATTGTGCACACCATCAGAGAATGGTAAAGTCATAGCGCAAGAGGCCGGCATGTTGGTAGTCATGATGAGGAGTCGGACAAAAGAGAACGGAGAGTTACCAAACCAAGTGTCGGTCGGTGCAAGCCTGCACCCGCGTTGCTACGTACAGTTATAGAGTGCAGTACTTTGGTAGCGCACCCTGCATATTTGCAAACATATATACGTGTAGGTGTACTAGGACTGAAAGCCCCTATGGATCACCTACCGATATATCGTAAAAATATATATAGTGCTAGTTTGCGGTTGCTGAAATGAAACGCTTATAACTTGAAATGAAATTGAAATTGTTTACAACATGTACCGGGTGAAACCGGCTTCTGTCTTTCGGCCCCAGCTCCGCCATCTAGGGAACTTACAAGCCGGGGCTAGACCGTGAACCTCCTATTCCTACCTCTCCAAGAATGAATTAGGGGAGTTTTACTCCCCCCCGCCCCCCCCCCCCCCCCCCCCCCCCCCGGGGGGGAGTTTGCGTCTCGTGGTGGTGGTGGTAGGGCAACGGGGTTAGGTGCATGCGGTTGTGGAGGGGTAAGGAACGGTGTGCAGCCGTGCGGGATTTAATGCCGTATATGAGAAGGACGTGGTGTAGCCATTGAACAATGTGCAATTGGAATTTGTGATAGGATACATGTTGTGGTGTCAAGGCGTGTTTTAGAGATGAGTTTATTGGGAAGGTATGTGCAGAGTTTGAGGAGGAAGGTGAGGCTAGTGATGGTGGATGTGTGGGGGCTGCCGGTGCGACTCATGATGATGCAAAGGATGTCAATTTTAATCCCATGCCATTGGCTGCGGAGAGAGTCGGCTAGAGCAGTGTATTTGGCACGGATAACTTGTGCGGTGTGAGAGAGGTTAGTGTCCCTACAGTACTTCCATTCACCGATTTGAATTATTCTACACTCCTCCACAAAAGTCCGGACATGCATTATGTTAAGCATAAGCTAGTCAAGAACACGCTCCCCTCTCACTACGTCAAGCACGAGGATACCCAAGTACCACCCAATTGTAGGAGAGCCGAGAAGCAAGCAGCAAGCCGCCATCCGGGGTGGTTAGACTTCAGCTTAAAGCGGGTGTTGTCGGTGGAGTTTGTCGAATTTAGCCCATAAATTCCCGGGAAATTGTCTGAACTACACACGTCATTCTCAGCGCCACGCTTCAGCATTGCTCAAGCGCTCATACCAAGCTGCATATCACTATGTGCTCCACATAACCGCATTTTCGGGGTTTTTTTTGGAGGGGGTTTGGAGGCGTGGGTGCCGCGTTCAATGCGCGAGGTTTGGTTTGCGGGTGTGTGAATAGAGCACGGAAGTTCACGCCGCTGGCACGGGTGATTTTTCGAAAAGCAAGCGAGCTAAAAGGCACATGACGCAGGTTGGGATAAACACTGCACGCTATAAACATGCGAGGGCGATTGGCTTTGGGGAGGGGCGAGGTCCAACTTGGCCGTTAGGGACGCATCACGTTGACGGTGATGTTTGGAATGCTTGGGTATGTGCTTGTGCCAACCACACCCGGCCCACGCGTGGCACGCGTCGGAAATTAGGCTCGGAAGTCAATAGGAATGAAGAATTGGTCAACATATATCGACAAACCCCGCACAAATCGCCTCATGAGGTGAGCCGAATTCGATGGGTGTTACTTGGCACTGCGGCTCAGCTTTGCCGGAATAATTCGTAAATTAAAGTAATTCATAACAAATCGATTTGTGGGTGTTTGAACTCCAGAGTAGGTGCGTTCTAAGTGCATTGAAAAGACTCGTCCAACGGTACCTATTATAAAAGGTTTTGACCATACATGAGTAAGTTATGATCGCTTGAACATTGTGGCCGAAAGCGGCTTGCCCTTGGGTTGTGCGCATATCGGTGGTAAGTCTACATACGCGATTTCGTGCGTTTCCCCCACAGCGGCCTGCCCAACACCTCCTCCCTCTGTCGCCTATGCATTATATTGGCGCGACCGTCGCATCAGCATTCATATTGCGGTGTTGTGCGCCCGGTACTCTTTTCGTCTAACCAACACGGCGACTGTTTTAAAGAGCGTGCCGCACGGGTGGGGGCGCGATAACCCCAAGTACACAAGCCCGGCAGTGCTCGAATTCGCCCCTCGTATTTGTTGGTGCATTCCATTTTGCGCGCAAAAGCATTGCCTGGGATTTCAGGAGATTTGTCAATGAAATCGACGCATGGTTACATTCTATAATTGCGAAGGAGCGAAATATTTTCCGGACTTTTGTGGAGGAGTGTATTTCAGCGGTAACGGCGTTTGATGCTCGAGTGTCCAATAAATCTAGGCTCGAGAAGGCGTATGAAGTCGGGTTTGTGGGCGGAGGGTCTGAGCGATGGGGGCAACAGTTCGTCGGGGAGAACGGCGGGGCGAGATGTGAGGGAGTCGGGGGATATGCCTTTGTCAGCAACAAGTAAGGGGATAGGCATGTCAGTACATGGAGGGGGTTTGCAGTCAAGGGGATGGTGATAGCAATGGGGGACGAAGCGAAGGATTTGATGGGCTTTATTCCCGAAGTCGGGAGTGATGGCTTCCAATCGGCCGCCGTTGTGTCGTTCAAGTAGGGAGAGGAGAAGTTGTAGAGCGTTGTTGTGCCGGTCTTATCATAGGCCCGACATCGAGGGTCAATTACCTGCCAAATGGCCGTATCTAGTGATGTGTCCACAGATGTGGCAGCGGAGGTTGGGGTTGTGCGAAGGGAGGCGAGTGTTGTGGACTCCCCACGACATGAATTCATGTTTGTGTGTGAATTGAGTGTGGGTGAGGGAGGTGTGTTTTGTGTGGAACGAGAAATCCACCCCGTCTGAGGCGGCCCTAGCCGGGAGGGCGCCGTGTTTGGTGGACTGCGAAAGTGGTGTATGAGTGTGTTTGATGTTGTATTTGTGCGCGTCAGTTTTGAGGTTGGTGTACCCGCTGTAGGGTGCGGGATCGCCTTTGCATTTGGATGGGGAGAGGGCGTTGCGCTTGCTTCAAAGGGCGCATGTGATGCAACATTTCTGATCATTGACGGTCATGCCGGTGTATTCGGTGAATATAGAGAGTTTCTGCAATCAGATGGACATATTGGTTGGGAGGTCAGTGGCGAGGCTGAGGTCATCGGCGAAGCCGTGTCCGGGGTAGTTAACCGTTGGTTCGTCGGGGTTGGCGTTAGTCGTGAGGGTGTTTGGGCAAAAGCCCCGGCTGCCGACTGCGAGTCAGCGGCGGAAGGGTTTGAGGAAGAGAGTGAAAAGGAATGGGGAGGGCGTGGCTTCTTGTTGAGTGCTGCAGTTGTTGTCGATGGAGGGGGTGGGGGTATAGGGGGTGTCGTAGTCTGTGGTGGAGACACCGTAGCGTTGTTCGCATGTGTCAACAAAGGAAGGGCATACCGAGTTCGCGCATATGTTTGAACATGATACGGTGGTCGGCTGCGTTGAAGGCGCCATTAAAGTCCGCGTACATGGCGTAGATGACTTGGCGTCCTCAATCATCGTGATGATGGGCACAAGGGAGTCGTGTATGCTGCGAAGGAGGCGGAAGCCGTCATCTTGGTCACTGAAATTCCGCACGTCTCCGCGTATCTTGAGCCTTCGTCTTTGATGTGGCATGTCCAAAGTTTCAGAAAATCATTTATTAAGGCAATTGGGCGGCAGTTATCAAGGAGAGTGGGGTAACCTTTTTGCGTAGGAGGCATGTGGTGCTGTGGCACCATGCATGGGGTGTGTACGAGTTGTGGGTGAGGAGGGAGAGGAGTGAGCATAGGGCGGAGAGGGTGGCGTGGGGGAGGAATTTGATAATTTGGTTTGAAATACCGTCGAGGCCGGGGGCATTCCTTGTGCCGAGTGAGTGGACCATTTTATCGAAAGTATCGCGTGTAATCATGGAGGCAAGTGTGGCGGTGGGGTCGCCGCGTGGAGTGATTTCGAAGGGGTCGGGGTTGGAGGGGTTCTCCCATGGGGGGAGGGGGAGTTTGGGCAGGGAAGCGCGGGCGAGTTCTTTTGCGAAGTGGGTGTGGACCGCGGCAATGCCGTCTTGGGGGAGTCTACAGCCTTCGAGTCGGGGCGTGTGATTTTGTAAATGGTCGGGGTGGGCGTACTTCCTTGGGTAGAAATTGTCGGTTGTTGTTCAAAAGGAGGCCGCTTTTGACTTTGAGGAGGCGCTGATGCGACTTCAGGTTGACGCCGTAGTTGGTGATGGTGCGGGATTTATTTTCGCGTAGTATGATCGAGGTGACGGCGTGGAGAAAATATCGGATGCGCTCTTAGCATTTGTGTGTGATGGAGTCAGGGGACATGTATTCGGTTTTGTGAAGGAGGGTTTGTGCTAGGGGGAGTAGACATTGTAATTTTTTGCAGCGCCGGAGGGCTTTGTGTGTTTGTTTCGGGAACCATGGAAGGTCGGGGTATGTGTTAGAGTTGGGAACGGATAGTTACACGGAGGTTGTGCCGGCCCACAAGGGGGCCGGCTGTGGTGACTAGAGAAGTGAGAGGAGAGAGATGGCGGCCGGCGAAGGCACCGGCAAGGGCCGGCCGACCGCCACAAATAGGGAATAGAGTACCGCTAATAGCATAACACTAAGTACTAGAATGACAAATAGCTACCTTGTACATAAGCACTATGCAACGGGATGCTAGTGCTAACACCCCCCCTCAAGGTAGCCGAGGTCTTGACGTCGTCCTAGCTTGCGTTGAGGAAGGTGTCATCTTGGTGGAAGGTGTAGTGCTTGTAGCGTGTGTCTCCGGCCGGGTAGGTGTAGCGACATGCGCTCACAAGAACGTGCCGCTACCGGCGAGTTGCCGATATGAAGCAGTTCCAAATGTACTGCGTAATGTACTATTCTGACGTGTAGCGGGAAAAACTGTCCACGGGGGAATTAGCCGACGCATGAGAGCGACCGGCGAGGAAGAAGCACAGCCAACAAGGCCGTTAGGAGCGTGTAGGCACGCAAAAAACATAGACGGGCGCTCGTGTTGACTCCCCCTTTTCGCCGTGGGAAAGTTAAGCTCCTCGCTAAGTAAGGTGAGCGTTGCGGCATTGCCTCGGGAAAAAACAATAACAGTACTAATTAAAGTACGCACGGGCCGAATTTTCGCGGGTCGGTCTTAAAAACCAGATCCGGTCGAGAGCATCGGTAGGCTGAAGGCTAGGTGAGACAGAAAGCTAGATGGGGCGAACGTGGCGCCGGGCGCTTTACACACGCTCTTCTCCTTTTTACGTGGGAGATGGTAGGACAGTCGCGGACAACCAGCTCGAAGGCGAAGCGTGGGGTCGGTGGGACGATGAATTACTAGCGTGGCGCCGAGCGCTTTACACACGCTCTACTCTTTTTTACGTGGGAGTAGGTAGGACTAGCGTGGCGCCGAGCGCTTTACACACGCTCTTCTCTAGTGTAACTTGGTGGAGGGCCCATAACCTGTTAGAGTTGGGAACGGATAGTTACACGGGGGTTGTGCCGGCCCACAAGGGGGCCGGCTGTGGTGACTAGAGAAGTGAGAGGAGAGAGATGGCGGCCGGCGAAGGCACCGGCAAGGGCCGGCCGACCGCCACAAATAGGGAATAGAGTACCGCTAATAGCATAACACTAAGTACTAGAATGATGAATAGCTACCTTGTACATAAGCACTATGCAACGGGATGCTAGTGCTAACAGTTCGGGTTTTTTTTGGGGGGGGGGGGGGTAGAGGCCAGACAGTGGTTGCGTGGTCCATGTGTTGGGAGAGGAGGTTGGTGAAGTCGGAGGCTTGGGAGTCGAGGACTGTAGGGATGACGGAATCGGGCACGGTGTTGATAATGACTGCGTGTAGAGTGGCGGTTTGGTTGATGAGTTCTAGGGTGCATGACTGATAGTTTTAAATGTGGGTAGATGCAAGCAAAAGTTTGAAGTTGTGTTTGCAAGTGATTTGCTGGGTGGGTGTGGTTTGGTTGGGCGTTGTTGGTATGGTGATGAGGGTGGAGGGTGCCGGGATAACAAGCCGGACAGCGGCGTGGTCTGTGTAGTGTGCCATGTGGGGAATGCGGAGACTGCCGATGGGAAGCGGGAGAGAGGAGAAGGGGGTGGATAGCCAGTGGTCAAGACAGCTGCCGCTGCGGGTGAAGGTGGGGAGAGAGGGGTGGAGAGGGGTGCGGTGGGATTGGAGGAGGGAGGTAAGGGCGGAGTGTTATGTTACTTTGTTGCGTGGTAGTTTTGAAGTCTCCACCCCCCATATGACTCGGTGTGAAGGAAAGTCGTCCGCGAGTCTGAGGACCCGTGTTTCTACTTCTGCGTATAGATGAGTTAGGCGTGCGGATGGGAGTTGTGGCATGTAGACACCGATGATGAGGAAGGGGGTGTCCGACAGGGGGATGAGGGAGAGGCCTGCTATATGGGAGGAGAGGTGAGGGGGTGGAGGCATGACTGTGGCAGAGTGGAATGAAGACCTTCGGACTGCAATAAGAATACCGGCGTGAAGTAGAGGGGAGTGGAATGTTTTTGGGCGTGCGGTTTTGATGGTGTGGTGTGGGAGTGCTATGCGCCATCTGGACTTGTGTGAGGAGTGGTTGCTTTAATTCAGGAGGAAAACGTCTGGTTTATGGGTGCTGGTGGCGTGGCCGACATCGAGGATGCAAGTGTGGAGGCCTTGGGTCTTGAGGTTGATGAGGTGGAGTGCTTGAGGGGTGTGGTGGGGTGTTGTGTGTCTGGGGGGGTCAGGGGTAGGGGTTGAGGGGCGTGGGGTGTGGGTTGAGGGAGTAATGAAGGTGGGGGTAGGAGTGTGGGTGGGGGGGGGCAGATGGGGGCGTGGAACATAGGGGGATGGGGCGAGGGCTGCTAGGAGGGTGTCGCGGCCGATTGGGAGTGGGGTGGAGCGGACGGTGTGATTCTTGAGGAGAAAGTGGAGGGTGTATACAGTGTGGCAGGGATCGAATGGAGGGGGGTATTGTAGATTAGGTGGGGCGGTGAGGATGAAGTATGTGTGTGGGAGGACATTCGTGCAATAGGACCACGCAAATTCCGAATTTGTTTGGCGGGGGGGGGGGGGGGGGGGGGGGAGGTTGAGGAGACGAAGGGGGGGAGGTTGGAGGACGGGGAGAGGAGTTCCATGCGGTGAGTAGGGCGTTAGAGCGGATGAGCATGCCGGGGGGTTTGTGGTAGAGGGAGTCTATCCATGTGGCTGATTCATGTGTGATGTGCAACAGACCGAAGTGTGAATATTGCCATGTGATGTTGAGGAGGTCATTATCTTTGGTGCATGGTTGTGGGGATGTCCTTTATTGATGTTGTTAAGCCATTGGCTATAGGGAACGAGTTTTGATGATGGTGTGTGCTAACCTCTATGTCGGTAATTATAAAGTAGGTGGATGAAGGAGAGGAGCGTAATTGAAATTGAATCTTTTTACAACATGTACCGATAAATCGGCTCTGGGCGTACCCAATACTCCCATCTAGATCTTAGGAATAGGGTTTTACGCCGGGGGGTCTCCTTGTCCATCCCTCTCCGTCGGCAATTAAAACATTATGTAAAACATATACATGAACAAACAAGGTCTATCGATACGAAAAAAATATGGAAAATACTAAGTCGCTATCTCCACGATGCGCGGCCCACTCCCGCCGCTTGAGGGCGCTGATTAGCCTAGATGGTCAGAATGTGCTGATCGAGTCGGGGCTTGCCACACCTACGCTCATGTGCGACTCCGATCGTGCCGGAGATGGGGGGGAAAGGCATTTTCTTGGTAAAACTTTCATTGGAAGGAGAGGTAGGCGGCGATATCGAGGTGATTGTCCGACGGAGGTACGGAGATTGTGTGAGAGGTTTTGGTTGGACAGATAGTTATGCAGTATTTTTCGTGCATGCATGCGGGTTAAAATGGGCCGGAAGAGAGGCGGGGACGTAAGTGGCTATATTTTGTTGCATAATATCATTCAATAGGGCGGGTGTGGGGCAGGTTTGGGGTCGAAC
This sequence comes from Tetraselmis chui, assembly GCA_026401115.1. Lineage (NCBI taxonomy): Eukaryota > Viridiplantae > Chlorophyta > Chlorodendrophyceae > Chlorodendrales > Chlorodendraceae > Tetraselmis > Tetraselmis chui. Next base: position 122,181 of record JAPMLY010000274.1, on the reverse strand, counting down.
CTCCGGGCCGGAGGACCCGTCGCTTGCTGAATTAGGGAGGAGTGGCCTTGCTGGCCGAGGCTGTCTTGAAGGGAGGTTTGGGGGCTCCGGAGGACGAAGCGGGTTGCTGCGGTAGAGAAGTGGGTGAAGCGGCGCTGGTGAGATCATTGATCCTTTCTTCCATGTCGGCGTGATCGGGGGTGGGGTTAGGTGGGGGTTTGGGGCCCGGGGCTTGGAAGACCGTTTGGGCGTAGATGGTGAGTCACATGTTTCTTCGGGCTGGTGGGGGATGGGGGGGAGGGTAGTGTAGGAGTGGGGCCGATGGGCGGTTTCACGGTGCCGGGGGAGTGACGGGAGGGTGTAGGGGTGGCAGGTCTTTCGGTAGACGGGGCGGGAAGGTTTATTGACTCAGGCGAGAGGGGTGACCTTGAGGGCGGGGTCAGTAGGTGTGCGGGAGGGTTTGGTGGTGGTGGTGTCCATAGAGTCGTGGGTTGATGCGGCTGGGCAAGAGGTGGTGGTAGCGGAGGGTGGGGTGATGAGGTTTTTGGAGGAAGGACCAAAGGGTGTGGGGGAGTCGGTGGTGGGAGGGTGTTATGAGGGTGGTTGGGTTGTGGAGGGGGTGAGGGTGGGGTGAATAGTGGAGGAGTCCATATGGTCGGTGGTGTGTTCGCTGATAGTGGAGAGGGGTGTGCATGGGATAGGGTCGGGGGGGGTGGAAGAGGGTTTAGGCGTTTGTATGCGTAGTGGAGGGTTCCGGGGAGGTGGAGCGGCTTTTGCGGGAGGGTTGGGGGGTTAGCTGGGTGTAGGGTTGGATAAATGGGGCAGAGAGCTGAATGTCGGGGAGGCTGCCAAAGTCGAAGGGGTTGTCGTCGTCGGCGTCCATCATGGTGCTTTTGAAGGCCTCGCGGCGCCACTTTGGGAACGTTGCCGTGGTTTCAAGGTGGTGGGCCCATTGGAGGAGGAGTGTGGTTGGGTGGCGCCCGCCGTCGGCGGCCCTGGATGGGGGGTGCGCTCGCATGCCCGTCGGAACCTACCTCTACCTCCACGCGGTGGGCGCTGATAACTATGTATTTGGGCCACGCTTGGCACGGTAGGGGGCTAAACAAGGTACCGGCAGCTGCGATCTGCGTGACTAGCAGCTTTCAAGAAGCCATGTACAAAGGGTTTTGGAAATCATTACATCCGTACTCTAGCACTAAGATCCCCCGCTCGGGTCGTCCGATATGTTATTTCGCGATTGAATACTCTCAGGTACTCTCATGATAAGGGGGCGGGGGCGGTGTCTTTGAAACATTTGTTGGCGAGGAGGGTACCCTCGGTCCGTCGGATCATCGGTGGGACGCGGGTGTTGGGGATGGCGGTGGACAGCCGGGAAGCAAGGCCGTGGAAGGGCGCTCGCTCGACGTCGAGCAACGCTCTTGAGGTCAAGCATACCCATCCAAGGGGGTGGAGCTTGACACTAGCAACGCGGAGGACAGCCGCGGCGAGAGAAGCGGCACAGTCGGGCGACGCTGATTTTAGATCGCCCGCCGCCGGAAAACCACGTACGGAGGACTTCCGTTAAAACGTCCGTACCCGGTACCTTTGAGGTCGGAGCCCCGATCTGACTTTCCCACCTAACCTCTCCTCTCGTCGGTACCCACCATCGACGCTAGGATGCCCCAATCATTCCTTAAATGAATGTGAGGGTGCGGTGTGCTAGGGTTAGCGCGACAGCACACCCCCAACGGCACCTCCCTGGCAGCGTAAACCACAAGGGGAGGGTACGGGCTGTTTTTTACGGATCAGTCGGTGCCGGAAACAATTGGCAGCTGAACGGGACATGGTAAACGCGACGGGAGGAGCGACAAACGGCAACCAATTGTGGATATGATGTTCTACCCCATGCCCCAAAGGGAGGGGGAAGCCTATGCTAGGAGGAGAGCTGCGACGGGAGGAGCCGCTACTATCTCGGACGAAGGTGTGCGTGGATCGAGTCGGGGCCTTAGACGACATGAGCTTGTTAGCACTAGCATCCCGTTGCATAGTGCTTATGTACAAGGTAGCTATTTGTCATTCTAGTACTTAGTGTTATGCTATTAGCGGTACTCTATTCCCTATTTGTGGCGGTCGGCCGGCCCTTGCCGGTGCCTTCGCCGGCCGCCATCTCTTTCTTCCCACTTCTCTAGTCACCAAAGCCGGCCCCCCTTGTGGGGCCGGCACGACCTCCGTGTAACTATCCGTTCCCAACTCTAACAGGTTATGGGCCCTCCACCAAGTTATACACTAGAGAAGAGCGTGTGTAAAGCGCTCGGCGCCACGCTACTCCTACCTACTCCCACGTAAAAAAGAGTAGAGCGTGTGTAAAGCGCTCGGCGCCACGCTAGTAATTCATCGTCCCACCGACCCCACGCTTCGCCTTCGAGCTGGTTGTCCGCGACTGTCCTACCATCTCCCACGTAAAAACGAGAAGAGCGTGTGTAAAGCGCCCGGCGCCACGTTCGCCCCACCCAACTTTCAGTCTCACCTAGCCTTTCAGTACTTTAATTAGTACTGTTATTGTTTTTTTCCGAGGCAATGCCGCAACGCCCACCTTACTTAGCGAGAAGCTTAACTTTCCCACGGCGAAAGGAGGGAGTCAACACGAGCACCCGTCTATGTTATTGCGTGCCTACACGCCACAAACAACCTTTTTGGTTGTGCTTCCTCCTCGCCGGTCGCTCTCATGCGTCGGCTAATTCTCCCGTGGACAGTTTTTCCCGCTACATGTCAGAATAGTACATTACGCAGTATATTTGGAACCGCTTCATATCGGCAACTCGCCGGTAGCGGCACGTTCTTGTGAGCGCATGTCGCTACACCTACCCGGCTTGAGGCACACGCTAAAGCACTAAACCTTCGACCAAGATGGCACCTTCTTCAACGCAAGCTAGGACGACGTCAAGACCTCGGCTACCTTGAGGGGGGGTGTTAGCACTAGCATCCCGTTGCATAGTGCTTATGTACAAGGTAGCTATTTGTCATTCTAGTACTTAGTGTTATGCTATTAGCGGTACTCTATTCCCTATTTGTGGCGGTCGGCCGGCCCTTGCCGGTGCCTTCGCCGGCCGCCATCTCTCTCTTCCCACTTCTCTAGTCACCAAAGCCGGCCCCCCTTGTGGGGCCGGCACGACCTCCGTGTAACTATCCGTTCCCAACTCTAACAGAGCGAGGGCGTTTTTTACTTGCCTCCCCCCCCCCCCCCCATCTCCGGCACGACCGGAGTCGCACGGGAGCCGAGGTGAGGCATGCCCAACTCGACCACCACATTCTCACTAACTAGGATGATCAGCGCCCTCGAGCGGCGGGAGCGTGCCGCGGATCGTGGAGATAGCGACATGATGTTTTTCATATTTTCATCATAGCGATAGACTTTGTCGGTCCATGTCGTATGATTTATATTATGTTGTTTCTGCCGATGGAGAGGGATGGACAAGGATACCCCGCGCCGTAAAACCCTATCCCTAAGTCCTAGATGGCAGTATTGAGTACGCCCTAAGATAGCAACCAATTTATCGGTACTTGTTGTAAAGCAAATCTAATTTCTGTGTGTGGGCTGCGGCAGAGGGTTTTGTGTTTGGATATGAAGAAAGGTTGGGGGGAAGGTGTGGAGGTGAAGACGGGGTCCGATAGTCGGGCTCGACCGAAGGCGGAGTAGTGGTGTGGGGTAATGATGAGGGTGGTGGTGGTAGGGGTGTGTGTGCCGCGATGGAAGAAGGTGTGTTTGAGGGGGATGGTGACGGCGCCGTTTGTGGAGGTGGGGATGCAATACATTTCGGTGGTGAGGGAGATTTGGAAGCTGGTTCTGATGATATGTGATGGGGAGGTGTGGGAACGGAGGCATGAGCCGTCCGGACACTTTGGAGGGTGGAGTGGATGGTGGGATGAAAGTGGGGGAGGGAGTGGTTGTGTGTGTGTGTGTGTGTGTGTGTGTGTGTGTGTGTGTGTGTGTGTGTGTGTGTGTGTGTGTGTGTGTGTGTGTGTGTGTGTGTGTGTGTGTGAATGGTAGGAGTGATGTTTGCGTGTGATTTGATTGAGGAGGGTGTGAAGTGTGGGTATGGGATAGCGGCGTCGGCATCGACAATGAGGTAGGAAAGGGAGCAATGTGACTATATAAGGAGTGTGGTGAGGCTTGTGGCGGCCCATGTAGTGCAAGCAACGTGTCGAGAGGCATTTGGGGGGTGTAGGGCGAGTTTGTGAACTTGAGAGGGAGAAGGTGTTGAGGGATGAAATGTATTTGTTGGGATGTGAAGGGTCACATGGCCGGATTGTGAAAGTAAAGGGTTATTGGGTAGGTGGAGGATATTTACCTTGTAGGAGGTCGGGTCGTCGCCGACGGATTGGAGCTCGCCGATCGGTTGGAGGGCGTCGTTTTACTCCAACATGTAAGTGTTAGCACCTTTTTTCTCCAACACCGTGAAAGGTCCCAACTGTATGTCCTTAAGCTTTCGATTGAGTTGAACGCGTAAAAAAATGCCCTTTGTAACAACCGAAGCCTTGTATCCTAACTATAATTGGGGTGTTGTCGACGGATGAGAACGAGCTTGCGTGTCATCCTTGTGCCCTCGCAACACATACGTAACCAATTCATGCACCTCACGTAACTGCCGTAATCGCTCCTAAGCAGCTGCAAAAATTAGGGTCGACGCCCGCAGTGGCAATAGCAAGTCCGGCGGTTGCTCACGTGAACAACCAAAGTTCACTTCATAAGGGGGTTTGCCCGATTCCCAACGCTCCACTACCGTTGTAGGCAAATTCCACTTGTGGAAGCCAAGTAACCCAATCATTTCCGCCGTAACGTGTAAAAACTCGAAGAAGTTGTTGCAACGTAGAGTGAATCCGCTCTGTTACACAATCAGTTTTAGGATGTCTACTTGAAGACCTTTCTGAAGGTTACCTCACCACCCACCTTGTGATCGAGTCCTTTACCATCCTCGGCGTCTGCGCGGGCATGATCTTCTAACCCCACCAAAACAGTCCCCGCGCACGTACCAGTGCTCCATGGGCTAGCAAGCGATGAGCAACATCGCGTACAACCAACTCAACCGCATGGACACCCTATTGTACTTGCTGGCCTACCCGTAGCGCCTAGTTCTGACCACCCGCGCCATCGCACTCGTGGGCTACGACCGTCTGGGCGCCGGCCAGAACGCAACCGCGGCGGTCCTGAGCTACAATGGGTGAGGGGCGTGCTTGCCGACAATGTACACCGTCGTGTTTTCCATGAATTCCATGAAATACTTAAGCCATTGTGTATCATTTGGGCTCGCTAGCATGCATGAAATAAAGCAATGGGTGGGGGGGGATGGGTGCAGGCTACCACAAACATTGATCTTGACAAATTCCCCCCCCCACTTTCTTATTCTTCTTTTCCATGTCCGCGTGTCTTTGGTAGTACTGCGTGTATTTCTTTTTTCATTTCAAAGATCGACGGACATTGGAAAGGTGAGGGAGGGCCCATAACCTCTTATCGGAGGTGCTTTGTGGCCGTGGAGGTGGCTCGACATGTGCGAGCGTCGCGGCGCCGAGTGGTGGTTATGGAAGTGAGCGCCAGCCGCCAGGCAGGACCGCTGCCTATTATACCAAAAACGTTCACAGATCACTAACTATGAACGTACATGTACAGAGAGTGATGTACCAGCAAAAGAACCACCGATACACATCAATATACTGTACATGATACCAACGCCGGTGCCAATGCGGGTGCAGGCACAATATGGGACCGCCATGTCACGGGAACCCGACTCCATCGACGCCGACGCCGATGGTTTTGTCCAAGCCGTATGGTCTGCAGCCCGTAGGGTAGGGGCGGTTTCACGCACTAGGCGTAAGAGCCTCGGGCCTCCGCTACAACGTTCTATCCTAGGGGCTATCGCTCGTCGTCGGCATGCTTTTTTGGCCTTGTGCCAAGAGGCCCGCGGCCCTATCCAATCCGTAGCATTGGATAGGTATATCGCTGCGCGCTTACGGGTAAAAAACATGGTCCGAACTAACCGCCGCCGCCAAAAGGCTAGAGCCATAGACAAGGCCATTAACGACTTTAGACAAGGTGGTGGTAGGCGGGGTTTTTGGAAATGGGCCCGCTCTATTGCCAAGGGTCATCCTACGCAAAGCAACCGCGCGGAACAACCAGTGCATGATCCTACGTCGGGAGTACTCCATACCGAACCGGGTGAAATTAACGCGTGCTGGGCGCGGCACTATCGGGAGCTTTTGCGCGACCCTCACCCTGCTGCGTGTAGGGCTACCATTTACCGCGAGGCATGGGAACGACGCCGAGGGGGCCGGCCCCCCTCCCCTGCGCTAGATGGGATTAATGGACCCATTGGTGGAGGGGAACTTTGCAAGGCCCTTAAAAGATTAAATAATAATAAAGCTTCAGGGGTGGATGGCATAACCGCGGAGACCTTAAAACTGGCGATATACGCCCCGGATAGCCCTTTTGGCAAATCCCTATTGGAGTTGATGAATAATATATGGACTACTAAATGTGTCCCTAAGCAATGGTGTAGCTCCGCGGTCGTGTCAATACTAAAACAAGGGGATGTGACCGTCATGGATAATTATAGGGGCATTTCCATTATGGGGGCTCTTATTAAACTACTAATGACGGTCGTAACCCAACGTCTTCAAGATGTATGCCAAACGAATAAATTAATCCGCCGGTGGCAAGGGGGATTTATGCCAGGGGAAGAGTGCCCCTTGCAAGTCGCGAGCATATTTGATATCGCAGGCCGCCGCCAGGCGTTAGGGCTACCCACGCATGCGGGGTTTATAGACTTACGGAAAGCATACGATACTATCCCTCATGAACTTCTATTTTCTAAACTAGAGGCTAATGGGATTACGGGACATATGCTATCCTTCCTTAAAGCTCTATATAGGGATAGCACTGTCCAAGTAAAAACTGGAGAGGCCCCGGGCATATTATCCGACCCCATCCCAATAGAGCGCGGACTGCGACAAGGGTGCCCAGCATCTCCAATCCTCTTTAACATATTTATTAATGATATATTTGACGGGATAGAAGGATTGGGATGCGAGGTGCCGGGTTGCGTTGACATGCTTGACTCTAGGCAACCGTTAAGGGTGCCGGGCCAATTATTCGCCGACGACACCGTGGGCCTTGCGCCATCGCTCGATAACTTGCATGCCATGTTCGCCCACTTTTCCCAATGGGCGGAGGACCACTATATGGGATTCGGTGTTAAAAAATGCGGGGTAATGGCGCTAGGCCGCCACTCCGATGTAGTCGCTCTACGCGAACAAGCCGACCGTTGGCAGCTCGGGGGGGAACGGGTACCGGTTGTATCTGAGTATAGATATTTAGGCGCGTTGATAAATTCGGATTTAAGTATGCGAAATATCGTGGGCGATAGAGTAAACAAAAGTAGGCGCGCCGTTGAAGCGCTCGACTCGGTGTTAGGAGGGCGGGATATCCCCATTAATGTACGCACCTCGGTGCTTAAGACCTGCATATTGCCGGTCCTTACTTACGGGTGTGAAGTATGGGGGATGGATTCGACTAGCGGCGTCAATAGATTACAAACTATATTAAATCAATGTTTGAGGCGCCTAGTTGGGGTGGGTGCAAAGGCCCCTGGGGTAGCCACAGCGCCACTCCTACGGGAGCTAGGAATAGCACCCATAGAAGCAATGGCAGCAACGGCTAGGACTAGGGCATTCCTAAAAGCGCCCACCCTAAATACATGCATAAGCGATCTAGTGCGCCAACCTAGTCGTATGCGCCCAAATACTTGGACGTCTGGGACCGTGCGGTGGCTGGATCGTTTTGCTAGGGCAAGTGCGGAATTAGCCCAAAACGTACGCGTCCCACCCGCTTGGAGGTCTTTGCAACCACGCGTGGCCTCTAACCTTGTTAAAGCAACGGTATGGGGTCGTTTCGAGACATCATCGTCGGCATGTACTAATACGTGGAGTATTTATTCCCATGCCTCATATGTTGGGAACCCATTGCCACAATACGGCACGGGCATTCCCGCGGGGGCCGTTGCAGGGTTACACATTATGATTCAATTGCGTACGCGTGTATTTCCCACAGCCCGTCGTCTTGCCCGCATTCATGCCATGCCTGAACGTTTTCTCCATCATTGTCCTGCATGCGGCGGGGATGTTATTGAATCTATAGAACATATTTTGCTTGAATGCCCACGTTGGGAATGCCACCGTCGTAATTTTGGGGCGCTAGCCCCAGATTTTAATGGTTTTGTGCGTCGTTTCGCTACATCCCCCGAAGACATAAATGCCTTACTTTTAGGCGGTGTCCCCCCTTCCCTCCATGGCGCCGCCCATTTTACAGGGAATGGGAGGTTTTTCCAGTTATGGCGCCAAGCCCTCCCTCATATTGCTTTCTTTGTAGTTCATGTATCGCACTCCCGAAATGTTTTGCTCCGTGAGATGGGCCTTGGTCCTTCTCGCATTTCTCGAATGGGTCGACGCCCGGACGGGTAGGGCAGACCTTTCTTGGTTAGTGCCGGGAATGCATTCATGTTTGTTTGCATGTCACTGGAAGGTTTTAGTTGGTGAAACTCCAACACTGGCCTCGTGTGGGGTTAGCGCAGTACGGTACGGTTCTCGTACAATGGTACTTAATGCACTCACACGAGCGTCGCCTACCCGGGAGCATGATCGATGATGAGTTGAGGTTTGTTTCGAACTTCTGCTCTCAGTCATGCTAGCAAAACGCCGCCTGTAGAGGGTGCCGGTGCGGGTTCCCTGCCAGTCCCATATCCCGGGGGCGCAAAAAAAAAAAAAAAAAAATGGGACCGCCAGCCTGTCCCATACTGTCAACCCCCTCACCTACCCCCACTTAAAAAAATAAAAGAAACAAATAAGGATGTACAGGTACCTGGGTACCTCTACCTCTGTAAGGATGTGTACCTCTACGCCGTAGATTCATTTTCGCTGTGTGTACCAGCACGCAGGGCATTTCCCGCGCCTGGGCGGGTGCTTCGTCGAGGTTCAGCACCCTTGGGTCAGTCTACGCCGTTCCTCTCAAACCGCTCCTCCCTTCGTATCTGCGCCTCCGCCTCTATCGCCTGGTGTTTGCCAGGCAGCCGCTTGTGGGGACCAGTTATGCGACGCACGGAAGCCCTGGCCGCGTTATGGACGCTATCGACTCTGTTACTGCTTCATGCTGGGTTCGGGGCGCGCGGGCTGTCGTTCAGTGCTAATGCGGGCCGAACCACTCGGGGCTTCCGAGAAAGTACAAAAGTAGCAGGTTTATGGCTCGAAGCGAGCGAGCGTCGCGGGGCTCCCCTGCGACGTCTTGCTCAGGCGAATGACGTGCAGGTAGTAGGTCTAGATCGGGAAAATTCGACAGGGAACGAGTCGTTGGTGTACAGCGACGTGCCGGAGGATGGTGTGCCCAGCGGGACGGTGGTGGTGCAGATAGAGGTGGAGGTGGCGCAGGTGGTCGCGCGAGACCTACGACTAGCACTGTTACTGCAGCGCCAGAAGCCGGACGGTGCGTGGGCGACATGGTCCACCGCTCGAGAGCGCGTGTTGCAGCTTGGGGACGTGGGAATGAAGTCACCCGTGTCGCAGACGTTGGCCGACGTCGCACGGCGCGCCGACGCGAAGGACGCAGCCGACCGCACAGTCACACGCTCCTTCAACCAGCAGTTCAGGGTGAGATACCCCCATGTCATCAATACTCCCTGGCTTTCGCTTCACCCCCTTTAGATGAAAAACACCTTAAGACACGGAATGCATTCTGGATAAGTGATGCTGTGGGTTTATTGTGGGGCTCCCTGCTTGCCTGTCTCCATAGCTCTTCCCTTCACTCTTCTCTCCGCTGGTCTAAAGGTATCGCTTGCGCCTGGCTAGATTTACGTGAAGGGTGTCATTGTAAAGCAAGCGGACACTATTCAGGGGATGAGTGAAGGCATTGTATATGGTTCATGGCAGGCCTGGCTATTGAATATCCGTAATGTTCAGTGTGGGCTTTTTTAGCACACTACTTAAAACGACAGCAGCAGTAGCAGTAGAAGCGACGTTGCTGCTGTCGGCTTATAGCATCGAGCTTTTAGAGTATCGAACCTTCTAAAGTTTACGGCAAGCACGGGATGCTTCACATATTGTCATTACTAGTGGGGGAATGTGCATGGTTCTATTGACTCGGCCGCCCCTGTGTGTTCCCCGGGTCTACAGGCGCTTCACTCTGGTGTATACCGTGTGGCAGTCCTTGACCGTAGCACCTGCACACCGTCTGGAACCTGCGCAGTGCTGGACTACAGCGTCCCCCAGACCGTACCCGGGACAAACGGCCTCATGACGGCCCAGACTGCAATGGCACTTCAGTATGGCGCCATCGAACTTGGCTTGCAGTTCACCAGCTGCGCGAATGGGTCCAGCTGCCTAGTGCCCGCTCATGGGGTGCTCACCTCTGTGGTTGTTACCGATGCGGAGGGGACGGTGTTTGATCCCCTGTGGCAGAGCGACAGCACGGTCAGGGTAGATGCGTACGGCTATGCAATTCTGGGTGCGTATTTGGGCGTGGAGCGCACTGTGCAGTTCAGCACGCGGCAAACTTTTGTGTCCCGCTTACGCCCGGACCTGAATATCAGCGCAACAGACACGTCGATGAGCCGAAGTTTGGGTGTGCTCAACGTGACAGACTACCAGCTACTATGTGCTCCAAGCCCGCCTGGCCAGCCGTACCACGAGTTTCTCCTCACCGACGACCTGAACGGTGTTATACCGAAAGTCATGCAGAACCCCCACCGCGTGCTTTACCTTCCTGGGCTGCAATGCTTTTGGATAATTTCGCCGCGAGCGCCTGTGTCGAAAATACACATGCAGTTCACCCAGATGGGGCGAGGCCTGGGGGACGGCAGCTCTGTGAAGGTGAGACCCGCTCTACCACGATCCAGACTTGATCAATCACACACACACACACACACACACACACACACACACACACACACACACACACACACACACACACACACACACACACACACACACACACACACACACAGTCGCGTGGAATCAAACACACGTTTCAGCACCAACTAGCGTAAAATCGATCAAGCGCTGTGACAGGCACGCGTGAATTGGTTTATGATCAGTGACGACTCAGCATGTGGTGGTGACTTTTTTCCTGTAGGTGTATTCCCTGATGGCCAACAGCCAGGGTTCGATGCCAAGACTTATCCGCAACGTTCAAGGACTGACGCAGGACGCGGTAGAGGTGCCGGGTAGCAAAGCGCTGCTGCACTTCAGTGCTGAGCATAATAGCCCCTTGGATAGCGGCTTTCAAATGCTCTGGACAGCTGTCCTGGAAGAAGACGACAGGTTCGGAGTATAACCCCCCCCACCCCCCCATGCAGAACGTCCTTTCCTTTCTCTTCTCCAAAAGACAAATAGAAACCCGAACAAAAAATCCTCTCCTGACTACATTCCATTGGTTTGACTGTCAGCTCGTGGTTCGACACAAGGACAGCGACAATCGTATTTTCTTCGTTGGCCGGCGCTGCATACACAATAGCAGCGGTGGCTGCGTGGAAGTGGTACCGCCAGCGCGTTGATCGGCAGCACGAAGAAGCGCGCCGGTTGGCGGCGCGCGAGGCGCAGCGCAACCTGCGGCGCCGTCACCGTCAGGAGGGCCGCCGCAGCCGGCGCACGCGTGGGCTTCCGTTGGAGCTCGTCTCCCGGCTGCCCACCTCAAACATTCGGTTAGCGGAGCTAGAGAAGGAAGAGGGCGGGGAGGAGCCCGTATGCACCATTTGCTTGTGCGAGTACGAGGAGGGGGAGAACGTGACGTGGCTGCCATGCAGCCACAGCTACCATACCGACTGCGTCACGTCCTGGCTGAAATCCAGCTTGACCTGTCCTATTTGCAAGGACAATGTGAAGCGCAGTCTGCTAAAGACGCTGTCCATGTATAGAGAACTGCACCGTGGGAATGGGGCCGCCGATTTTGAGGGTGGTGGCACCGACGTAGAGGACGAGGGTGTGACAGGGGCTGCTTCCAGGAGCACGTACGCCGGTGCAGATGGGGCTGGGAGTACGGTGGAGTTATCGATGCTGCGGATGGATGTGGAGGAGGGGGTGGGCACCGACCGTTCGGAGAGCGAGGGGGGCATAGGGCAGTCGTCCCGGGAGGCCGAGGCTGGCAGCAGCTCAGTGGGTGCTAGTGGGGAGACGCAAGACAGAGGCAGCAGCAGCAGCGAAGCCGTGGCTACTAATCCTATAGGTGCACCATGACACGAAGAAACATTCTTGGGTTTTCTGCCGCATACCTTCACTGATGGTAGGAATTAGAGGTAGGTTGGGATACTTGGCGGGTGAGGGCGGGGGGGATTCTGAATGTTTCTCATCAAACTCATGTAACGATGGTATGTAGCATGCGCGATCTTATGTTTTGATCACGCCTTCTGGCGCCACTCTATCTGCATATCGTCAATGCAATGAGAACCAATACGTATCAATTCGATGCGAGTTGATGATGCGTTGCAATAGACACCAATATTAGCACCGATTTTCATAATGTTTGAGCGGCGGAGTATCCTTTTACAGGATGGCCGCCCACGAAGGCCATCGTCTTGGTCAATAATGTTCGCCGTAGCGATCTATGAGCGATGCATGATAACATCATCATTGTGAAGAAGAATAGTGAGTACTCTATCATGCCGAGTCATGTGCATCTCTGCACCTGCCGGCACTCGCTCACCATCTACCTAACTTGAAGCGGGCCCTCTCAATATCTATTCCAGCAGTGGGCTGGAATTTGTGTTATCTACAGGCGCGCGGCGACGAGCGAGCCAAAAAACCAAGGCGGCCACAAACGCCACCGCCGCGATCGAGCCGATGGTCGCGCCGACGATGAGGCCGACGGGCGTATCGGAGTCGGGCGTGGAGATGATCGGGTCAGATAAATCCGAGATGCCTCCAAACTCCAACATGCTCACAAAGAGCCCCACGCCCTTATCTTTCAAGGCATCAGCAATTCCGTTTGCCTCTTCTTCGGACTCGGCAACGATGGTCACACCCACCACCACGCTGCCTGGCTTTATGCCCGTCACAAACACATCACCGGCGGACACACCGTCTATTTCGTTGGCGATGGTGGCCTTGAGGGCGGTAGACAGCTCCATAATGTCGATGGAGTTGAAGTCAGCGCCAAATGTCACACTGAAGGAAACCGTGTAGTCCGCCGAGGGGGGCTCGTTGGTGGCGGAACCTGCAGGTACCACTGTCTCAACAGGAGTACCGAGGGGAGTAGCAGCAGGGGTTGTTGCTGGAGTGGGGGCGGGAATCGTGGGCGTTGGAGTCGGGACAGCGGGGAATATGGCCTGCACGCAAACGAAATCACCCGCCCGGTCTGACTCACACTCGCAGAGATTGTCCGCGCCAGGTGAGCTTGCCTCGTGAAGAACGACGGGCTCGTCCTCCAAGTTAGCGCCCAACATGACGCAATACAGTCCCGCGCTGCCGTCGGTGGAGTAAGTTGAGGCTTTCACAGGCATTCGGACAATCAGGTCGACGGCGCTTCCATTGTTGCTGGACCCGGCGGAGATTTCGACGCCCACCTTCCCTGAGACGGACTCGACTTCGACGCCCGACATGACCCGGTCCAGATACTCTCCGATGGCATCGGTGAATAAACGACGTCCAGGGCCGTCCAATAAGTACCCAGCGTTCTCGATGTAGGTGGCGGTGATGTTTAGAGACGAAGGACAGTTCTCGCACGACACGGCGAAGCCCTGTTTTACAGAAAAACTTGGCCCGGCAGTGAGCTCCCCCGCCAACAGGCGGCGCCTGGTGTCCTCGCCACCCAAGGGCACCAGCAGGTTGTCCATGTCGCCCAGCTCGCGCTTACCAACACACATGGCAGCGCCAGTGTTGTTCGCGCCTCGAGCATTGCCCACGGTGAGGAAGGGCTCTGTAGAGAGGAGGTTCGCCAGGAACCTAGAGCCCATTTTGGAGAAAATTTCCTGCAGGTTGTCCTTCACGTCGTCCACTGTGTCTTCCTCGCCGCCCTCCGACTCGCCATTGAGGCCGCCCAGCATTGCGCCTAATCCCTCCATGATGCTCTCCCCAAGGCTGTCCAGCCCCTCCTCCACATCGTCCAGACGGTTGGCTACATTCCGTAGGACGCGCACGCCTCGCGAGCGGGCCTCGTCACCAACACCGGATCCGCCGGCACCCACAATCGCGTTGGCCAGCAGTCCCAGAGACTCGGGAGGCAGGTCCTCGTCATCGGACACATCCTCGAATACTTGTAGCAGGGAGTTCATCTCGTTCTCGCTCTCCTCATTTTCTTCGCCCTCCTGAGCCACTATGCGGCCCACCAGGCTCTGCCCCACCAGCACCCTCTCAAAGGCGGAGACGGTCGAGTTGGGCGCTGTCAGCAAAGAAATGGCGGTGTCGACATCTGGTCCACCGTCGCCCTCCATCACGACCACGTCCTTGGTCTCGCATGAGCGAGAAAGGCGCGAGTCGGAAGCGGTGTGCATGTCAAGCGCGCACACCTGGAGTGTGACCTTGTTGTCCTCAGCTCGGCCGACAGGGAGAGTGGTGTAGGTGAATGAGGAACCTGTCTGCGTTCTAATGGACAAAAAGGAAGAGGCGGTGGGGCAACCATAGGTGTGGCAGTAACCGAACTGATACTGCATCCACTGCGCATTGGGATTCAGCAGGATGTCCTCGTCGTCCCAGCCGGAGGTGGTGACCTTGAAGAGGGTCTCCCCATGCGCAAAGCCCTCCGATGGAGTGACACTCACGCAGCTGTCGCGTTGGCAGGTGGGCTTGCTGTTGATGGCCACGGTCCTGTTGGCAATGAACGATGCACTCGTGGCAGTGTTTGTCAGCCTGACACTGAAGGTCAGGCTGGAGCCCGCGGTGAGTGCGCTGGGTGATACAATCAGGAAGGGTGTGTCAAGTTTCCCATCTTGGGTGATGGCCGAGTCGATCAACCACTCGTACGCCACGTCCTCGGCGGGCACGGCGGTGCCAGAGAGATCGGTGGAAAGTTTGAGGGTGGCTTCGCTATCCACGGGCCTGCTGGGAAATTCGCTCCAGCCGACAACGGTGATGGAGCCAGTAGGAGGGTTGCCAGTGCCGTCCACGATGACCACCTCGATGCTTGCTTCTGCGCTGCGGTCCCCTTTGGTGGCGGTCAGTTCGAAGGTGTAGGTGCCAGGCACCAAGGCACCGGCCTCCACTGCATAGGTATTGTCCGAAATTTCCGGCACTGTGGAGCCAGTGAAGCAGGGCGCGTCCAGGCTTGAGGTGCACGACCAATCGTAGGTAACAGCCCCGGGGGAGAGGTCGGGGTCGATCAGGCGAGCTGTCAAGGTCACGTCATCGCCATTACGGTAAGAGTCCGCGCCCAGAATTCGAAGCTGCAATTCACTTATTCCCACCTCGACGGTCACCGTCTCAACGAGCAGCTCGTCTCCTGTACCGGCGTCCTGCAGCCACAAGCGAACAATCAGCATTCGACAATAATTTCCGATAAGGTTTCGACCATTGCGCGCGCACGTGCGTGGACAAGCTTTTCAAACGGGTGCGAAAAAGGGGAAAAGTCAGAATGACAGGATGGAGGGACGGCGAACCTTGATGGTGAGGCTGATCTCGTAGGTAGAGCCAGGGTCCACTTGCTCAGGCGCGATCCGGATCGAGGCCGTGTTAGTTTCCTTCAGAATCAGGTCTCCAGAGGTTACGTTCCACAGGTAAGCAAAGCTGCCCGGGCAGGTGAGGGAGCTCTGGATGGGGCTCAGCAGCAGCGTCTTGCCGGGGGTGAAGTTGATGCTCGAAGCGCCGAAGTCAACGGTGGGAAGAGGGGTGGACTCCTTGGTGAAGGACGCCTCCACCTTGGCCGTCTCTCCCAATAGACTGGTAACAGTGACGGAGACAACGTAGTCCCCGGCCGGAAGCACGTCAGCATCGACGGTGGACACCAGTTCCGTCTCTGATAGCTCCAACTTGTCCGTAATGTCGGCCCTGCCGTTTACCACATCTAGATACTCCTGAAACTGCTCCTCCGAGCTATCGGCGGACTCGAGTTCCCACAGAATCTCACTCCACATGTCTCCTACTGCCTCAATAGTGACTTTTCCGCTGCCAGCTGTAGAGCCTCCCGCGCCGCAGGCCGCGCCCCAGATCGTGGAGTAGCGCAAGCTGGGCTCCATGGGCGGCGCGGGGTTGCTCGGGTACGCAACCTCGAAGGTGAGGCCATCGTCGGCGAATGTGAGGAAGCGACCGCCGACGGTCTCCATGGTGGTGCCCGAAAGCAGTGTCAGCTGGAAGGGCTGGTTCATGTTGAAGGGATCGCGCGACCCGATCGTCACGGTTAGGTAACTGTCGCCATCGGTAATAGAAATGCGCGAGCGAGTGCCCAGCATTTCGTCAGCATCCTCGAAAATTTGTTCAGAGAACACTGTGAAAGGATTCACGTCTGGCAAGGAGCTGGGGAGCTCTATATGAATTTCCGAGCCGTCATCAGACAAGGTTGCTGTCAGACTGCTCGCTGACACCACCACCTCATTATTCTGCTCTCCTCCTACACAGAAGCCAGTGCACTCGAAGTCGTCGTCAATAAAGTGCACAGATTCCTCCTCATTGCAGGCGTAGTTGAGGCGGTTGCAACGGCTGTCAGACATGCAGATGCCGGTGTCGCAGTCAGTATCCCCGACGCAGGTGGAAAGTCCATCGGCGTAGCTTTCTATATCGGCGTACACCTCCGCCAGGCCGCTCGGCTCGATGCCAGCCTCAGCATTAAATAATGCGGCGTCGTACGCAGCTGAAATAGTCTCATAGAGCTGCGTTTCGTAGGACGCCGCTACATCGAAAAATGCTACGCGTTGTACTTCGCGGAAGGCCGCGCATGCGGCCACGGCCTGTGTCTGGCAGACGCCCAGACACTGGCTGTTGAAAAATCCAGTCTCGGGGTCACATTCGGTATCAGAAACGCAGCTCATTTCAGGGTTGGTGAAGTCGTAGGGTGTGCACACGTTGCCCGTGTCGCAGTCGCTCCGCACGCGGCACGAGCCGGGAGGGAGGTCGGGCACGATGCTTGTGGGGCAGAGCGAAGTTTCGCAGAGCTCAGGACACACGCGAGTGCGCATACAAGCGGCAAGGGTGTTAGGATCCATGGACAGCTGCTGCGCATTGACGAGCCATTCTCCCCAGTCGAAGTTCTTACAGAAGGTGTCCTGGCTCACCCCCGCAGCAATGGTTTCGCAGGCAGAAAGGTAGGCTCCCACCGGCGAGGCCCCTAGTCCAGCAAGGGCAGCGGAGCAGGTATCGCAAGTGGAGCAGTCCGCGATTTCAACGCACTCGCCGTTAATGGCACTGCCACGGAATTCGCACGTGCGAGAATTTCCGCACAGGTTGGGACCCATCTGCCAGGATCCGACACAGCAGTGGACGGTGGGGTCGCAGCGGCGAGTCTCCAGCGGGTTACTGTCAGGAAGCACGTTGCCAGGGACGAAGATTGGGCAGTCATCGGAGGACAAGCCGTCGTCACAATCTTCGCCCAGTCCAGTGTCAAGCTGCGGCATCACCTTCTGCAGCTCCCCGTACCTACACACATCCATAACGATCTCATCCAACTCCAGGCTCGCAAACGACCAGCCGGCCATGTACTGCGCGTCCAGCACATTTGTGATGCCAGACCACGTGGTGCAGACATCGGAGCCGCCACCTGCGCTGGCGCAGGCGGTTGTGAGGCAATCCAATACCGCACGCTCTCCGTTGTTGGTCGTCTGGCACTGTGTCACCCATTCGCCAAAGGCAGTACACATGTCACCCATCGGTGCGACGCCCTCCAGTCGGCACATGCTGTACCCATCGCACAGCTCCTCGCCATCGTAGCGAATAGAACGGCAGGACCGGTCAGAATCGCCGCCAATGATGCTGCAGATGTGATGCACAGCGGTGCTCATCTCCGGAGTCGCTTCGATGCGGTCGAGTAGGGCCATGTCGGGGAGGCACTCGAAAGCGACTCCACAGAGAGAGGGTCCGGGGCAACCATTCTCGCCGGTGGGGTGGTAAAGCTCGCCGCCCACACCCGCCTCCACGCAACACGACTCCTCACCCTCGGAGCACGCACGGCGGCCGACTTCAAACACCAAGTCGTCAATGTCGAAATCCGACCTACAAAAGTCTTCTTCCTCGTCAAGGACGCCGAGGTCACGAGCCGCAGACAGCGACTCCACGACCATGTTGCACTCCACGCAGCTGTCGCCGGAGACGTACTCGTAGGGGTTCATCCCTGATGTGTCGTCCATGGCGGGGAATGTATGGTTGGCGGGGTTGTCGCTGTGAAACAAACGGGCAGGGAGCAAGTAAGCGACAGAGAGGATGAGTGTCTTCAGTCAGCGACATCAGCTAGCTATCCAAGCACGCAGCTCACATATGCAGTCAACATATAAATCAACGCCGCGCGCATACGTAAACGCAAAATCCATCAACAATAGAGAAGGCCGCCATACCAAAAGTAATCATCGCAGAATTCGGCGGTGACAGTGCCAGCATCCAGCTCCTCCTTCAGCTTCACACAGGTCTCGTCCTCGTCCGCCGACGCAAGGCCGCGGACGCAGCCCGCGAAATCGCGAGGCAGGTCCCACAGGTTGATTCCTAGGGCCTCAAGCACCAGGACGGCCCCGGTATGCTTGAAGTCAGGGGGTGGCTCTTGCTGCAACTTTCGGCCGGCGCCATCATTCCCGTGCGCCGGAACCTCTGCTGGACGCTGGTGCTGCAGAGAGCCGAGCACATTGTTGAAGTTGTGTACGATGCGGGCGGCAGAAACGTCTGAGTTTACCGTGTAGTTGGTGAGAATCAGGTCCACCTCCTGCATCCCGGGCATGAAAACCGCAATAAGGACTTGCTCCCAGTCCAAGTCGCCGAGCCCCACTTCCAAAATGGTGCCGGTTTCCGATTCGCAGTTGGTGATGTTCTGCATAACGCTCTCTGCAAACTCGTCTCCAGTCCTTCCCGGCGCGATGACGAGTTCCAGCTCGCGGAACACGGCCAGGCTTTCGCTCTTCAGGGCAGCCTCGAGGTCCAACGCCCAATAGTCACCCAAGTCTTCATCACCGTAAAGTGGCCACGACGAGGTGTCCAGGATGGCGGGGGCTTCGAGCCGGAAGGCCACGGCCACACCTTCCATCGCCTCCTCCATCTCTCGGGCATTCTCCACTACAATGTAATCCGAGTTGGCACCTTCACCAGTCAGCACCGTGGCGGCGGCGACACGGAAGGCCTCTGGCCCAGCGCCATTGTCTTCCCAGTCCGCCATGGACACGCCCTCCAGGAACACGACAAACCGCACCACCGGCGGTGCAGTTGGCGTCAGTGAGACGTCGCCGAACATGGTGTCGTCGCGAGATACCAGCTCGCTCGCGACTGAGGATGGCCAGGTCTGATCAAAGTCGTCTTGATACATCGGGAGCTGGTTGTCGGCAGCCAATGCGGGAGGAACCCTGACGGTAACCCGGACCACGAGAGCGGTCTGCAGACAATTACATGACCGTCAGGCAGCACAAAGTCAGGATTGGCAATATCACTTTACAGATGGATGACGGAATAAAGAACAGAACCACAAGCAGCTAAAATCAGGGGACGGTATACATGTAACAGCCAATGCAGACATAATCTCAAATTCACAAGAGAAAATGGCGCGGTCGCACTTAGCAGTCGAAGGTCGAGACGGGGGGATGATGCATGGATGTGATGACTTACGCTGGTCGCCTGCAGTAGTTTCCTCTTGTTGTCGGGTTCATCAACGAGCTCGACATCGATGTATTGATCTAGGTCCGGGTTACCCAACAAGACCGCAGCCAAAGACGCTCGAATGGTGTCCCGGCCGCCATCATTCCAGTCCTCGGGTGTTAGCCCCTCCAGCGACATGAAGATGGGCGGTAAGGTCACCAAGACGTCGTCGTCAGACTCAGCCTCGTTGAACACCTTGCCAACAACACAGGCTACCAGAATGTTGTTCGCAGTGCCTTCGGTCACTTCATCGGCAATGAAATCGTCAATGCCCAGCATCAGCTGCTGCGCCGACTCAGACTGTAACTGCTCCAGATTATCGAGCTCCTGCTCGAGCAGAGACTCTAACTCGCCACTCCTGCTGTCGAGGTCACCCTCCGTACAGTCCAGCAAGGCACTCAGAATGAGGTCAGCCAAGGTTATCCTCTGCGTCGTGACCGACGGCACGGGGACGGTCGTGATCACTACAGGAGGGGTGGTTGTTGTGGTGGTCGGGGGAGCGGTAGTCGTCGTTGTAACCTCCGGCGTGACGGCGGATCCAGTAGTATTGGGAGCTTGAGTCACGGTGGGTCCAGGTGTGGTAGTAACATTGGTGACAGTGGGCCCAGGAGTGGTTGTCACTTCAGTGACAGTGGGCCCGGGGGTGGTGGTCACTTCAGTGACAGTTGGCCCGGGAGTGGTGGACACTTCAGTCACGGTGGGCCCGGGAGTGGTGGACACTTCAGTCACGGTGGGCCCAGGAGTGGTTGATACTTCAGTGACAGTGGGCCCAGGGGTGGTGGACACTTCAGTCACGGTGGGCCCGGGAGTGGTGGACACTTCAGTCACGGTGGGCCCAGGAGTGGTTGATACTTCAGTCACGGTTGGCCCAGGGGTGGTGGACACTTCGGTGACAGAGGGACCAGGGGTGGTCGACACTTCGGTGACAGTTGGCCCAGGAGTGGTGGACACCTCGGTGACAGATGGACCAGGGGTGGTGGACACTTCGGTGACAGAGGGAACAGGGGTGGTGGACCCTTCGGTGACAGAGGGAACAGGGGTGGTGGACCCTTCGGTGACAGAGGGAACAGGGGTGGTGGACACTTCGGTGACAGAGGGAACAGGGGTGGTGGACCCTTCGGTGACAGAGGGGCCAGGAGTGGTGGACACCTCGGTGACAGAGGGGCCAGGGGTGGTGGTCGCAGAATCTGTCGCGGTGGCTCCAGGACTGGTTGTGGCCTCCGTTGATGTTGTGACGGCCGGAGTAGTCGTGTCGGCCTGAAGGAGATGCCTATGAAACGATGATGCATCACCTGTGCTTGCCAGTAACAGGCATGCTACCAGGAGACACGACAGCGTCTCACCCTGCATAGCAAAACCAAAGCACCCATGAGGCCGGCAATTGATGATAGACATGTATAGATTAGGGGGTAGCTACAGTATGGCCGCCGCCGCCCCACAGCGTATCGTTCTTATGTCTTCATCGATCGGTTCACAACCGAATATAGACGAGACCAAGTCGATTCACCATCAATAAGCGGGTCGCCAAGCAAGTAAAGAAATTCGATATTTCCGAGCATGCACACACTATCAGAACGTCGTTATGACAAAATGATATGCATGCCTTCACAAGTAATCATTGCATAAACTGAAACAAGGAGATGTAATAGACTGAGCCGAGACGCATAATAATTTCTTAGTAGTAGCCATATATCGATTTGCCTGGCCACGACAAATCAGCAGACATGAGCATTCATGATATAAATCGACAGCGCAAACTAAACTTAATGGAAATCAGCAGTTCGTGGAGGGGTGTTGACATAATACCACTATTAGCTGGTTAGTTAAAATCGCAAAATCGATCACAAGCAGGTCGAAGCCGAAAACCCGACTGTTGTTTATTACCGTCATATTTATCTTGCCGCCGCGTCGCCCGCCTCCCGCCCTCATGGGGAGGTCTGGCAGTCTGAGTGCGCGAGACGTCCTCGACCGCGATAGTGCTGTTTTTCGGAGCGGGGACTCGTCGAAATTCACTGCGCGTGAAGGGTGGCTTCGCACCAACACAAACAACAATTTAGTCTCGTCATCTCGTTCCATATCCGCCAGCCGGCGCGTTCACAGAACAGGTGTGAAACTACAGTGGAAGCAGTCGCTGACAGGTGAACATCGCCAACAAGGGAGACAACTGACTACCGCCCGGTACTAGACGTACTCGATAGCCAGCACCTGACGTACTCAAAGTGCGGCATGCTCTGACGCTCGCTAGTTGGGCACTAGGAAATAACAGGGGATGGTAACAGCATGGCAACCGCGCCGCGTGTTTCGAAGTACGACAAAAATGAACCGGGTTCGCAATCATACGCTTCGATGCCAAGCTACCTGTACCACGACGCTCGACAATCAGCCCGAAAGTCTGATCCACAAGCACTCCAACCACTACCTTCCAGAACAACCCACTCGACATATTTCACGATGACCCAACGGGTCCATTAGGTACTTGCCGCAGGCCCATGCGCACTCTCGAAACAGGATGGCCGGGCACAGAATACGTAAGAGTATCCCCCCGCGGCCCAGTGCTGCCGCTAACATTCAGTATTATTCACCCAGCACTGTCCGAGACGGGCGGAACCCACTGTGGCAGGCGGGGCAATGCCTCTCGCACTCCAGCAGACAGCTTACCTGTATTCCAAGCAGCTGATGTTAACGGTCGATTGCCTCTTAATTTCCGTTCGCAGAGTCTGTGCTTGCACCCACAGCTATGTGGATCACTCGGGAGGATGTTCCAACTTGTGCTGAACATGTCGGCAGCACCGCGGGGTGGTGCGCCTGCCTTTATGGCGGCCTCGCTCGGGGTAACTACTACGGGAGAGAACGTGTGCTGTTTCGCGTACCAGTACAGGTACCCCGTACGCAGTATGTTGCTGCTGACAGAGTTGATATTTGCTGTGAAGGACCAGCGTTATGTACTGTTTTGTAACGTACGTACCGTACTCTCTTGTGTGAAACGATCTTTCTGTATGCTGATACAGTATATGATGGATGCGCTGATGTGAAACGCGGTTACAGCAGGTATCAGTACCCTGACAAGTACCCGTACCTCAATACTGACCTTATATATTGTTACTATATGAATGTCCGGGTACAAGTAGTACTTCTCTATGGTCATTTCATTCTTACTTACTTACTGTAATTTTATTCTATTTTTAAGCAAGACAGTAGGGTACTGCTTCTGGTACTCTCTGTACATAGCGACAGTACTCTCTTGCTCTCAACAATGACAAAAAACCCTACCACAGCAAGCATATCATGGACGGTCGCTATTTTAATTGATCGACCCTGCCAGCAATCCTTTTCCAATCCTTGTTTACAAGAAAAAGCAGAGATGAGAGCGCACAAATAAGCATAATCCTTATCTATTCCAGTACCAGTACCTTCCCCCCAATGTACCTTCCCCCCCTGATCAAGTGGAACTACTAATAATCACACTAAATAATCCTTGCCACAAGCCCTCGATCGTCTGCAGGTAGCATGCTTTGATACTGTCGTAAAGCGGGCGTGCCTCACTTGCTGACGGGCACTGGAATTTGACGGGCACTGGCGTGGAACGCGTACAGGTATAGCTGCAGCGACAACGTGTATCTGAGGTGACGTCTACCACCGGTATAATGCAGCGACGATGTGATCCGGCATCAGCGCTGATTGTGTAGCAAAGCATGCGAAGCAGCAGTTCATAGTTTGTGATATACGGCACCGGAAGAGGTACATCTGTCCGTAGCGAGAGGGGGCCAAACCATATAGGGATGGGTGGGTGGGTTCGCGCGAAGCCTAGATTGGCTGAGCGCGAAAGCAGAGAGTGCCTAGGCTCGTGGCTAGCTACGGCTTATAAGGCACGGGCTAGCTAGAGCTGACCGTTGGGGAAGTCGTTGGTCGTTGGCTGCGTCTAACTGTTTGGGCAAGGTGGTTGCCCTGCAGGTGAGCCGCGCCGATATTAACGGTAACAGTAACCGCTAGAGTTACTGTCCCGTACACATGATATTGGATATGCAAACCTCTAGATTCAAATCAATCTGACCATTTACCCTAGGGCACGTTTTGCCAGTAACCTAAAGCCAAAGGCTTGCACAGCCAGAATTAGTGTTGCGGGGGGGACGGAGTGAGCCAGCCGAAGAACCGCCAAGCAGCAGGTGTTGGGGTCATGGTGGGGTCAATATATTTTCCTTCGGTCACGGAGCTGTTCTTGGCCCAGCCACCCATAAATTTGATTACGGGGAGGGGTGCGCCGATGCAGCTGGCAGCGGACGCCGCGCCTTTCCGTAGGCTGTGCGACGTCCATTTAAAGCCGGCGGGCGCGGCCGAGGTGACTGAGAGAAGGGCGAGGGAGA
This sequence comes from Tetraselmis chui, assembly GCA_026401115.1. NCBI lineage: Eukaryota > Viridiplantae > Chlorophyta > Chlorodendrophyceae > Chlorodendrales > Chlorodendraceae > Tetraselmis > Tetraselmis chui. The sequence goes on along the minus strand of JAPMLY010000274.1, from coordinate 98,080 downwards.
GCCAGGTGGAGATGGTGGACGCGGCACCCCAATCGGCGGAGGGCTCTGAAGGTGAGAAACTCCAGAAGGCGAGCGGGGGTGGCTGGTTGTAGAACTTAGTGCAAAAAATAGCGCGTTGTTCCGTGTAGTAGTCTATCAGGTTCGCCAGGACGGGGTTAGCGGCTACAGGGATAGCGATGACCAGTTTATCGCTGGCGTCGCGGCGTTGGTCCCCCTTAGACTTCCGCACGTAGAGGCAGATTTGCTGCGAAGGCTTGTCGACCACGAGGTCGCCGGTCTGGCAGCGGGCGCCGGTCTCGGCGCGGCAGAAAAACGTGTAATTGACACACACCGCTAAACAGGCCCTGAAGCGTTGCATCTGGGGGAAGGCAGCAGGGGTCCACGCGAAAGTGTCGTGGAGGGTGTGGGCGTAGTGCAGGATGTCTAGGGCGACTTGTGCGGGTAGCGGGAGGCGAGCGGTGGTAGGTACCAGGCGGCGCTGTAGCATGGCGAGTCCACGGCGGGCGTCCGCTAGGAGTTCGCCCACGGCGATAGGTTGGCGCCGGTGGTCGCGGAAGTACTTGTTAATTGCGCTGAAGTAAGGCTGCAGCGAGCTGGCAGCGACCGTTCCCAAGCGGGCTAGCCAGGCCGTGTAGCGGACCATTGTGGCCGGCGTGGCCTGTAGCGGGGCGATATTTTCCTCTGCACAAAAAATAAAAAACTGTCGAATTGCGCTCTGGTAGCTCAGGTACGTCGAGGGCGCTAGCGAGTTGCTGAGTAGGGCAACCGCTGTAACCCCGAGCTTATCTGATCCTAGGAGGTCTTGAAAAGTTTCAGCCAATTCGGAGGACCAGGGCGACTGTGCTGCTTCGAGGCGTAATTCGTAGCGCGGGGGTCCTGTACGCAGAGGGCGGACGTCCTGTACAGGCGCATTTAATCGGTCCGGGCGTATCGCTCGGCCAATCGCACCGCGTCGGGTGTAGAGCCAAGCGGGGGTGCTAGCCGAAAGGCCACGATGCTCCAAGCGGGAGGTCCGACCCCTTCTTGCCTGCCTAGCCTGCCGGGGAAGAACAGGTCGCGGGACGCTGGGAAGTGCACGGTCTCGGTGGCCAGGCGGGCGAACGCGTGGTACCATGTTTTGTTTCGCCAGTAGGGGGCGATGACTGTTGCCTCGGCTTGAGCTTGTTCGAGTTTCGCGGCGAGTGCGGGTAGGGCCGACCAAGGGGGGTTGCAGTAGTTGTTCTCGCGTCTCCACGCCGAGTCGGGGAGGTGTAGGCAGTCGATGTCCTCGCACAAGGGGTCGCGCCAGCGGGCGTTGAAGCGTGGTAGCTGCGTGTTGAGCATAGACGCGAACCGGTCGATTGTATGCGGGCCCCACCGACGCTGGAGGTGTTTGAAGAGTTGAGGGTTTAGCTGCCAGTCTTCGGAGTCCAGTTCGCGGCTGAGCGTGTCGGCCCAGACGTTGGCGGCCGACCGGATGTAGCGTGGGCGGATGTGGATGTCGTTGGTGTCGAGTAGGAACCACAAACGCCGTAGCTCGGTCATCATGACGGGAGACCGGGAAGTTAGCTTGGTTAGGACGGCGACCACGGCAGTGTTGTCCTCGTGGAGGAGGACTTGTCGTCCTCGGAGTTGCGGGAGAAAGGTTTCGACCGCGTGCCGGACGGCCCGAAGCTCCTTCCACGTAATGTGTTGGAGGCGGTCGGTGGCGCTCCAAAACCCGCGGGCTTGGTAATTGGCGTCCTCGTTGAGGACGGCCCCCCATCCGTAGTCGCTCGAGTCCGCGTGCAAATAGGCGGTCTCGATGGGCTTGTAGATCGACCGGCCGTTGTGTTGGGAGGGTACCGTGCGCCACCACTCGAGGTCGCGCCGGAGTTGATGGGTGAGGCGCACGCGTCCCCCCCAACCGGTACGGGTAGCCAAAACGTTGTGGAGCTCGCGCAAAAAGAATCGGGCGGGCGCGATGGCGAGGTAGAGAAATTGCGCTTTTCCCGCGAAGGCTGCGAGTTGGCGTGTGGGTAGCCATCGTGCGTTGGACGCTGCCCGTCCGAGCAAGGACGAAGCGTGTTGTGCGAGGTGGTGCAGTTTTGCGAGTGGGGCGCGAAACTCGCCGCGGTGTAAATCCACCGTGAGGCCCAAGTGGTCGCCGACTTGCGTTGGCGTCCATACACCTTTCTTGGGGTTGCGCTGTAGGCCGAGGCTGTCGAGCAGGGCTTGGACGCGCTGCCGAAGTAAGAGTGCCTCGTCGTAAGTGTCCGCCAAGAAGAGGAAGTCGTCCATGTAGGGTAGTAGTCGAGTTCCTCGCCATCGCGCGTTTCGGAGGAAGCGCTTGGACGGGCGGCGTGGGCCGGCCGGTGTAGCTGCGGGCGTGGGAGGTGGTGGGCGGCGTAGGTGGTTCGTAAACACTTGCGTGAGTTTGCAAAAGTAGTAGGCGGAGCCCGACCACCCCATGGGGAGGCACGCGAGGCGCCATAAGGTGCCGCGGTAGTTGACCGTGAAGTAATCCCGGTCTTCCTCCCGGATGCCAAGGGTGTAGTACCCATCGGCGAGGTCGAGTGAGACGAAGTAGTCCCCCGGTCGAGATAGATGGCGGAGGTGCTTGAGGGTCTCGCAAGTCATGTTGAACGTCGAGCAGTAGCGGTTGAGTTCGCGAAGGTCGATAATCAAGCGCCATTGATTGCATCCGGGTTTTGGAACTAAGAACATCCGGGAGACGTAGCGTGGGTTCGTAGAGCGCTCCCACGCGCCGCAAGCCTCGAAGCGTGGTAGTTCCGAGTTGAGAAACTCGAGTTGGTCGGGTGTGGCGTCTAGCATGGAGATGCCATGGTTGAACGGCTTGGGACGTAGGCCGTGCTTGAACTTCACACGTACGCCGTGGCGGATCCAACTTAGGACTTGGCCGCTCGCGCCGATGCGCTCCCACTCCCGCCATTTTCGACGTACGCGGTGGCGCATGAAGGAAGATGTCGGGGAGCAGGAATCGGCGCGGCGGGCCACACCATCATTTCTTGCTTGGGGTTTTAGCCGAGTCGGTCGGCTTGGGTGGGAGGGTTGCTCGTGCCGCGGCTGCTGCTGCTGCGGCGGCCTTGCGTTTGTCGGCGGCGGCTTTGCGGCTCCGAGCGTCGGGGCCGTTGGGCTTGTCCGGTGTGACCTTCGCGAAAGCGGCGCCGGCGGCGGCCTTGCTGGCAGCGTGTAGGCTGACTTCAAGCGTGCGGTCGACGAAAGCTTGGCGTAGCGCGTCCAATGTGCCGGAGACCGCGGTAGGACGCGGTCGGCAGAAGCGTTCGTGTGCCAATTCGGCGAACACGCGGTCCGCATCCGTGCTCGTTTGTCCGCCCTTGGTGAGGCGGAGGAAGCCCAATCGAGTACGGGCGGCCTCCTCCGTCGCTGTGTGGGTGCGATGGCCCGCTCGGATGAGGGCAATCGCTGCCGCCTGCTCCGTAGGTAGAGGTGGGCCGTGCGACAACGTGTCCAAAGCCTCGCCAATTGCCGCGTTGGCGCAACTGTCGAAGAAGGCATAGCACCCGATGTGTAGGTACTCGTCGTATGCGGCTTGGGTGCGTTTGTCGCTTAGGGCACGGGCGGTGTCGTCCGTGAGAGTCCACAGACGTGGCTCCTCGACGTCGCGGGGGGGACGTTCGAGGCCGGCCGGGATGACTTCGCCGTAGTAGGTGAAGTCGACAAACTCGGCCGCGGAGGGGTCGGGTTCGTCGTCGAGCAGGTCGATAGGTGGCTCGGGGGCCTCCTTACCACCCTCCGTCGCTGTGGTCGCGTCGGTGGGAATGGACTGCTGTTGATAAGTAGTAGCGGGTGTGGCTGTCGGCTGTCGAAGCTGAGCGAGTAAGGCAGCGTTAGCCGCCAAAAACTGCTCAGTAATGCGTTGTTCCGATTCCAAAACCGCCGTACGAATCTGTTCGGCTGTGCGTTGTTCGAGTGAGGTAGCGTGAGGGTCGGCCGCTGCGGCGGATGTAGACTGCTCAGGCTGCATATTGGGGAACTGCGTAGCTGAACGAGGGGAAGTGTCGCGTGACGCTCGAGTGCGCATGGGACGAAAAGTAAGATTGACACCCTACTCGACTACGAGAGTCGAGACTGCATTCGCGCGAAGCCTAGATTGGCTGAGCGCGAAAGCAGAGAGTGCCTAGGCTCGTGGCTAGCTACGGCTTATAAGGCACGGGCTAGCTAGAGCTGACCGTTGGGGAAGTCGTTGGTCGTTGGCTGCGTCTAACTGTTTGGGCAAGGTGGTTGCCCTGCAGGTGAGCCGCGCCGATATTAACGGTAACAGTAACCGCTAGAGTTACTGTCCCGTACACATGATATTGGATATGCAAACCTCTAGATTCAAATCAATCTGACCATAATATAAGGATTACTTCCGTTCCGCTGGAAAATTTCGACGCCAGAAGGCAAACAACTTGCCCACATGCATCCCTTTAGAGGCGGCTGCCCGCTTGGCTAGGTCCGTCAAGAAAGCCGTGGCGTGGCCGCCGAGAGTTCCAAATTCCGTGACTGCAACGAGAATGAAACGGATGTCGGGGCGACTCCGCACCCCCTCCGAGTACTTTTCGAACTTGGCCTTCTGAGCACGGCGTAGAGCGACCTCGGGAGACGAGGGGATATAAACGCCGAACAAACCGGAAACTACGGCATCAAGGGCACGTTCTGAGCCTCGGATGCCGTGATAGTGCACGACACCGACATCCGCGGGGAGGTCGTCGTTGCCGTTGGGGAGTTGAACTAATATCGTGGGATCTGCGAGAACCTCGACGCCAACCCCGAGTGCGCCGCGAACCTCGGAGATGATTTCCGCAAGGGTAGTCACTAACCAAGAGTGAGCGGTGTAGACTGAAGCATCTCTGCTGCATCGAGCCAAATGGTCAGCAGAAGAAGTGGCCCACGCATCGTCCGACATGTCAACACCCGCCGACGCGAATGCACCCCGGATAGCTTGAACCGAGAGATGGCAAGAAGCACAAGAAGTGGGGAGCGTAGAGTAGAGAGGATGCGGGATGAGGGTGGGCCGAAGATGCGACAGATCGCGACGTGGAAAACTGCGTCGTAGTGCTCTGGGAACTTGTCACGGAGCTCGCCAAGGCGACCCGAAGTAGGCGGGTCCGAAGCCAAAAACGCAAGGGCGCCGTGGCCGAGACGAGACACAAAACGCCTTGACTCAGGCCGTGCGCGGTTGGAAAATGTGGGAGCGAGCTTCGCGAAGCGAAGCAAGTTGACGCGCTCACTGATGTCGGCTTGTAGCTTTGGAAAGATGTCCGTGGCAAACGCAGAAAGGGATACGAGCGAGGGTAGGCCATCAAAGGACCGAGCAATCTGCTCGTTGTTTTATCGGGCTTCGGTTGGGCGGCCTGCGCGAGCCACCATTGGACGTTGCGGGGGAAGCATCGCTAAGGCTGTGGTTATCAAGGGTTCGGACTCGGCGAGAGCGTGAGAACCGCACGCGGCATCTAAGGACGCCCAAGACGAGTTCTAACGACCACATGGGTTCATTGTCGCCGTCGTCTCCGGCCGGTGTACCATGCCTTCGGGACACCGCTGTGGTCATAGCAGTCGCTAACCGTCCATACATAGTCGGCTCCATCGGAACTTCGTCTTGGGAATCCCCGCGCACGCGAGCATCTTGTGTTGTAAGGGGACGGATAGCTGAGCCCACTGCCAAATCGGCCGCTCCGACATGGGCCGCATCCGCCAAGGCAACCAAGTTCCCCACCCCCATGTCTCCGAAACGTATGGGAAGAGACATCTCGGAGCGAGTGATGCGGGGTAGGCTAGCTGCGGGAAGGCCCAATATTTCAGCCGCCACATCTAGGGTGGCATTGTCAACGCGCTCGAGGAAGGTCACGACGGTGTCACCGTAGCCCTCGCCCCTACCAAGACCGCGGGGGATTGTACGGGTAAAGTGTCTGAAGCGGCGGTTGCAATGTTGATGGATACGAAGCGCGGTGTGGGAGTGCCGGTGAGCCGCTAGACCCCTTAGACGTTTGCCGCAGGCCTCATGCTTACTTAAGGCCGTTTCGAACACGTCTCGAGCCAAGTCAGACGTACCCAATGCCCCCCCTCAATACTTTCGTCCCTTCCGTGGAGACATGTACTCCCCGCATGATGTGGCCGTTGAGTAAGTTATCGAAAACATCACCGACACCCAACGGGGAATACAAACAGTTTTTTACGGATAGTTATTGTGAGGCCGACGTCAGCGTACGCCTCCGGCATAGCGTCGCGAAGATATCAGCCCAAAATACCATGAAGAGCAACAAAAAGACGGTGTATGAATTTTCACCGCACATCCTCCCAAAAATGTCGAAAAGGAACATGGGTAGATCGACGAACGAAATATCGAAAATAATAAGGACCGGAAGTTCTTCCCCCGGAAGTCCCCCTTAAAAGGAAAAATGGTTTTGCTTTCGACCCTTCCGGCAAAGTTTCGTTGCGCCCCGAAATGACATTAGCCTATGTAGCCTATAGCCATGTAGCCTATTAAATATGTAATCGGGGGGCGTATGTACGAATAAGAACTATGAAAATAGGCACATTAGCCCTATCCCTCGAAGCAGGGAGGCATGCAACAAGAGTTGTACCACCCTCATGCAATTAGGCATTACGGAGATAGGAACCCATCGTGCCATGAAGATCTACAAAAAAACGTTGCGTGAATTCACGACGCACATTTATCCCCAAGTAAGAAATCCACGGAACGAAACACATGTAGACCGTCGTACAAACTCCTTCATGCGGGCATAACTTTCAGGCGCAAAGAGCGAGAGTCCGCCCACCCATGCTTGGGAACCGTCGAACAACCACAAGAATGGCCAAACGATCAACAAGGTCAACCGCCATAAGAGCCAACCGGCCCTCGTCCTCAATAGCAAATAGGTAATAGGCGCCCGACGGTGGCGCAACAGCGGCGGCCCCGGAGGGGGGTGCGCTCGCATGCCCGTCGGCACCTACCTCTGCCTCCACGCGGTGGGCGTTGGTAACCCTCTAGCCGTGCCATGCTCGGGACGGTACGGGGCTAAACAAGGTACCGGCAGCTGCGATCCGCGGGATCCGCACGTGTCGGGAAGCCATGTACGGAGGGTTTTGGAAAATCATAATATCCGTACACCACCACTAAGATCTCCCACTTGGCCCGTCCGATGTGTCTTTTTCGCAACTGAATACTCCTCCGATACCGTTCTATTCGGGGAGGTGAGGCTTGTATTTGTAAAATATTTTGTGGCGAGGAAGGTACGGACGGATCAGCGGTGGGACGCGGGTGTCGGAACAGGCGGCGGACAGCCGGGAAGCAGCGCTAGGGAAGGGCGCTCGCTACACGTCGACCGGCATGTTGACGTCGAGCTGATCCAAAGGGGGGCACCACGACACCATCAGCTAGGAGGACTCTCGCGATGGGAGAAGCGGGGATGTCTAGCGGCGGGATTATCCTCCGGATGAACTGTTGCCGGAGAACTATGTGCGGCCTTTTGAATAATTTCCGCACCCCCACGGCTTTTCAGGATCCGACAATGCTGACTATGCCCTACCCCACCGCTACCCACTATCGACAAGCACGGCAAAGCTTAGAGAGTGCGAGCCCGGGTGAGCGCGGAGGCTCGCACTCGAAACAAGGGTGCTCGACGGACGCGCGATCAATGTGTGGAGGGTGCGGTCCACCATCTTTTGAGGACCGGTGTCTCGATCCATGTATTCTACCAACCCCTCCCCTGGTCGGTACCCGGCTATCGTCAGGCTGCCTCAGGCATTGTGCCTAGGGTTATTGTAACGGCACACTGCTCATAAAGGCGGCCCCCTAACAACGTAAATCACCGGGGGAGGGTAAGGACGGCCACAGCGCGATCAAATAGATGTTGGAAACAAACGGAACAAGGACAAGGGACAAGAGAATATCTGACACGGGGGAAGGAGAGCCAGTCGGACACCGTCTGCAGCCTAGTTATTTTCTCTTCTCAGGTAGCCCCCGAAGGAGGAGGGAAGACTCGGCAGGGTGGCGAGCTGCGTCGGGAGGAGCATCTAATACCTTGGGCGAGGATGAGCACGGATCGAGACGGGACCGACGACGACCTGAGCGAGGGGGTTTTTCACATGCCTTTCCCCCCTAGCTCCGACACGACCGGAGTCGCACAAGAGCCGAGGTCAGGCAAGTTCGTCTCGACTAGCTCAAGCTGACTAGCCTTACTGACCAACGACCCCTCAACGACTCGAGCAGGCCGCGTATCGTGGAGAATAGCGACATTTTATATTTCATACTTATATGCATACATTACATGTTTACGTGTGTGTTTTAGACGGTATCGCTATACTGCCATTGAAGAGGTTGGGATTAGTGGTTCACAGTCTAGCTCAAGCTTATGAGTCCTAGTTTGGCATAGCACGGGGGGGCCAGAGACAACAACTTGTTAATTCTGGTATTGTTGTAAACAATTTCAATTTCAATTTCAACGGAGGGTGCGGTCACGGGCTTGTTTTCAAGACATTTACTCCGGTACCGGACAGAAAATGCCGGGGAAATGGCCGGGAAAACTTTTCAGCGCGGCGGTAGAAGCGCTACCTTTTTCTGTGTGTTAGTCTTGGTCCCCCTCCACATGCCCTCAAGGTGACAAGGACCCTCGACTAGGAGGAAGAGTCGCATTACGTCGCGACTAGGAGGAAAAGTCGCGTCGCGTCGAGCGGCTACGACCTTGGGGCGGGGCTACGGGATGGGACGGCGGGATCTACGAGCGACCGCGTGAGAAGGTTTTTTTCGCTAGCCTTTCCCCTCCTTTCTCCGCCAAGACCGAGGTCACGCGGGAGCTAGATTAGGTTGGCCCGTCGCCCGTCTCGAACGCCGATCGGTCAAGGCCGGTCGGCACCCCGATTCGGTGGGAGCGGGCCTTGCATCGTGAGGGTCGAGCAGCAATTTCATTTTGCTTTTCTGGACAAGTGGCTCTGTTTTGTAGATATTATTTTCTTGATTGCAAAATTATTTCTGCTGTTACTGCTTAGGCGGAGAGACTGTGGCAATTACTGCGATTGCTTACAGATTTCTATAACCCCCGAGGAACGTCGGCACACATTGCACATAGGTGTGTCGATAGGTGTACCTGGTCGAAGATAGGAGGGACTCGGCCTCCTCGCAGGCCAATCTTCGCTCTTAAGTGTTCTAATAAATGGCTGAAATCCAAAGGTGAATATCACGCTTAGCTTGTTGAGCCCCTGTCGCATGATTGCCAAGGAGCGGAAGCGTAGCCCCCACAACCGGAACGTTGGAACTCGCGCGCGTACTAGTGACAATAAGATCCACAACCAAGTGCTAATGCGGAGCCGCAAAATCCAACCACACGACATACCCAAGGCGGTCTCGGGAGGCCCCATACCGGATTCTGTGAGCCTCAAGGCGTAAGTCCCTCTCCCTAATTGCCCCCGCCTCAGCCATGAAGTGCTCCAAAACATGAACAATGCGATCATAAAGCCGAATAACCACATAATGTGACCAAGGACAACGGGGGATGTGGTACATAAGCATGGAGATCGGCGTCCGCTCCTCGGACATGGAAGAAGACGAGGTCGTGGAAGAGGAGCCGCATGCACGGAGAGCACCCGGGGACTCATTGCATCGCGGACTCTACCGGACTACATGAGAAGCGTGGCCCGGCGCGAGGCCTAGCACCCGATGTGCGACCATCATATAACAATCAATTGGAACACGGAGGCTGGAATCATGCGATGCCAAAAACATAGACAGAGCCCACGGCCGGATCCCAAAACAACACGCATATCATCCGGAGGTGGATGACCACATGAGGCCAAGATATCGAGAAAAGCGCGAGCCTCAAGAGTGCGCGAAATACCGCGTTGAAGGTGCCCCTTCGTGTCGGGGGTCGGCAGTTGTAAGCAATTCATGCGCTGGATAAGTCTTGGGTATTCCAGTTGGAGGAAGGAGATACCGGCTATAAGCATTTTCAGGGTCGGCTCAGTTTGAAGAAAAAGAGACGTACAAACGAGTTTCACGCGGTATGGAAAAGATGTACGAGGAGAAAGTGTTGAAGATTCCTCTACCTAATGAATGTCAGCCAACGGTAACAAGTTTGGTTGGAGATACCTTTTACATGATGAAGGAAGATACTCGAGTGGAAGGTCCTTGGAGTGATAAGGATTAGGAAATTCATATTCATCGGGGCATTCAGCGTGTCGTAAGTATGGGTTCCTTTCCAGCACCTCGGCAACGGTGTATCATCGATAACGTCGACATCGATGAAGATCGCAACGTTGACGTCATTGTCGATCGCGAGGGTGGCAAAGGCAAGAGTATAGTGGTACGGTATTTGGGAGTTTACGGCAAGGCGAAGAAAATTCCATTTGCCAACGACTTCAAGGATGTGATGCGTATGGTAATGGATATGCCTACGCATGAGTGTTATTTTATAGATATACCTATGGCTATAGGGAAGGAGCGATTGTATCAATTGTATGGAGCGATTGAAAAGATCAAGGGAGGATATGCGTATGACGACCGTTATAGTTTCAAGGACAAGTACTTCGACCCCCTAGGGTTTGGGTATTCACCAACTCGTATCCGGACAAGCGTTTGTTGTCAGCCGATCGTTGGAATG
>JAPMLY010000274.1:80000-85000 GCA_026401115.1 Tetraselmis chui | reverse complement strand
GAGGTGGAAGGCCAACCATAATGACAATGCTGTCCTTTGGCACATGTAGGATGGAGGGATGCACGTGGCATGATAAGTTGTCGAGAATGAGGATGACATGCGTGGCAGCAGAGCGCCGGCTGGTTGTGAAGGGAAGGATCTTCTCTTCAAACTATGTAAGGAAAATATGGGTGTCCATCCACCCGTTGGCGTGCACTGATTGAGATGCATCGGCAAACTCAATAGACTCAATGTGGGCCTTGAACTCCGAACTGCCCCACCATCTAGATCGTTTCTTTTCCACCACAAAATACGGCGGCATGAAGCTTCCATCGGCGAAGACTACAAGTAGGCATGCCACTGAAAACCTAGCCTTATTACAAAGGAAGTCCGTGCGCCTCGCACTACCCTTTGTTGCCAACACCTTCCTAGGCTACTACGACAGAGACCTCCCACCGCTTAGGGTTTAGGTTCTCCGCTACCCGGCTTCTGATGATGTCCCTTTATCTGTTCAGGAAGGAGCGGTACCAAGAGTCGCCGGACTGGTAGTACTTCAACCATGTTTGAGCCACATGGTGGTCCTCCTTTCCACGCACCCTCTTGATTACCTCCATAACTTGCCACTTGACTTGCAAAATCATTAGCGCCGAAAACCAATGTATGCGTAGCCATATAAGCAATTTATGGATTTTCCCACCTTTTGTCTCACATATGCATGGTTTAGGCACACCCCCTCCTCTGCATGCTGCAAGATAGTGTCCACAATAGTCTTCTCGTCATTACGACTTGGCATAGGGAATGTACTAGCACGTTTACATGTCTCAAAGTAGCCGGGTTGTGCGAATTATCTTGCCATGGTCACATGAGGCACCCCTCACTCCTTAGCAACCTGCCGCACTCTCTTGCACTCAGCCTTTCTCTTGAATGCCGCGAAATTTAAAGCATATCGCCCCACCATTTCACGTAGCGCCCCATCCATATCTTCAATTCTTCATAGCTCCACCGCTTGTAGGCACGCGGCAACGACCCCGTTCTCGGCAACACCTTCCTCGCCGGACTCCGTTCATGCCCCTTTCTCGTCGTACTAAGGACGACAACGACGAGCAGGAATAGGGATGATAGTAGGGCCACGCACATGGGGTCGAGGCCGAGAGTATAGGTCGCCCTCAACCGAAAGGGCGCCGAACGTCGCGCCATCGCCGCGCCGAGGCCCCGGCCCAGTGACCCGATGCACCTCACCACTCGCAAAAACAAGCTTCCTCATTGTTGGAGCGGCAATAGCTGTGTGTTAGAGCCAGTCGGCGCCCCTTTCTGGCGCCTAGTCGCTGCGCCAAAAAATTCTGCGTGGGACGCAAGGCGATTTTGTACACGCATCGCCCGTCTGTCCCCAGGCATTCCCATGTGCACGTTTGTTGAAATGGGATGAAACCGGTCAAAGCATCTCCGAACATCCCGTAAACTGTAGCTTTCTCGTCATATATTCAGAATTGAATTTAATATGTTTACAAGAAAAAGTAGTGGAGGCCACCAAGCAAAAAAGAAGAAAGGAGGAAAAAATCTAAGCCCGAGGAACAGGAAGGCATGCCACAGCACCAGCACTGCCCTCCTGAAAAGCGTCGCGGAGATAAGAACCCAGGGTGCCATGAAGAGCAGCAGAAAGACGTTGCATGAATTCACGTCGCACATCCCCCAAAAAACGCCGAAACGGAACAGAAGTAGATCGGCGAACGAAATGCTGCATACGGACATTACTGTCAGAGCGCAAGGAACGAGAGTCAACGGCCCCCATGCCAAGGAAGCGACGAACAACCACCAAAATAGCCAAGCGATCGACCAACTCAGCCGCCATCGGCGCCAACCGGCCCCCATCCTCCATGGCGAAGGGATAATAGTCATGGACCGAATGAACCGAAGGCGTGCCAAGCAAAACGGAAGTGCGGAGGTCCGCATCAAGTTTGCCTTGCTGAGCTCCCAATGCAAGGCTACCAGGGAGTGGAAGGCGAGCACCTATACGAGGAACGTTGGTGTTCGTGCGAGCACTTATAACCGTCACATCAACAACAAGATGACGGTGCGGAGCCATGAAGTCTAACCAAACTTTGTTTCCCTCAAAAAAAATATGGTCAAATTGATTTGAATCTAGAGGTTTGCATATCCAATTCCATGTGTACGGGACAATAACTCTAGCGGTTACTATTACCGTTAATATCGGCGCGTCTCACCTGCAGGGCAACCACCTTGCCCGAGCAGTTAGACGCAGTCAACGACCAACGACTTCCCCAACGGTCAGCTCTAGCTAGCCCGTGCCTTATAAGCCGTAGCTAGCCACGAGCCTAGGCACTCTCTGCTTTCGCGCTCAGCCAATCTAGGCTTCGCGCGAATGCAGTCTCGACTCTAGTAGTCGAGCAGGGTGTCGGTTTACCATCGTCCCATGCGCATGGCAGACCTCCTAGGATCGGACAAGCTCGGGGTTACGGCGGTCACCCTACTCAGCAACTCGCTAGCGCCCTCTACGTACGCGAGCTACCACAGCGCAATCAGACAGTTTTTTTTTTGTGCAGAGGAAAATATCGCTCCGCTACAGGCCACACCGGCCACAATGTTACGCTACACGGCGTGGCTGGCCCTGCTAGGAACGGTCGCGGCCAGCTCGCTTCAACCCTACTTTTCAGCGGTTAACAAGTTCTTCCGCGACCACCAGCGCCAACCTATTGCCGTGGGCGAGCTCCTAGCGGACGCGCGCCGTGGCCTCGAGATGCTACAACACCGCCTACTCCCTACCGCCGCGCGCCTCCCGCTACCCGCACCGGTCGCCCTGGATATCTTACACGCCGCCGACGCTCTACGCGGTACCTTCGCGTAGACACATGCTGCCCTTCCCCAGCTGCAACGTTTCAGAGACTGTTTAGCGGTTTGCGTCAATTACATATTTTTCTGCCGCGCCGAAAATGGCGCCCGCTGCCAGACCGGTGACCTAATTGTCGACATGCCTTCCCAACAAATCTGTCTCTTCGTGTGAAAATCTAAGGGCGACCAGCGCCGCGCCAACATCGACAAGCTCGTCATCGCTGTCCCCATCGCGGCCAAACCAGTCCTAGCAGACGTGCTGGACTATTACACGCAGCACCGCGTCGCGTTCTGCTTCACATTCTACAACCGGCCACCCCCAGACGCCTTCTGGAGCTTCTCACCTGCTGAACCCTCCGCCGCTTGGGGTGCCGCTCCCACCATCTCCGCCTGGCTCGCCCTCTCCCTCCTCACAGTCAACACGGCCGCGCCCCCCGGTTTTAAGTGGATATCGCACAGCCTCCGGAAAGGCGCGGCGTCCGCTGCCAGCTGCATCGGCGCGCCCCTACCCGTAATCAAATTCATGGGTGGCTGGGCCAAGAATAGCTCCGTGACCGAAGGAAAATACATTGACCCAACCATGACCCCAACACCTGCTGCTTGGCGGTTTTTCGGCTGGCTCACTCCATCCCCCCCGCAACACTAATTTTGGCTGTGCAAGCCGTTGGCTTTAGGTTACTGGTAAAACGTGCCCTAGGGTAAATGGTCAAATTGATTTGAATCTAGAGGTTTGCATATCCAATTCCATGTGTACGGGACAGTAACTCTAGCGGTTACTGTTACCGTTAATATCGGCGCGTCTCACCTGCAGGGCAACCACCTTGCCCGAGCAGTTAGACGCAGCCAACGACCAACGACTTCCCCAACGGTCAGCTCTAGCTAGACCGTGCCTTATAAGCCGTAGCTAGCCACGAGCCTAGGCACTCTCTGCTTTCGCGCTCAGCCAATCTAGGCTTCGCGCGAACCCACCCACCCATCCCTATAATCCTGCGCTAATCGGCCCCCAGGGACTGCCTGTGGGTGTCTTTTGGCCAAAATGTAAGCAAACTGACATCTTTGGCAAAACGTGCGCTAGTGTAAATATAAATTGATGTGTTTACAAAAGTTATATATTCAGAATTTGAATTTGATGTTTTTACAAAAAGTTACACCTCTTTTTCAAAGATTTTGATCAAATTTACCCACATCCCTCCCTACTGCACTAAAGCCGGCGTCGACCTCCTCGAAGCCCGATATTTTCCCAACATGCGCAAGAAGCTAGTGACACACCTTCCACACTTGCTCACACGTCTCGACTTGGTTGTCTTGCTTTCTACTTTCCACATTTCCCGCGCTTAGGTACCAAGCATCCCCCAAGCAAGCAATGCTCAACCTCTTACGGCAACATAGCCGAATATCCGCTACATCGTTCACCGGTCTCCGCGGGAACTTATAGACACGCGCCACCTTTCCTGCCGCCAGTCATTTTTTCTTGCTTTTTCGTCTTTAGTCAGGTGCCCCTGCGGAAAACCAAGATAAAAAAAGTTCCGTGTCCGGCGTGACGAACAGTCTACGCCGCTCTCCCACCGTGCTCAGACCACACAACTCGCACAGCCGGACAATGAGGCGGGCTCCCACAACAACACCGAAGTATGAAGGGCGGTCAAAGTATGTCCTCACTGGACACTTGGACTAGCCAGTGCGATATAGTGCTGAAGTTACAACACAAGGTACAGTGGCTTGTTATAAGGTCTTCAATTTTCATGCATTGAGACGAAAACAAAATTCACATTTAGGTCGGATTCGAAAAGTCTAGGTAGGGGGGCTTCATTCCTAGCCGCCTGCCATCGTGAAAGCCTCGCCGCCAGCTAGACTGCTAGAGGGCTCCCTGATAGTCATCAGCGCGTAGTGGGGTCACTTGAATCTAGCGACGCCGTGGGCGGAACCTCGTCGCTACCCCGGCACGCTGTTGCGAAAACACCTCGCCTTGCCTGCGTGGACAATTTGAAAACTACATTTCAATACCACATTTTCTGAATCATAACATCACTGCAAGCCAGCTACGCGTGGCATCGTGGCAGGGGACTGCAGTAGTGGGTGGCGGGCCACCTTGCGGGCGAGGCCGTGCGATTGCTTCCGTACTCGGCGTAACACGGCGAGCACGGGCCCCAACTGGCGATGGAGGACTAGCGCGT
>JAPMLY010000274.1:0-77500 GCA_026401115.1 Tetraselmis chui | reverse complement strand
ACGCTTTGACCCTCGTTGGGCGATACGTCATCGAAGCAGACGATGCATACGGCGGTCGAGACGGATGTCGCCGCGGTGGTGGCGGCGACGCTTGCCTCAACACCGACGGATGTTTCAGACAGCCCTGCTGCCGCGCATGCATCTTTCCTGTCATTGAGGTAAGCTTCGATCGCGGCCTCCGCCCGGCCTCCGTGTGCGTTGAGCAAGGCAGTGGCTGCCTGCAGATTGACCCCAACAACATACGCCTGCACAGCGAAGAAAGGCAACAACAAAACCAAGATTGCGTGACGCCCGTCACTCCTGCACTCCAGCAATGGTTTCTCTGGGCGCTTACTGAGCTATTACTGTGATGCTGCCACAAAAGAGTCGTTAGGGGGGGGAGAGGGGGGGGGGGGGGGGGGGGGGGGGGGGGTGCACGTGCATGCCGTCGACGCACCACATGCTCAGCAGCCGCTTGCTGCCGCTGCGCCACCTCCGCTGTGTTGTCGTACACAACCGCTTTGCCAGATGAGACGCCGACATCCCCTGCCGTGTCCCCTTCCCCCGCCCATTCTCCACGGTCCTCATCCTGCGCTTCGATCAGCAACGGGTTCTTCGCGGTGTCGTAACTGAAGGGCACCGCCGTTTTTGGGATGGGGGCAGGGGGAGGACAAATAACAGTCGCGCACGTTCCTCAGTGACTGCAGCCGAATCTACATTCGTGGGAGTGGCAGAAGTTTTCCGAGGTTGCACTACTTACCCCACAGCCTGTGAGGCAATCTGGAACAGCCTTCCAGCCATATTTCCCAACAGTGACTTGGATAGCTTTGCCACCTGAGTTCAGGGTATTAATGCACGTAAGGCTTCTAACAACACCGAGCTGGGTCAGAGTGCAGTGCAGGAGCCACCCCATGAGGAAGTTGAATGGGTGAAGCTTTTTCAGGTAGGGGCAGCGGCGGGCGGCAAGCTCACCCCTGCAACGACAGTGCTGGTGGTGGCCTGCTCCGAAGGCATAACTACGCCCGACGGGTTGTCAAGTTTACAGGTCCAGTACGCAAGCCGGTCCTCCGCGCTGCGAAGCCCCGGGCAGCGGCCCTGGACCACAGAGGGAATAAAAAATATGGGAATGAAATGCGTGTGACGGAATAAGGGACAGCAGTCAGCAAACCGAGAGTTGTGGTACTTTTACTTCAGAGAAAGTAAGGAATTCGTGTGAAAATCAATGTTTACATGTTAGCGCGTGCGCACGTGTGCGTGTCGGCGCCTACGGTGCGTGTGTGTGTTTGGGGGGGGGGGGGGGGGGGGTCTGTGTATGCGTGTGCGGTGCGGTGCGGGGTGTTTGTGTGTGTGTGTGTGTGTGTGTGTGTGTGTGTGTGTGTGTGTGTGTGTGTGTGCTTGTTACGGGGGAGGAAAAGGGTCAGCATGATCAGGGGAGGAGGACATTGACCCAAAGGGTTCATAATTTGCTTGGTAAGCAAAGGGTGGGAGATACGGAGGCAGTGACGGACCCAAGGGCACTGGAAAGGGGCACTATGGAGTAGAAGGGGGGATAGGTGGGTATGAAGGAAGGTGGGGGATGAGAGGGGGGGGGGGGGGGTTTAAGAGATACCTCGTGCGCCCCTGCAGCCAGCAGCATCCGGACAGTTGTCCACTGCGCGAGGGATACAGCGAGGTCGAGTGGCACCCATCCGTGCTCGTCCATAGAGTCAACCACCAACTGTGGGCAGCGGTCATAGGAAACCACTGAGATATATCATGTTGACTTGTGATAGCTCTGAACAGTGCTCTTCCGCCTTCTACCCCCGTTCACAAATGCACGCGCACACAGGAACGCACACACACACACACACACACACACACACACACACACACACACACACACACACACACACACACACAAACACGCACACACGCGAGCGCGGCTACGGGCACACATGCCCACACATACACACACACACACACACACACGCCCACACACACACGCACACATATATATACAAACAAACGGATAAACACACGCACACACAGGCACAGACACACACACACACACACACACACAAACAAACAAACAAACACACACGGGCGCGGCTACTGACATACATGCTGCCCCCCCCCCCCCCCCCCCCCCCACCCCGCGCACACACACATACACACGCACACACGCACACACACATATATACAAACACACGGACATACACACATAGTCTCCCACATATACACTCACAAACATAAACTCTCTCTCTCTCTCTCTCTCTCTCTCTCTCTCTCTCTCTCTCTCTCTCTCTCTCTCTCTCTCTCTCTCTCTCTCTCTCTCTCTCTCTCTCTCTCTCTCTCTCTCTCTCTCTCCCTCTCCCTCTCTCTCTGACACACACATACCATATAGCACACTGACCATTTAGATTAATGCACCCCTTCCCTGATCATCCTGACAAGTTCCTCTCCTCCGTCACCCACACACACACATATCACTTACCATGAACTCCTCCACGTGTCTTAGCGTAAGCTTGGAGGTTGTAGCCAGCCCATGCCGTAGTACCTGCCAGCCAATGCACATGCATTGTCAGAGCAACATTCGGGCAGCCTCGCACACAATGAGAGGGTCGCGGGCGGACAGTTGGGCAGATACCCTACCATGCAGTTTCGCAGGTGCTGGGCGCTAGTGCCCTGGGTCGTAGAAAGGCCGAGATGCAGTAGTTGCTCCACGACTTGGGTGGAGAACGAACGAATGGCGCAGTGTAGAGGGGTCTCCAAACTGGTTCACCAAGTAGGGGCAAGTGAGAGCTTAAAGGAAACGTGGACGGGAGCAGGAGTGCACGTGGGGAGCAAAACCAGGTTGTAAGCCTGAACAGTAGGAGGCCTTACCTGCCGTTCACTACACTTAGACACATTCCCTCGTTGGCCTGCCTCCCCTGCGCCACCTCCGTGAAAATATGCTTCAGTAACGCCGCGCGGCCCTCGCCACAGCCGGACTGCCCCGCGGGGCTGGGCCCTTCCCACTGCTCCACGGGAGCAAGAAACGAGCGGACCAGCCTGGCGCAGGGAGGTCAAACGGATTGATGAGCCACAGGGTTGGCTGGCAGAGCAACACATGAGCCTGCCCATCGTTCGCGCGCTTTCACCTCGGAAGCAGCGCCGTCTGTCCCTTTGCAATGTAGTGGATCGCCATGTTGGCGTCATCGTCGAAGTATACGTAGTCCAGATGAGCTGCCTCTGTGCACGTATCGATCCCGAGCGCGTGCAGCAGCCCAGATCCGCAGATAACCTGGGTGAATGAGTGGATAAGAGATTGAAGGGGTGATAGGGGGGGGGGGGGGGGATGTGGATCAGCAGGTTGTGTTTGCTGGCGGCTTGTTTCGGAATGGAAGAATACCTGAGAGAGTGTGACATGGGAGGGAGTAAGGAGTGAGGTACCTTTAAGGCTCTCTTCCAGCGCGGAAGCTGGCGTGGCAGCAGCAGTCGCTTCACCGCCCTGAGGCAAGGGAGGAGGGTAACCCAGGGCAGTCAGAAGGGGCGCCTTGCGAAATGATGGACACAGGCTGTCGTCACTCTAGGGTGTGCGGAGTGCGTCTTAGTGGCTTGGATCAGAACAAATGGGTTGCAGGGTGGGTAGATCTCGACGGAGGACGGGTAGAGAACTGGAAGGGGAGTTTCTGGGTTGGAGGAGAGGAGGGGGAACGTGAGCCAGGCAGTGCGGGACTCGCAGGAGAGGAGCACAGCGCAGCACTCACTCCACGTCACCGCGAAGGCAGGCGTTCCGTAGCTTTCGCTGCTGCAGTGGCACCAATGCCGCGTCACCCCGAGCAGCCATGGCGACGGAGAGCGCGCTGCGCGGAGCTGTCGCTTAATGTTGTCGCTCCGGCAAGGCAAGGTGCTGGGCTATGACGACGGGCTGGAGGCGACTATAACCGGAGTCGGCGCGAAAAAACAGTTAAAGCGCCGATGGGTAGAGGCAATGACCCAATTGAGTGACCGCGGTCGCGATTGTGTCAGTGCTGCAACAGCCCCCCTGACGGTGACGAGCGTTACGGTAGCGGACTGCACTGGGCTGGGCGACGGTCGGACGACCTGACTGTCGAGGTTGGACGACATGGCAAAGTGGCCGCAAGAGCGGGGGGGGACGAGCGATGAGCCGCTAACATATATCCGCAAAATTAGATCAGTTTTTTTAAATTTCAACATTTTTTATCTAAATCCGGATAAAAATGAAACAGATATGATAATATATATGTGTATTCGTTTCAGTACTGGCTTGCATAGTACTTGTACCGTCATCAGGAATGTTCGTGCTGGATGGGCGGTGCTGAATGATAAAAGGATTAGCGATGCTGCTGCGGTGATGCTGATGATGCTCGCTCGCTCCCGCCGAACGAGGGGAGTCGGTACCGGTACTACAGGTCTTGCTCCCGCTGCTGCCAAACTTTAATGCATCTGCAGCATAACAAATTGGCTCCCTCTACCGCGGCATCGCGAATGTATGTGAGCGCATGCCGGCATCCCGATCTCAGTTATTGTAAGTGGGCGGTACCCGAAGTGCTGAGTTGAGTGATTTGTAGAGAGGGCGACGGGAAAAAATATCATCAGCACGCGCAACTCGGTTACTACTTACTACTAGGACCGCAGGTATGTTGTATGTTCAAAGCATGCAACCAGGCGACAGAGCACATTTGCAGGGCCGCAAGTTCTTAATTACACAGCTTTTACGGCACTCAACTGATGAAGACCTGTTCGGGCAAGAGTAGCCGCAGACACGTGCGACTGCAGCAGGGTCGTTATTTTGATATTTTGGCAACATATTATTTTGATAATGGCCGCAATGCACGACCGGCGCGACGACGCAGTTCGGGAGTGGAAGCCTCGCCTCCGAGTAGCCTGTTGGTCACCGATGGTGCTGCTCTGCGATGACTTTCTCAATGGCGCGGAGTGTGATCAGATTGTGACGCTGGGCGAGCGTCGCAGCCGACCCCTGTTAGATCAGGCAAGGAGCATAAAAAGGTGGCGCGGGGTGCCGATTGGCCGACTTGCTCGAGCTCGCAACGGCGAAGTCCGTTCGAACGCCTTACGAATACACAACGAGAAACAATCAGACATAAGCAGTTCCCAAAGCGGAATGACAAAGGTATCGGGCGCCGGCAAAGGAAAAATACACTTCTGCGTGCCACGGGACGGGAACACTGCTGCTGAATTGCACCGATATGAGGCGCTCCGTCTAGTACGCATGGTAGAGCTCTCTCCTGAGGGAAGGGGAGAGTGCGCGCTGGTGCGGGAGGTGGAGCGGCGCTGTGCGCTTCTCACGGGGCTGCCACCCAGCCGGTCCGAGAGCGGTCTTACACTCAATCACACCAGCAGACGAACCTCGCCGTTTCTAGACCAGGGGCATTCACGAGGGAAGGCTCCTCAAGTCGACGCTGCTGACGACCGGCGACTTCTTCCGCTCGGGCTCCATTTAGACAGCAATAACGGCAAGCCTTTGCGGGCCGTCACGATCCTCGTCTATCTGAACGACGTCGGGGACGGTGGAGGCGGGGAAACCGTCTTCCCTTGCGTTAACGGCAATGCCCACGCCAGGGACGCGGGTGCCGCTCTCCTCGACGCGGGATTCTCACACACTGTGATGCGGCGACGTGATCAGACGAATGGATGTCAGGCGGCGGCGGAGCGTCTTGTGGCAGTGGCCGAGGGAGGCGCGTCGTGCCGAGCAGCTGGCGGTTTAAGCGACGAGGCGTCATCCGCCTTAGCTGTTACTCCTCGTCGAGGGCGGGCCGTTATCTTTGCCACACGGCGGCCAGACGGGACTGTGGACCCCAATTCCTGGCACGGGGGCGCGGCCCTTTCACCTTCTGAGACTCCGGGGCTGGGAAAGTGGACGATGCAGAAGTTTAAGGAGATTCCCGCCCAAGCCACAGGGCGCACGACATTTTGACTAATTAGTCGGAGTCGACTACTCGGCTTGATGTAAGCGGAGGTTGCGTGAACGCTTTATCTCAATTCTGTCACAACGAAGAATGAAAAAAGCTGGAGTGTTGCAGAAGCATTGCTATGACGGATTCCTTTATAGCTCGCTAGCAAATCAAATACTCACTTGTTTCATCTCGCGACCCGCGTTGCTTGCTGCCAACCTTGGCGCCCGAAATCCACAGATGACGAAGCGTGTGAATGCGCAAAGCAAATCATCAATTTGTCACGCTCACATACACACGCCTGGCAGTTCGATTCGCGGCTTTGAGCAACCGCTCATGGCGTCATAAAGGCAGAGATGGAGACACGGAATCGATTCACGTATCAGATCGCATAGAAAAGAGGTCGCCCCGCACACCGGCACACCATTATGGATGAGATTCCTTACAAGAAAAAGCAGTGGAAATAACCAATAAGATCATGATGATGGAAACCCCGGGGCATCATTAGGCTGTTCCGATTAGCTCCAATTCGAATATGTTGTTTTAGGTGCCTAATTCTGGCGAAAGCTGATAAGGGGGTCATTCTGTACTTGTATTTCAACTCTATCTGTATATGCGTGCTTATCAGTAGTACATGACCCCTTTTGAGGGTTCAGCGTACACTGTTTAGGGTAGCTTGAAAACCTAAACCATGGGCTATCTGCGAGGAGAAGTTGAAGACTATCGATGGGGAGGCCACCTTGCGCAGTAGGGCCAAACTTTGTCAACAAAATGCGGCAGTGACCGTTGGCAGCTCAGCAACGTCATCTCGCTTTTGATATCTACATGGAAGGGACACCGTATGGTGCATGCATCATGGTCGTCAAGGTTCCAAAATGTGCCCCACCCCCTCTCCAAGATAAGAGCCTTATGATATTCGTTAAATGTAGAAAATGATAAAAGAGAGTTACCTGCACCTGGTGTAGTTGTCGACTCAAATTAAGCAGAGGGAGATCCCGAACACGGCCCTATCTGCACTCATCGGTAATCGGATCATCAGAAGTGTTGATATGCGCGCGCTTGCTGATCACAACGACGCAAGGTGTGAACATGTACGCTCTCGCTCGCTCGCTCTCTCTCTCTCTCTCTCTCTCTCTCTCTCTCTCTCTCGCTCTCTCTCTCTCTCTCTCTCTTCTCTCTCTCTCGCTCTCTCTCTCTCTCTCTCTCTCTCTCTCTCTCTCTCTCTCTCTCTCTCTCTCTTTTTCTCTCTCTCTCTCTCTCTCTCTCTCTCTCTCGCTCGCTCTCTCTCGCTCTCTCTCTCTCGCTCTCTCTCACACACACATAAAGATAAACCTTATTAGTAATTGCATCTATTTATCGCGACTTTGTGAACACGATGCACGAGGGGAGTAGCGTCGCAGCATGAGTGGCTTTCACCCATGATGAACATTTACAAATACACCGACCATCGAATGCTGTGGACCACCGTGGCTGTGACCAAAATCGCAAAGACGAGCCGTGCTTGGGTGACGCTGGAGCTTTAAATAGGTCAGGGATGGCGGCAACGAGGAAACTGAAACTCAAACTTTCTCCGTCGTTTCACGTGTATGATGTATGTGCTGTCGATCGTCACATCCCGCGGGGCGGGTCCATCTGTATGATGGTGCAGCCCTCTTGCGACACAACCAGGGCGGCCAACTTCACCACACTCGCCCGCGACCGGCGGCTCCCAGTCAGGGAGGCGTAGTCGAAGCGGCCGAGGCAGTCGGTATAGCCATCCTTGTAAAACTCCTCGCGATGGTCGCCGTACTGAGCATACACCTTCCCATCACAACACCCACGCACGAGTCAGCTACCCGCCAGCACGACTCAGAATCCACGCGACCAACATTATTTCCATTTCTGAACAACTTGAGGAAAGCAAGACAGTCTGCCATGGCCATGCCTTGCAATAGGCGGCAGGAAGAGGTTTCCAAATTGCATCGCCACTGCCGTCGTCCTCTGCTGGCGCCATCATCCTCTTTACATACAATACTCCCTCCGTCGAGCTGCTCCGCACCCTGCAGTTTCATCCCCACCACGAACACTCACACCCGTACTCTATCAGCAAACACAGATTGCGCTGGACCTAAACGACAGAATCATCGGGACGCGGGGCGATAAAGGGGCATGGGCCGATGGGCGAGGCGCGCGGCGTGCGTGCCTCATGGTGCTGGTGTACATGAGGAGGCGGTAGGTGGAGGTGCCCGACGCCAGCTGCACCATCACCACCGCAGCCTCCTCCATCCTGGGCAACGCGGCGCGGATGTCCACCACCGTGCGAGCCGAGGCCGCTTTGCCTGGAGGCGCTACCTGAATAACCGCGCAGGGAGCAACAAAGGCAAAAATCCCCAGTTCCTTTTCGCTCAGGCGCCAGTCCGCCTGTCACACAACGGCAAGGACGCCACACACGAATAACCGATCAGGAACACTCGACGTTGGCGAAATTAATTCAATTACTCTGCATGCTCGCAGGTGAAGGTCGGAAGGTCGGGGACGGACCTCGCTGTCTTGAGAAGAAAGGGAGAATGCGTTGGTGGAGAACATCACCTCCGCGTCCATCGGGAA
Source organism: Tetraselmis chui (assembly GCA_026401115.1). Lineage (NCBI taxonomy): Eukaryota > Viridiplantae > Chlorophyta > Chlorodendrophyceae > Chlorodendrales > Chlorodendraceae > Tetraselmis > Tetraselmis chui. Next base: position 69,038 of record JAPMLY010000274.1, on the reverse strand, counting down.
GAGGCGCACCTCGATGGACTCCTGTAGGCATGCAAGAGCTCGTGAGCGCAGAATGACCTTAATGCATTGGACACTGACTGGTGTGGGTTAAGGGGACGGGGAGAGGAAGGGCGGCTTGCCTCCAGCCCCTCGGCAACCACCTCCATCTGCCAGTCGTCCAGTCGGCGCGCCTTGAGCACTGGCTCCAGAAACTTGGTCGCGTCACCTTCCGCATGCCCCCCCGCTTCCCTCCCACTGCCCCCTGCGAGGACGTCCTGCAGCTCCGCCACGGTGCAGCTGAGCTGACTCCACAGCTTCCTCCATCGCGCATCCGCGTCCGCGGGGGAGTCAGGCGCCAGGTATGTCTCGCAATCGGCGCGGGTGCGAGACATAAACTCCGCCGTCTGCGCGCCGGGAAGGCGCAAGCCCAGCCACGCCTCCATATACCTCCGCTGCATCTGCAGCCCCGCACCCAGCTGCGCCTCGTCAGCCTCGGAGAAACGAACAGCGCAGGCCTGCAACCTCGCATGTGCCTCCGCCAGACGGCCCTATAGCGTCAGCAAAAGTGCACAACAGATGTTAGTAGGCATCGCTAGGAAAAACGAATGACCTGGGATGGAAAGTTCGAGAGTAGGTTTTTTTTTTAAGTCCTCAGCAGAGAGCACACACACACACACACACACTCAGACTCTCTCTCTCTCTCTCTCTCACACACACACACACACACACACACACACACACACACACACACACACACACACACACACACACACACACACACACGCACACACACACACACACACACACACATATTGTCACAGGTATACACAACATGCAATACACAAATCCCCATCCGCTCTTGCACGCAACCACAGACCTGGAGTATGAGGTAGTACACGACCGCCAGTGACTGATGGAAGGTGGGGCCGTCGGCTTGGCGAGCAATGACGGACAGGAGGCTTCCCCATGCGTTCTTCAGGTCAGGACTGAAAACCAGCGCGCTGTTGCAGGATGCTGCGCTAGCCCTCGGTAGCTCATGCGCCCTAATGAGTCCACAGAAGCCAGTGAGAACAAATGCGAACCAGTTGTAGACAATACGAGGCGAGCAAGCAGGATGACATGCGTGTGGGTGAAAGGAGAGGAAAGCAGGGGAACCTTGGGTTGATGAACGGCCAGAGCTCCAAATGGAAGAAGCCGCATGCTTGCGGGCGAAGCTGCAACAGCGGCGTGTCCGCGTATGGACCGCATGTCGCCACTACTGTGGGATTCATGGCCAAATACTGCAGCAGATATGGAATGTCAATTAAAAACTCATCGACAACGCCATGAAATGGTTTGTAGTGAGGGAAGAAGTGAAGAAAAAGACGGGAAGGTAACGCGCGCGTGGCAACATCTAGAATTGCCATCACCGACTGGGGGACAAATTTCATGAAAGGGGGAGAAGGACCTCGCGGAGGGTTTGCTCATCCTTCCCATCGCGGAGAGCATACAAGGATATGGCCTCGCAAAACACACGCCGATTGCGCAGATGCGCGGCTGCCTCCCTTGCAAAATCCGGGCTATGTAATAGGGCACACCAAAGACGCAGCAGTGCCCCGAATGAGTAGGACAAGCGGAAGGCGAGCCAACAAAATCAGGGTTCCGTGGCAAAAGCACACAACCGTGCCAAAAGTTTAGGGTTCTGTGCGTGGTTGGGAATAACTACCTGCGACGAGCTCGCCAGGCGAGTTGCTTCAGATTAACGCCACCCTCGCATAGATTGCCTATATCAGACCAAGCAACGTAATTCACGACACAGCACGGGGCACAGCGTAGGGGAACGCAAAGGAGGTTAAGGGTTTCGAGTTATTAAGGGGTTATATTCAGAGACTAAAATCTCAAATCCCAGAAAAGGGGGTCCATGGAGTCTTGGTTGGGGTTGGACATGCTTACCTGACTCGAGGAAGCGAAGCACCTGTGATGATGAGCAATCGAGTAAACGATAACAATACAATCAGAGAAAGGGATGACGTTGCGCTTGAATGCAGTCCTAGTGAGAGAGGAGACAAGTGGTATGCAAAACAGACCTCTTGGTCGGTGCCACCTTGGCTGAGCTCTTTCCAGTCAAACTTCCCGTCGCTGCGCGGTGCAATAGGCACAGGGCGGGCAAACACCTACACAAAGGATGCACGCCGCACAGAGGACACTTATGTGACGACCCACCAACAATGATAGTGCGATACAGAGAATGCGGGGTACGGTACAAAGAGAGTGTCACCTGCAGAGGCTGGTTTGAAGTGGAGCTTGCGAGCAGCTCCCCGAGAGAGGAGGAAGCGGTGACGGGGAACTGCCGTGCTGTGGCTCCCTCTGCCAAGGCATACGGGAAATAAAAGAGCCTCTGCAAAATGACGCACATCAGCAACAAATCATTCCTGGCAATTCCCCCTTCCCACCTTTTGGGTGTGTGTGTGTGTGTGTGTGTGTGTGTGTGTGTGTGTGTGCGCGCGTGTGTTGTGTGTAAAGTTGCGTGATAGGTGCGTGTGTGTGTGTGTGCGTATGTGTACGCGTGTGTGTGTTGGGGGTGGGAGGGGGGCATGTAATATGGAAAAGTGGTAAGGTAGTGCATTACCTCAAGCTTGTGGCTACAGTAGGGCTGGAGGTTGACATGTACTGCCCCTCCGGTCACCTCGCTACGGCGGACTGCAACAGGAACGGAGCCCTATGCCACACAAAGCAAACGAATGAGAAAGAGTCCTCGCAATTGCCTGCCAGCAACTATTTCTCCAGTCAAAGCTAGCTACTGTGCCAACAAACATGGCGCACCTCGGGTAGCGGGACGAGTACATCCAGCGCCGCAGCAGAGGGCAGCGCGGAGCTAAGAATGACTCGGTAGCGGTACACACAGCCCGCCACCAACGGTCCCTCCACTGGCGTTGCCTCTTCGTCGTTGTGCCTCTTGTCAGGCAGCGTAACCGAACGCACAATGTTGATCCCCCCGGGGACGTCAGCCTGAAACAAATGGAAATATGGATTGCTTTCAAAATGGTGCTTTGAAACAATGTTTAAGTGTGTGTGTGTGTGTGTGTGTGGGTGTGTGTGGGGGTGTGTGTGTGTGTGTGTGTGTGTTTGTATCATTGTGTGTGTGTGTGTGTGTGTGTGTGTGTTTGTGTGTGTTACTTATTTTCTTCTTCTTCTTCTTCTTTTGGGGGGGGAAAGCTATCCATCACCTCATCGTCAAGTTTTAGTGTCTCCTTAACGAAAATGACTGCAGGGGCGAAGGGGCCGGCAAAGAAAGCCGATGGCGAGACGGAGCGGCGACAAGCAGCCTTTTGCGGGAGAGCCATCATCGCGACCCCCATAAGTGCGCGGCTGAAGGGCGTGTCGCCGGGTGCGCTGGGCTTCACAGACGGTGCGTCACCACGGCGGGCGTCGGCGAGTGGGTCGGCCAGCTGCTCCGTCAGGTGTTGGGAGAGCAGCGGAGCGCCAAAGGGGGCTACGCCCGCCTCCAGTCGAGCCGCCAACTGCAGGCACACGTCGCTCCAGAACGAGTTGGGCTCCAGCGGCGCCGGCTCCCTCTTCCCTCCCGCCCTCCCCTGCCGGTAGTAACCCCCCTCCACCCACTGCACCGTCTGCCCCGGCCGCTGGAACCGGTGCGTCAGCGCGGCCTTGGCCCGAGTAGCCGTAACAATCTGCCACCAATCCTCATCCCCACCGCCCCCCATATCCTCCCACCCACCCTCCTCCTGCTCCACCTCCTCTCCGTACTCGTCCGCCGCCCCCAACATCTCCCAGTCGTCACTACCCGCCGCGGCTCTAGGCAGCTCACCCGCATCGTCTTTGCAGACGTCACCCGCGTGTCCTGATGTCCTCGCTCTACCCGCGCGTGCCGATCTCTCTTTTCTAGAACACAGTTGGGGCAACGGGGGATATCCGGTTGAGCGTACCCCTGTGGCCACCCCTTGCGCAGTTGCAGCCGCAGTCCGTTTCCGCCCACTGTCGGCTGCCAGCGCAGCCATGAAACGGCGAAGCGACATACTTCGATTACCCTCCGACTCGCGAAGTCGCTGCGACGGAGCGAGGCGCACACTGAGGTCTCGCAGCTCGGATGCCTGGCCGGTGCCTTCGTTACAACGAAGCAGGCGGCAGCCGTCCGCCACCGTCGCGAGGAGGATCTTCTCGGCACGAGTCAATCGGATGTAGGCGGCCGGGAAGCCCCATTCCGCGACGAACGCCTCCGCCTCCGCCGCGTCCCACTCCGCCGCCGCCCGGACCGGCCACAGCGTCAGCCAAGCGTCCATGAAGCGCCACTCCTCGCGAGATTTTGAGGCAATGGCGGGGCGCAGCGTGTCGGCGAAGAGCGGCGCGTCGTTGATGGCCACAAAAAAGTGTAGCTCGTGGCAGCGGTGCTCCGCCAGCGCGGCCAGCTTCTTGGCACGCGAGAGACTGTGCCAACGGCTGACGACATCAAACGCTGCCCAATCGCTTCTCCCTGAGCATTGCTCGATGCCCATCAGGCTGTCGATCAGCTCCCACACCTACAACCATAATAAAACGATAGAAGATGAATCGTCATGACACCCGCTCCTTCATGCAGCTGAGTGAGATAAGGGAATGGTGGATGGAGGTGTGTTAAGTGGGGCATGTGTTAATTACCTTCGGGAGGCAATCGAAGGCTTCACACTTTAAGGAGTTACCCTCGGAGGCAACGGGCAAGGGGAGGCTCCCGCCTGGTTCCAGCACCACAGCACGGCGTGTCTCCACTCTGCGCTGGATTCCATCACCCCTTTCGCCAGCAGTGACAGCATGTGACAACGTCGGTGCGGCCTCAACCCCGCAGCCCCCCTCCAGCGTCGCTCGCGTGGTCAGAATGTGGCCGGAGGGCAGCAGCACAGCGGCCGTGATGAAGGCAAAGCCAGACTCTTCGAGTGACACGCCGCCAGTCACCTCCTCCAAAGCGTCCGCCGACAGCGTCACGAGCCCATCCGCGGAGGGGCGGAGGTCGGAGACGGTAATGGGAGGGAGAACAAAGCCGAGGTAAGGCACGCGAGGGTCCATAGATCCGCCCCAAGTGGGAGTTTCGCCAAGGTGCCTGCGATCGGAAGCAGCCATCATACAACGTTCCATTCCGGCATCGCCAACAGGATACCGCTTCCCCATACCACCGGCATTGCTGAGCTGCACGCCCTTGGTATCAGCCTCACGCCAGTGGGCGGGGTGAACCAGCAGGCTGGGTGGCTGCAGCAGGGTGCCCATCGGCTGTGTGGAGTTAACTGTCGCCGCTCGGCGCGCCATAACGTATTGCACCTGCGAGACAACGGCAATCGAAATCAAGCGCCTATGACTGTCCCCGACGTGCACTCGGCCGGTGTAACGGGAAAAGCAGCCCACTTGAGAACGACCTCCGCAATACTGCAGTAGTTGCGCGAACATTTCTGTCCAACATTTCTGTCCGAAAAAGGCGCGCATTTGGCCGTATCGTCGCCATTTAGATAGCTAACGCGGTGATATGGCGTTGTTCATACGCTGCGACGAAATATATTCACTCTCATCGAGCCTACTAGTGTTATATGCATTGCGAAATAATAAGACAAAGCAAATGTTTACAACACGGCCTTTTGTGACAAGACGAACTATAGAAACGTCGGTCGGTGGGATGTGGTGGAGTTGATGGGTGGCGCTGCTTACCTCCTCGCTCAGTTTGAGCTCGGGCACCAGTTTGCCTGAACTCGGGGTATCGAGTATCTCGAGGCCAAGGCTGCCGGCGGGGAGCTTGCGCGGCGCGCATGCGGCTAGGGGCGTGAGGGGCTGCTTGAGGGAATGGTCGGGCGGGAGGAACCGAGAGAGGGTGATGGTGACGCGGGCAGAGGCCAACTGAGCTGGGGAGCCCGCCAAGTGCAGGGTGACGCCCGCGGCGACGTTGGCGGTGAAGGAGACGATCGCCAGGGGGTGACTCTCCTGCAGGGCATGAGCTGCGCAGCGGGCTAGCAGCCAGCGGGTGCCGCAGGGCTGACGCACGAGCGGAGGGAGGCGGGCGGGGGTCGGCCGCGGCACCGCGCGCACGTTGACCCAGGTGTCGTGCGAAAGGTACAGTCGGTGTAGGCCTGCATGACGAGGGGGTGTAGAGGGTCAGCAACACATTCGCAGGTATAGTCAACAAGCAAGCGCGAAAAAAAGTAGAATGTGTGCACGTTAAGGTATAATATCGCAGGCGTGCCATCCCATGGAACGTAGAATTCCGACCCTCTCCGCAATCGGCCTATCAACCCCAAATTCCATGTGACAACAATCGCACAGCTTCACTTCCACCCAATCTCTCCGTGGGTGAACAGAACGCAACGTCTGACTTCCTCAATTTGCTATCGTAAGACTACCGAGGACCGACTCCGATAATCCCAAGCCACAACAGCCGTCCCTCGCCCCTCGGGCCCATACACACACACACACACACACACACACACACACACACACACACACACACACACATACGCACACGCACACACACGAATACAGAAATATGACCATAAAACAAACAGGCACACTAGTGCAAAAAAATACACGACCTATCTTCCTCATAGACACACACACTCTCTCTCTCTCTACCTCCATCTCTCTCACTCCATCTGTCTCATCACAAATCTTCTCACACAAACACGCTCATTCATTTTATCTTTCTCTCAATCCGACTTACTTGTTTTATCACTTGCTCTCTCTCTCTCTCTCTCTCTCTCTCTCTCTCTCTCTCTCTCTCTCTCTCTCTCTCTCTCTCTCTCTCTCTCTCTCTCTCTCTCTCTCTCTCTCTCTCTCTCTCTCTCTCACTCTCTCTCTCTCTCTCTCTCTCCCTCTCACACACACACACACACACACACACAAGCACACACAAAACTCTCACTTACTGACCTCCCTCGCACAAACAAACCCGCACACTCTGTCACAAGCACAGCCACGCTCTCTCCTTTTAGTCACTCTCGCACACACAAAATCGCATATACACTCTCACACACAGACACTATTACACGCACTCCATATTTCCTCCTCACTGCGCACTCTCTCTCCACTCTCCTCTTATGTACAACACACCTCCGTTCACTTTCACGCACAACCTCTGTTACACACACTCACCCACGCAAAGTCTCTATGACCCCCCGCGTACACGCTCTCATAAAAACCCTCACCCACTCTCAAGCACACACGCACGGAGACACACATCCACATACACACACGGCGCATGTGATCCACATGTAGGTTCACGTTTGCGCACACAGTTGACACGGACGAAAGGTATTGATGATACAACAAGTTGAATAATGCCTGCGCTGAGTTGAGGGGTCGGAAATAAGAAGAGGGCAGCTTAACCTGCTGGCACGTTCGTCAGCACGGCGTAACCTGGCGTGGTGCTCACGCATGCCGCTGTCTTGTCCGCTATAAACACTTCTTTGCGCGTGAAGGTCGTCCGCTTGTTCGAGATAGCCAGTAGCACAGGCCACGCTGCCGAATTGAGATGCACCCCAAAGAGCGTCAGGCGCGGCTCCTCGGACGCCGCGAAGGGGATCCGCACGGGCTCATCCGAGGCGGCCGTCAGCGTGATATCTTTGGGCAGGTACGTGTGCGAAGACAGCAGCGAGGACAGTTCCCAAGTACGCTGCACCTCCTCGGGCCTACATAAGGGAACGGAAGGGGGTTCCAAGCTCAGGAGGTCGCAATTACGTCGACGTGCACCTCACAGCAACGACAGCTATAATCATAATTCATTCGCTGCCAAACCGCCAGCGAGCGAGCAGCCCCTATTCATCGATAGCAATACGAAATATAGGGAGAGCGGCGGTCAGAAAGTCATTTCACTCGACAGCGCGCGGCCGGTGGGAATTCACCCGCAGCCGTGCCCCTTGGTGAAACTGATACAGAAAGGCAAATCAACCTCCGCGGGAAAAAAATCGAACAGAAAAAAAACTAATACGGGAGAGGAACCGAATCAATCATGCTTCATATTTCTTGAATGTTGTTGTTCCTATCACCAATTCGTATGAATCAAACAGAGTGCTGCAATTAAAAAAGCTGGCGGCGAGCGATGAATCGAGGAAACAGTGACGCTTCGTCTTCTCGGAGCTGCTAGAGGTAGTAGTGTATCATTTCGTCCTGACAACAGTGCTGCCGCCCAAGCTTTGTCAATAAATCCTTGACTGTGTCGATCTGGTGACTGGCAAGCAAGTGTATAGGCGGCGACGATACCTTGTGGTGACGGGGCTAGAATTGGGAAGCTGCATTAGCGTCGCCCAAACGCTGGTGATGTGCGGCAGAGGGCCCAGCCGGATGCAACCGTCGACATCCGTCTGCAGTTTACTAGCCAGCAAGCCCCTCCCGATCCTAGACTCTGACCGCGGGTCCTCTCCCGGAAAAACGCCGCCTTTCAGGAGCCGCTCGGCGAGGAGGGAGACACGCACGTGCGCTCCGGCGGCAGGCTCATCCGCGCGTCCGCGCACAGTCAGCACATATCCACCGGCATCCCTGCAATGGTGGGCATAAACGGGTTGAACAGAAGTCCGAAACCCCATTGAAAAGCCATGTAGGGTCACTGCGTGTACCCAGTCGGTCAGATGTACCTATTCACTCATACTGTTAGATGCGGCTGTCACTGGGTTCGGTCGAGAGCCATAGAATTCGAAATTCCCCAGCACCGCGTCCATTTCCTTGCATTCTCTCCTCCCATTCCTATCCAAATGCGTTGCTTCTCGAATGAAAGGAAAGACACTCATAATTAACGTATAAAATATCAATAGCAAGTCATTAACATAGTCCTTATGGTATCGAGCGATGACCTAGGTGTACTCAAACAAGATGTCGTAATTTGAAGTTAGTGGTGAGAAGCCACTAAAAATCATACATTCTTTTCCGGTGCGCCGGTAAAGCGCACGCCTAATACGCGTAAGGTCGCGGGTTCGACACCGGGTGAGTCCGATCTTGGTAATTAGGCGTGTGACGGCTCAAGATGAGCCCCCACCTTCCTCAAAGACCCGTGAAGACCACGAACAAGAGCATGAGGCCCCGTGTTGGAATCCATGGCGTTCGTCAATCACAAAATACGCAAAAGAATAAAACATAAAGTCGAAGAAAGATAGTCAACAATGTAAGCGAAAGAAGAGCAGCCGGGGGCACATGTCGGGAAGTTGTGCTGAAGCGTTTCATGTGCTTCATGTAAATGCCCTCTATTCTGAAAAATGGTTAACGAAAGTCGGTCCGAAAAATGAACACCGCAAAGAACGATAGCACTATATAACGTGCAGTCTTCATACCTATTGGTACCCGCACATGTATTACGTTTCGGAAACTATATCATGTAAGGATTACAGCAAAATTCCCGACAATCCAGTTCTTAGCCTACGATCAAAACTAGTCAAATGGCTTCCGGCAACCGATTGCAATTTATGTGAAAATCAAATCAACATATTATAGATAATTCCGCGGCTCAATTTTGGGGTTTGGAACCCGCAAAACCCAAAGCCAAGCAAGGTAAGCTGCGAAAAGGACCCACTTTCCGAGATGCATGTCGAAGAGAGAGCACGTGCTATGACAGCTGCCCGCGTCCCAATCGCGCTCCACACTCAGGTGCTGCACGTCCGCCTCCCCAGTCGCCATGTCCCGCCGCCACCCCGCCGCCACGTGTGCCTCCAATCGCGCGGACATATGCTGCAATCGCTCGGGCAGAGCGACAGGCACCTGCAGCGACAGCCACTCCCGATTCCTTTGCAGCTCCTCCGCGGAGATAAGCACCTGACCGCCCGCCACGCTCACAATTAGAATAACCCGCACAAAAACTCAAACATGGCGTTACTCGCGCCCCTTAACAAGCGAATATCAGCTACTGACATGTAAAATTAGAAAGTGGAAACTCGATGCCTTACTATATCGATAGCCTTGTTCTCAACAGCTGCGAATGACAAAGTTTGTGGGCATTTCAGTACATATATACAGTATGTCGTGCAATATGAAGTCAAAAATATTGTAAATGTACGATTTCTTCGGCCAACATTCCAAAGTTCCAAACAAGCGTATATTACTTTGATTACAAAAACAAAAGTGAATATTTAATGAACAGAAGCGATGAAAGATGGAAAGGAGGGAATGAATGACGACATGGTTATAAAAAACCCTGACACAGTGACCTAGATGAAATGCTACACATGGCATGTGCCCGACAAGGAAGCGCAGCAGAGGCGCGAGCAGTTTCCCGCCCACAACGTGGTTTCCGCAAATTGATGTACTGTTACTTGTTTTTAAGAGGCGCGGGCGAGAATCTGAACCAGGGACAGCAGAATGGCACGTAGAATTGAAAGTAATCAAGGAAATGATTACAGGAAACATCAGATTGTTAGTGGCGGGGCAATTGGGGAAGCTGGAAATTTTGAGTACCGGGGCAAATGAACGGTCATCTTGTAGACAGACGTGTGGACATACTTGTTTGGGACAAGTAAAGACATATTTAGCAGGCGTAAGCTGAGCAATCCCTCTGAAACCCTCCAACCATATTTTACAGAAGTTTGCATACATACATTTATGTACTTGTTTTCAGTTTCGACAGAGAATGTCTTCGGTGACAGATGGGTGTCGCTAGCCGCCTGGGGGCTGGTTTTCACAGGCTTCAAGCGAACATGAAATTGGTCAAGTGATTAGACGTCATGGTACGGTCGAGGCTTGTGTGTGTGTATGTGTGTGTGTGTGTATGTGTGTGTGGGTGTGTGTGTGCGCGCGCGCATGTGTGTTTGTGTGTGTATGTATGTGTGTGTGTGTGTGTGTGTGTGTGTGTGTGTGTGTGTGTGTGTGTGTGTGTGTGTATGTGTGCGTGTATGCTTACAATTCACAATGTGTTCAATGGAGTAAGCAGCAAGGTAATGGTGACCGACAGAAAATTGCTAAAAAAAAAAAACAAGTCGCTTAGCAACAACATCCCTCCCAATTTCACACATGCCATGAAACCAACAAAGAAGCTCGGGAGCTGTAACACAACAAGCGGCTTGCAATACATTAGCCGTTGAAAAAAATCATCACTAAACCCTCAGAAACATCATTTTTAGGCATAAACATTTAATTGGTTACAAATAAGGATACTTGTAATTAACTATTGCAAAGCGACATGCCCGCGATTTTCTTTTATACGTTTGTGCACCATGTAGTGCTTCCAATTACGGTGCCTTGGATTCCGGGACTCTCTTACTTGCCACTCTTCCCCTCTTAGTCCCCCCCCCCCCCCCCCCCCCCACCCTTTCCCCTGTGTTCGTGTCTATGGTGTTTCCTGTAATTCTCTCGGCATGCCAACTATTAACCGCTGCAGACAACCATACCCGCGCTGTTTTCGGAATTGCAAAGCACTTGCGAGAGTCGGCAGCGAAATCAGTACGGTGGGGAGTTACCTTTTGTTTGCGCGACGTCCCATCCGCATCCTCGGTGGTGACGGTGACCTTGGCCTCGCGCAACAAGGACACCGGTACTGGCGTGCCATGCAGGAAGAGCCTGGCCGACACAGTGAGAGGTGCCGTGGCCTACGCACACAAAGGAAGCGTACGTCTCTCACTACAGTAAACTAATATTTAACAGCAACCCGTATTAAGCAAATCCGCTTAGCAAAAGTATCGCTAAGTAAAAGAACTTCCTAAGCAATGACCCCCAAAAGCACATACAGTACAATGTACAGAATTTTATTTCGGCAGCACTTGACAAGCATATCTAAGTCACATCTCTCCTTCACATATTACTTGTACACTAAATAAAGAACTCTACAAGTTCAAACCCACCGCCATTCAATCATTAATATCATGATACCGATCTCTTAATCATATATAAGCCGCACTGCGCGATGAAACGAGGAGTCTGTTCGGTCGGTTGATTACAACAACATAAGCTGTAAACATATAGAAACCTAAATCTATATATTACAGGCAGTTCACAAGCACACAACAAGGCAGCGAGGGTGGCAGCGGTTGAGCCACCTGCCCTGTCGACCACATTGACTCGGGCTCAATCGCCATTGAAGCACTCAGTTCGTACACCTCCGTCCTGTAGCGGGGCAAGGAAGATCAACAAACCAAGCGGGCGTTACTCCGAACTTCCAGCTTCTCTGGATTTAGGGTTTTCGCCGTAAACCGACGACAACGCCCGAAATAAGTCGTCCATCGTGACGTCGACCTGTCATCAACTAGCGGCAAGACATTAAGTGCGCATGCTTCCCAACACTCTTACACCGCCCACTCTTACGCCGGCCACTCTTACACCGTGCTGACTACGTCCCAGACAGTTCATAACTCAAAGCTCTTCATTGATTCAGAATTTCCATATGCTAAATTAGGGTTTTATGCGAGCTTTGAATTCCTCGGTTGGTCACAATCAAGACCTTATTAGTGGTATGGTGGCTGGATGTTAACAGGTGGTGTCGCTGCCCGTTTGAAACTCTGTTGAGGGTGGTACAGGTTAAGGGACTTTCACGAGTAACCCTAATTTCCGGAATCTCAGAAAACCCTGTACGCCCTGAAACTCCGTGAATGAATTGGCAAGCACAGCGGCAGCCACAACAAATCATCGATGGGGACCGTCAGACCCATGCAGAGCCCTCACCGCTGCTCAAAAGTCTTCAGTGCACCCATACTGCTCTGGGCGCAACCCAGCACTGCGCTGACGCGCGGCTGTCCGCGTGCCACCTCGTCCGCGAAGGGCACAAGCACCAAACCCGCCTGTGCTCCCTCCTGCTCGTACACACTCTGCTCCACGCATACCTGTGCGGGGAGGGTTGAAGCTTTAAGTATTTACAGCTTTAAACTGCCACTATCCAGAAACCTACCATACACACACGCACACACACACACACACACACACACACACACACACACACACACACACACACACACACACACACACACATACATACACACACACGCGCACACACACATACATAAACACGCACATATATATACACACACGCACACACACACACACACGCACACACACACGCACACAGAGCAGAAGCAGGGGCAGTAACACATTGGTACAAATGAGGAAGGTCAAACGTCCTTGCCTTGGCGCCGTCTGCTGGAGTTCCGTCCTCCCAGAACACAAGGAAAGAATGGCCAGCGGGAGTGCTGTCCTCCACGGCAGCAAGGCGGCCAATGCGGAGGAGGACGCGGGAGGCCAACCCACCCCCCAGGAGCTCGACCACAAACACGCCACGCTCGTCGCTAAGTTGGGGCAAGGGGATGTCAACCCTGCGCAGAGCGGTGGCTTTAGTTTGAAAGGGGGGAAAGAGGGTTTGGGATCTGTTGAGATGACGGTAAATGCAAAACAAAGGCTGCCAACTTTCATAAATGAAAAGAAACAACTGAATACAGAACATGTGAACGCATTTCCCCCTGTTGTTGTATTTTTATCCTTTCGCAGCTTTGCATATCAACAGTGAATTGGAAGGAGGTGGGCAGCAGGGACACCTTGAGCTGCGGAGTGGTCCCTGCTCAGGAAGGTCTACGCTGAAACTGTGCGTCGCGCTCAGCCCCTCCAACTCAATATCTTCTCGAACGTTTTGCCTCATCTTGCGGCAGTAGTTCCAAGCATTGATTTCAAACACCTGCGAGCATCCGCAGTGGCAACGTTCAGTTCCTGTGTCAACTTGCACCGAAAAGTACGAAGGCCGCAATGCAATGACTAGGAAGCGGGCGGGTGGGGGAGGGAGGGGCACCTTGACCATCAGGTGTTGACAGTTTTTCACCTCCGCCTTCAGCATCACGTCATCCCCCGGGAGGAACTCTGACGCGCAGTCTGGCGCAAAGCGCAGGATGACTTGGCTACTCAGCTCACCAAAGTCACCGCCTGCGGCCTGCGGGCGGGTGGTGGGTGCAGTGACGGAAGGAAATAAAGAATCAGGAATACCCGACACGCACAAAGAAGCCAGACATGGCAAAATGCGACACTCTACCTAGACAGGATGGGGCACTCATACGCAGATACGCTCACCCGCGCTCGATCACCGTATCAAAAGAACGGTGTCTAAGCAAACCATTTTTCCAATGAGACAGCATACCACGCGCTGAAAAAGCCACGGCGTCGTCTGAGCTCAAACGCGGCAGAGAATAAGGAGAGAGAGGCGAGAGAGTGGAAGGAATGGAGGTCGAGAAGGAGGGAGAGGGACATAAGCTTCTGTAGACGGAATCGTGTTAGGGCGAAACAAATTGAGGAACGGACGAGCGGACGTAGTAGGACGGAAGCACAATCAAGCATCTACATTAGGATAAGATTTTCGAGGGGAAGGGGGTGAAGGGCACCTTGAAGGCGGCCACCCAATCCGCCTGGTCGCCCTTGCCAGACAGCAGCATCCCCTTGGCGACTACTTTATCGGCTTCCTTTTGCTCCAGCAGGCCAGCCAGGCGGCCGTCACCCTGTGGTCAGAACGGCATGCATGTTCAACCCAGGCCTTGCCCTTTCAATGAACTCTAACCCCTTGGCCGAAAAACTCACACCCAAATAAAAAACTGGTCAGGCGCAGGATAGGAAATGTCGGTGTTCGAGAGGGGCGTGACAAGGCGGCAATCTACCTCAAAGTGGTGCGCTCCTCCGTCGATGGGTGACATCACGGCATCCAGCATCCACTGGTCCATGAGGCTACTCGGCACCTCATCCATCATATCATCTATCCACCACATACCCAGAATTAGCCGTTGGACGTGTCACCATAGAGGGCATGATAATGCGTAACCATAAAGGGAGGGTTTCAACCGCAGAGGCTCCCTCGCAACATGTTGCAGTCACAACACTCCGCCTGTTCTGCCTCTGTGTGGCGACCTGCAGATTACATTTACACGTGTTTGAAAGGGGCGTAGTGATGCAGACATGGAAACAGGAAGGGATTGAATACAGAACGGAGGCATCGTACCCTGCAGGCGTCGGTCTTTGCGCATTGGCCACGTAGGACGGAGCCATGGAAGGCGGAGGAGGGCGCACAAGGCCCCCGTATTCACCCAACCTGCATCGAAAGAGGTGACCAGGAGCAAAAGAGTGAGCAGGAGGAGCTAAGGGGACGAAAATTCGGAGTGAATAGGACAGGAGAGGAATGTATGTATCGTAGGCTCATCTCATACGGCCCCAAGGATAGTATACGTGAGACAGATAGGGCGCATGCAGGCAGGGGTCAGGCTGTGCGTACCTTTTAGCTTGCGTTCCAGCCGCAGCCTTGTCCTTAAGCATATGTGACGTAGCCAGTTGGCCTGGGGTGGGGCAGCAGCTAGCAGCGGCTCCATGCTCTCCACGAATGCAGCGTACTCCGAAACAGTGGGGTTCGTGTCCTCTGGATTCTCTCGCGCGCTTTGCAGCAGCTGCTCCGCCATCTGCATCAGAAACTCCGTGTCTCCCAACAACTGCGGCGTGACGGCACAAAGATGAGCATGCACATGGCCGACAAAATCATCATCCAGTGGATACAAGTATACAGCCAGTGGGCAGGTAGACGATCAGGCGAAAGGACGATAGCAAGAAAGAATACAATAAGATTATTAGCATATATGGGCGCCGACCTGGCGATCACTCCTCACCAAGTCCCACATCTGCGTCAATGTGAGATGCTTGAAAGTTTTGCTTGAGTCGCTTTTTGCCTGATGAGTGGAGAGCGCGCATGAGAACACATTCTCAGGGAAGAATAGCGGCAGTGGGACAATATAGTATAGCCAATAATGTACGCAAGTAAGAAGGGGTGTATAAATGGCCATGAGGTAGGGAATGGCATCACGTTCTTTAGATTCGCGGAAACGAGGGCAGCCAATCCGGGTGGAGTCGGGACGGGTAGCTCGCACAGCAAGGTGCTGATCGAACCGGGATACTCCGCCATAAGGTGCGTCACAAGCGCCGGTGTGTTCATCATAGCCGTGACGGCCGCTCCGGTGAGGCTGTACTCGCTGCGGCTCGAGGTGTGGCTGCTGTAATATCCAAGTACCTCCGCCAGCTTCTTCTCGACCTTCGCACTTACACTCTGGGTGCACCCATCGGCATTCGGCAATGCCAGTGAGTCAGCAGTCGCTATATAGCTGGCAAATGACACTGCATGCTGACGGAATACAGTAAGGGATAGAACCATCACAATGTAGAACAAATGCAGCAAGCGATCGAGCTCACCGTCTTCTCCGTCAGCGAGCTCGGGTACATGGTCGCCTCACGTTCTCCGAGGGCTGCCGTGAGATGTGCGTGGTGACATACAAGAGGTGTATAGAAACAAGCGTGCGTGGTAAGTTGGCTTAGGATGCATCAGTAAAAACAGCACGCACGGAAACAAACCCATACATCGCGCACGCATTCTCGCCTAGTCATTTATTTAATGATTTAATCATTCATCATCACTACTCGCTTGGCTCATACCTACCTTCCGCTCGCTGCCGATACGACGCGTCTTGTTCGTGCCGCGACATTTCCTGCAAGTTGTCTTTAAGCAGGACTTGCAGGCTTTCCAGCGCTCCTTGACGTTTGTTCGTGAATAAGCTGTCGTCCCAAGACTGCGAGCATGAACGTAAGATGGTCGACATCGCTATTATTCAGCAGCAGCAGGATGGAGTAAAAGCCGAGAGAGACAGCGAACCATCGATCAGACGACAATAAAAATGGCACGGATAAACGACGAAACTATGAGTCGGGCCGTGGCGCGGTGTGCTTGCCTTTAACTGGTTTAGCAGGTCGAACTCTTCGAGCACTTGATTCCAGACGGCCGAAGCGCCATGGTGGGGCCGACCACTTATTTCTCGCCTAGCCTGAGTCATCGCCTCTTCAAAAGCAGTTGTGTCGTTCGTCTGGAGACACAGCAGTGCTGTCGAGGGTCGGGGCGAGCAAAGTGGCACGAGTCATCACGGAGTCACTCTTCCCGACAGAACCGCCCCGCTGTCTATATAGCAGTTACTATTCGCTCGCAGATAATCCCCAAAACCAGAACGAGTATCAGACATGTAGGACCTTCTGCAGTTCTCTGCTGCTGCTGCGCGACAACGCGAGCGAGCCCAGCACTCCTACTAATAGGTGGTCAAAGGCCGTCTAGAATAAAAAACTGGGGCTAAGAGGTGCTTCTCAGTGGGACGATCTCGAGAAGACAACTCGACGGAAATAATTCACAACAACTTATGTATATATACACTTCATAAGTGCATTACAGCCCGAGGCCGACACGACGACAGGACTACGCGCTACGGGCCGTTCATACGGATCATTCATATGTATTCTCTGGATTTCGTGTCTAACAGATACGCGCAAAAGGCTTCCAACATACAAGTGAGGACATAACGACAGCTTCGTTCGTATCCACTCCCGCGCCCCCGGAACCCTGGCCAGGCGACGTAGACCGTTCCTGCCTACTGATGTCGCCCGTAAGCCCGAAAGTCGCCGTACCGTTGGGCGCGTGTATTCTCTCACCTTTCAACAGCAACCGCTGTTTTACATCCTCCACGGCGGGGCTACGGCCACCCTCGCCTTCGACTGCTGCTCTGCGGTCATCCGCCAGAGCGAAATTTTCCAGAGCCTGAAGCTGCTCGTCCGTACGCCATAGCTGCTTTCTATCAGGCAGAGGCTTCGCCATGCTGACGACAACTGGAGGGCACTACCGAGTTTTTCTTCCTTTCGGGGTAGTAATAAGGGTATTCAAGTGTGATTAGAGTCCGCCTGGAACTCAAGTATGGAGATAGAGAACCGATCTTTGAGAGATATCCGTCCACTTTAGTTGCACCAGCACAAATAAGTTGAAGCCAAGAGCAGTTCGTGAACAGGGGGTCGCGCGCGGTGCTGCTTGCGGACGATCAGGCGGTCGTGTGAATGAGTTTGGCTCGGTTGTCGAGCTCAGGGTTCAGTCGCCAGGCGAGGCTTGCTGCCCTCAATCTTTCTACTATGTAAGTAAGGATTACCTATATCTATCTATACTTTCCAACTACCGCGTGCTGAGCCCGGAGACTAATCGTGCCTGAGCCCAACTAATCATCGTCATGTACTTTATGCTATAACATTCTTCACGATGACGTACATTAACTTGCACCGATGCACGATCGGCCTTCGAAGACACGTCAGATTGAACATGTACATGCACGTATTCAAATAGCGGTAATGCTAATATATTCCAAACAATTACTTACAATAAAAAGCAGTTGAGGCCACCAAGCAAAAAGAAGAAAAGAGAAAAAAACCTATACCCGAGGAACAGGAAGGCATGCCACAGCATCAGCACTGCCCTCCTGAAAAGCGTTGCGGAGGTAAGAACCCAGAGTGCCATGAAGAGCAGCAGAAAGACGTTGCATGAATTCACGTCGCACATCCCCCAAAAAACGCCGAAACGGAACATAAGTAGATCGACGAACAAAATGTTGCATACGGACATAATTGTCAGAACGCAAGGAACGAGAGTCAGCGGCAACCATGCCAGGGAAGCGACGAACAGCCACCAAAATAGCCAAGCGATCAACCAACTCAGCCGCCATCGGTGCCAACCGGCCGCCATCCTCCATGGCGAAGGGATAGTAGTCATGGACCGACTGAACCGAAGGTGTGCCAAGCAAAGCGGAAGTGAGGAGGTCCGCATCAAGTTTGCCTTGCTGAGCTCCCAATGCAAGGCTGCCAGGGAGTGGGAGGCGAGCACCTATACGAGGAACATTGGTGTTCGTGCGAGCACTTGTAACCGTCACATCAACAACAAGATGACGGTGCGGAGCCATGACGTTTAACCAAACCACATCCTCAGGACGATCACGTGAAGCTCCCGACCGAATACGGCGGACCTCCAACCGCAAGTCCCGGCCCTTAGTAGCCCCCGCTTCAAGCATGAGCTCTTCAAGCACGTGGACAATAACGCTAATAAAAGTACTGAACGATTACAATAATTGATGAACTTTGCCACCATACGCGAAAGATGAGATTACAATAATTGATCTCTAGTCGTAGTGACTTGGGGGTAGCGTGAGGGGTTAGGGCTATAGGTAAGTGCTGGGTAGTTAGGGTTTCCATGCCTGCGCTTCTCTCTTACCCGTACAAAGTTTAAGGCCGGTTCTAAGGTGAACTTTGCCACCATCCGCGAAAAATGATATTACAATCATTGCAGGCATGGCCGTATTCCGGGTTGCCGTAGTGAATTATCACACTTTGCCGAGTGAATGAGTCGCTATTGCCCAAATTACCGCGTCTTCTGGATACATGGATTGGTAGGTGCGCGAGCCCAGCAACTTACTTAGTGGGTCGGAGAAGACTTCATTGGTGGCATTAAAAGCTAGGCGGAGGGCTTTTATCGAAGAGGTCATCTTTCGCAAGTGGTTTGTCGATTTTTAGAGTTGGATTGTCGATTTTGGAGATTGTTCGTCTTTGAAGTGCATGGAGGTAAGGTAGGCTGAGCGCGGAATCGTAGAGGTGCTTCATGCGGCCGTCAACGGAGAGGGTGCGTAGTGACCCATTGACCGGTGGGGAGACAAAGGACTGCGACGTCATGTGAGGTGGGGTGCAAGTGGATGACGAAACGACCGGTGGGTCTCATGTCGACATCACAGGTTATGGGAGAGTGTTCGATGGTGACGTCGGGGGACCACCAAGGCTGCGCACCCGCGGTGCGGGAGGTAGTATGGGGTGGATGGGGGGCGAGGATGAAACCATGGTTGGAAGCATCGAGGGTGGCAAGCTAAGCAAGTGTATGTGTTAGTTGTAATGCCCAAGAGGCGGAGGGGACCATAGTGGATATGATGTTTTAAGTTTCTTAATTTGTTGCTACGGATTAAACCATGGATGTACGATTAAATGTTCATCTAAGGGTAGCGTACTTGGGTACGCTTAAGCCGTACATGGGTACGCTTAAACGAAAAATAAAGCACATCCGCCAAACTAGTTCAAATTACCCCAACGAGCATTTCGTGCCGTCCAGAGGATCAATATGGACCTACGACCATAGGATTTTTTGTCATCAAAGGTCGGGCAGGTAAATGCGTCGTTGCGCATCTTCAGCATTTTTTTCACCATGGCGCCCCCTATCGGTCCCGCGTTCAAATGCCCCACAGCGGCTTTTCCGCACGACTTTTGCCGGTGGAAAGCCACGCTCTACGGTCAAGACCCCGAGAGTGCGTATGTGACGGGGGTGGTGGTGGTCATGAGCGGCGCGTGGGTGAAAGTGCGGTTTTGCTACGAGCTTGCATCCCGACATTTCGGGAGTTTTGGGCGTCCGCCGCCATCGATCCCCCAAAATTGGTTTATGCCGTGGACTATCCCGTACAAGGCGGTTGGGCGCCGGAACTATCGTCCGATGTCGGCGCACCAGAGATGGGAAGGGCCCATTACGCGTAGGACGCATAGCAATTGGCTATAGCACTTAAAAATCACCCGTATGTATTTTTGAGGGCGTTTCTACTTTTAGTCTTCATTCATTGTTTCGTGCCCTGAGGTTGTTAATGTGGTGATGGTGTATAGCAATTGCAAAAATTACCCCCTTCCCTACTTGAGCTACATGTCTTCTTGAACATGTTCATTCACGCCTCTATAGGTTCTCGTTCTGCACGATGAGAAATTTTAAAGGTAAGATAGAAGGCAGTGGGCTCCATCCTCTACCGTATTCATCGGTGGCATACATGTCAACGACCACGTTTATTCCGGTTGATGAAGCGTCTATTTATAAGAGGTCAAATACACAGTCACAAACACACCTTAATGGGGGAGAGGCTTGCCAACAACACCTCCATGATACTTTCATGGTTCTCTGAATTAATATGCAGCGGGCAATGGTATCTTCACCGCGTAACCTGCTCCATGCGTGGGGATCCACGGGCTTGCGCAAAGGCTAACGGGCATCACCGTTCCCTATTTTACTCAGCCGAAGCCTATGTTGCCTGCCCGGGTACAAGTTTGGGACCGGGGGGAGGTTGTCGCCGCCACTTGCCCATGCTGCCGCCGGGCGAGAGTGCTACCCGCGCCACTTAAGACGTATCCGCCCGCCTATTTCACCATCGCGCGACTGCATTCTTTACATAATTCATTTTTGGCTGCGTTTGTATGACGTCTGTCTCAATCACATCGCGAGCCTTGTGCCGGTTCACTGCTACTCTTGTGTTGTTATGTGTGTCGTAGAGATTTAGGCCTCTACTAGTTGCACCCTTAATAAATCACTCCACTCCCACACCTACCACTCACTCTACCCAGAAGACATAGTCTTCTCATCCAGCGGCGGCAACGCCCCACACACATGGTAGGGCACCAACATCGCCAACCCGGAATACGACCACGAATGCATGCGCCGCGCCTTGGAACACGCAATCACCAGCGTCCACTCCACAGCCTCACACACACCCAGCTCCACCATCCTCATACTCTCCCGCTGGGAACGCACTCCATACCGCCATTCCAAATACATCACCTCTCCATACGCCCACCACCTCTACACCCTTCCCAACGACGCAAACACCTTCCGACCCCCCGACCAACACACATGCCAACCCACCATTACCCCATTCGGCACACGCTGGATGGTCGACATCTACCTTGTCGCCAACCCCCTCGCACTCTCCGCCTTGCCCTCACACGCAGCCATGACCGCCCTCCACAACACACTCGAGTCAATGTACAACACACACCTTCCCAACCCCACCACCACCATCCCACCTCCACACCTCTTGGACACTTACTCACCCCACTCCGTAGGCATCTACCATCTCCCCCCCAACCCCACTCACCCCCTTATCCCCTCCCGGAACGCGCGAAACCGACATACTCCCCCAGAAAAGGAGAACTTACTTGGAATTGGCAGGACTTCGTATACACATATGGCTCCAAAAAGGGAGGCCCCTCCCCCCTTGGAGCAGCCGCCACCCAGCCCGCCTCGGACACCCGCATCAAAATTTTGGTGACCTCCACCCCTCCCTCGCACACTATCAATCGCGCTGAACTAGCGGGCATCGACATAGGCCTCCAACTAGGCCACACCCACCCCCTCACAGACATTGCGTCCTCCCTCCGCCTCATACAAGGCTACTTAAACTGCTTATGTGCATACCGTCACAACATCCTCCGCGACACACTCCTCTCCATCACACACACACACTCAAGACCCGTTGCGCCTCAGGCATCCGCACCCACCTCGGCAAAATCAAAGCACACAACCACTCATTAGGCAATGGCCTCGTAGACACCCTAGCCAACCAGGCTGAAGACGGACACCCACCCGACACAATATTCACCACAGGTTCATACGTGTTGATAGGCCACTGGACATGGCCATACACACTCTTACCGTTAACCCTAGGGGAGCCCATACCCTACGGATACACCAAACTCAAAATAGACGCACACACACACACAGCACCAAACACACACACACCCCTCTCACGAACCTCCAAGCACGGAGCCCTCCTCGCCCCCGCCAAGGAGGACGGCGCCGACTTCACATTCCACAAAAAACACACCACACTCACCAACATCCAAATCACCCACAAGCAAGAATTCATGTGGGGCGTACACAACACCCGCCTCCTCACCTAAAACCTCACCCTGCGTTGCCCCATGTGTGGCCAATTCACCAGCAACGGCCACATGGCCGGTAACTGCCCCACCATGTCTGGCATGAGACAAGCCCGCCACAACAGCGCGCTACAACTACTCCTCTCCCTCATGGAACGCCACAACGGCGGCCGATGGGAGACCATCACCGCAGACTTTGGTAACAAACCCATCAAATCATCCTCATCCCCCCCCCCCCGCCCATACCCCCCTTGACTGCCACAACACTCACCAACATCCAATTCACCCACAAACAAGAATTCATGTGGGGAGTCGACAACACCCGTCTCCTCACACACAACCCCCCCTGCGCTGCCCCATATGCGGCCAATTCACTAGCAACGAACACATGGCCGGTAACTTCCCCACCATGTCTGGGCTAAGACAAGGCCGTCACAATAGCGCGCTACAACTACTCCTCTCCCTCCTGGAGCGCCACAACGGCGGCCGATGGGAGACCATCACTGCATACTTCGGTAACAAACCCATCAAATCATTCACACCCCACACACCCACCCACACCCCTCTTGATTGTCACCCCCTCACCCCACCCACATGCCCACCCGCCTTGTTGCTGATGATGAAGTCCTCTCGCCCGACTCCCAAACCTCGTGCCCCGCCATCCTCCCCCCTGAGATTCTCCCCCTCCCCCGCGCTACGACCCCCGGCGCACAAACCTAACTTCATCCGCCTCCTCGAGCCTCGATTCGTCGGCCACACAAACGGTCGCCGCCGATACTCCTCGATAAAAAAGATTCAGATAGGGGAATGGAAGTATTGCACGGACCAAAACCTCTCCCACACAGCCCAATTGATTCGGGCCAAATACACTCCCCTCGCCAATGCCATAAGTCAGCACTAGCCTGGTACCGCAGTCGACATCCTACCCATCGTCATGAGCCGCACGGGTACACCGCACTCATCCACCATCACAAGTCTCACTTCTCTCCTCACCCTCCGCACCGACCCTCCTGACAAACTCATCTCAAAAGCACGCCTCGACACATCACACATCATTGCACAACTCCATACGCACCTTGTCCAATGGCTGCATCATCTCCTACTCATTTACCGCACCAAGTCCCGCACAACTACTCGCCGCGCCTCCACACACTGCACCTACGCACGCCCCTAAGTGCACGCCGCCATCACCCCGCATCGAGCACTCCCCGGGGAGGAGTAAAACCCCCGAGCACCCTTTGGAGAGGTTGGATTAGGTGGTTAACGGTCTAACCCTGACTTGTAAGTTTAGTGTATGGCATTGCTGGGAGGGCCTAAAGACAGCAACCGGCGCATATGGTACTTGTTGTAAACCGGCGCATACGGTACATGATGTTGTAAACAATTTTAATTTCAATAGTTGCACTACGGGAAGGGCATGTTTGACCTTTCTGAAATGGCCACTATCGCTATAAATTACAAGTGGGTCAACGCAAGTAGCATACTTGGCGAGCCCCCCTTCGAGTGACGAAAAACAATAGACTGACTCTACAAAGTATCTCTGGTGTTTTGGCGCGGCTGGGTGCGGTCATGGTGTGAAACGCGCTCTACAAGCTGACATCGGTCGTACTATTTGAGTTTGCGACCGAACAGTGGCCAAAATACGGTACTACCGACAACCTTCGGATTTGAAATTAAACTTTCTCCAAATCGCGTATATGCCCGACCCGATAGTCCCTAGATAGCTAACCGACAAAGCTGTCTAGCACGCCTATGTTCGCAAGCATGCGGAAAAAAATACGGTAATTTATAGCTATTTCCGCGGCGATGTTGACGTCAGTCTTGGTTGGCAAAAATGCAACCACTGCTCAGCATCCTCCTTATTAACATGAGGTCCAAATATTTCACATGAGGTGCCATTAGACACGCCTCGTTATTGCTCGTCTAACGCATATAATTAATACGGAAACCGGTACTTAAAATTAAATCAAAAAAATTAACAACAAGTACCGATAAATCGGCTGTTGTCCTAGGTCATACCCAATTGTTGGCCATCTAGCTAGGCCTTTGGAATATGGTCTTAGGCCGGGGGTCTCCTTATGCGTCCCTCTCCGCACCCAATATAACAATACGAAAAAATCATACATTATTATATATATCTCTACAAATGTACAAATCGATAAAAAAATCATTTCGCTATCACCACGATGTGCGGCCCGCTCCCGCCGCTCGAGGGCGCCGATCGGCCTAGCTAGTCATCATGTGTTGGTTGAGTCGGGCCTACTTGACGTTTGCTATTGTGCCACTCCAATCGTGTTGTAGCTAGGGGGGTAGGCAAGCGAAAATCCTCCTCGCTCGGGTCGTCGACGACCCTGACTCGATCCACGCACACCCTCGTCCGGAATACTAGCGGCTCCTCCCGTCGCAATGGGGTCGTTATCCAAACCATAAAGGTGCCGGGTACGGACGTTTTAGCCAAAAACCTCCGTAAACGGTTTTCCGGCAGCGGCCGATCACGAGGATAATCGCCGCCAAACCTTGCCGTACCTTCGGTCGCGGATGTCCTCCATGTCGCTTGTGTCGAGCTCCTTCCCCATGGGTCGGCGCGGCCTCATAAGCGATGGTCGACGTCGAGCGAGCGCCATGCGATGGCGGTACTTCCAAGATGTCCCACCATCTTCAACACTCGCGTCCGAAAGTTGAACCGTCCGTACCCTCCTCGCCATGTTTTTTTTTCACATGCATTCCCCCGCCTCCTTATCGGGAGAGTATAAGAGAGTGTTCAATTGCGAAATAAAAATATCAGAAGTTCCAAGTTGGAGATTTTGGCGCTGGAGTACGGTTATTATGTTTTTTTAAACCCTCCGTATATGACTTCCCGACAACGGCATATCGCAGTTGCTGGTACCTCGTTTAGCCCCCTACCGGCCTACCGTGCCAAGCCTCGCACGGTTACATGGTTACCAACGCCGACCGCGTGGATGTAAAGGTTGATACTGACGGGCCTTCGTGTGCACCCCCCTCCGCGGCCGCCGCGGGCGGGCGCGGAGCGCCTTAATCCGGATTTAAAAAATCTAACTCACCGATATAATATTTTTCCCCTTAATCCCCAAAACGTTGAAGCAAGAAACACCCGTCCAATTCAGCTCACATTATTAAGAAGCAATGTGTGTAAAACTAGGCGATATGTGCGTGTCCATGCTGCATTCCCACCGCCTTAAATATCAATGCTCGACGTGTGGTACTCGTGGTGCGGGTGTTGCTGGCATCGGCATATGCCTCAAGCATGCCAATCACAACCTTCAACGTGCTTCTTCCCTAGAGACACAATGGACTTTGCCCCTCACCAACGCCAATCGACCACACCCATTTGAAATGTGTATTAATTGTCATGATATATAATTCGCGGGTTTTACTCCAGTTAATTTGTAAAATGATGCATGTGCCGGTAATGTGAGCGTCATGCACCATGCACATACCTTGATACCCGCAAGCCACATCAAGTGTATACAAGACTGCATCAACGCTTCGGAACCCCTCCAACAAGCCCAAGAAGATGGGGTTTCGTAGCTCATTAACCAATACGTATCTTGGTTTGAAAGTTTGCGCAATGCACGCGTGTGGCGCACATGACCACGTGTGTTGTTCAACCGTTTTAGCGGGATTGTTTCAAAAGCGTCCCACAACACTTGCTTTAATCTCGCACCACGCATGCGCAAAGACGGCTGCTAACTAAATCCTTCCCAGATTTATTTCATGTGGACGGTACGTAGGTGTCACCGTGAAAGGGGCGCGCGTTCCCGGCTAGCTTGCATGTTACATCTCGCAATACATTGCATGTTCGAACAGTTGTGGGGGAGCGCATAGTAGTAATTCGAAGTGTGGTTAGTAGGTATCAACATATGCCATCCGCTCATCCAAAACATTAAGACACAATAAAGTGTGGAATGGTTCACTTGCTCTCCAAAGTTTGCTCCAAAGTACCGGTAGCGTGGACCTAGATTAGGACAATGAGTAGTTACCCTTGATCCCGACGCCCATGGAGAAGAAGGAAATGCAAGTAATGTGAAAAATCTATCCAAAGCGCGGGTCGCTGGTGCACATTCCCATCTTCTGTGGATGAGCGAAGCGCGATGTATGTTTCTTTCATTTTGGCTCGTCGTCTATCGCATTGCTATATTTCCCGCCCATTTAACCAAGACTCCCAGATTTTTATACAGCAATGTTGTTGCAACCACTCAAATTGTAGACTAATCGGGACTTCGCCAAAGATGTTGTGCAAAAGTAAGCTCGCACCACCCACCGTGAAGGTACTCAGGCTGATGTTGCGAATAAATGCTCTGCTGCTTTAGGTCCTGAACTATCTGAAGGAGGGGGGAACTTTCCTCCCTTGAGAATACTTGTTTGCAAAACTTTTCAGTACTTAAGGGCAAGGGAGCCCAGCCGCTGCATGCCTAGCCCGCTCCGAGCGCACATAGTCGGCGGCTGCTGCTGGTTGTGCTGTTACAGGATTTAGGGTTCTCCTGTAAACCTTAAAACTTGCCATTGCTACTTAAGAATATGACCTCTTGCGGTACTAAACGCCATATCAGCGTACTCTGATCGAGCATGTGCGGGATTTGAAAATTCGGAGGCGGGCGAGCATGGACAACACATCATGTATTCATCGTCACAGCCGTCATCGCCTTTCTCATTGCCTGCATTTACATTGACCTAATCACTTCCCAGGATAGAATCCATCATTGGGCACTCACATCTGTATTGCGTCTAACTTGCCCAATTTGGCACCCACCCAATGCAAATACATTTGTTGTACATGTTTAAACATATATTGTTGTGCGATGGCGAGACACAGAAGCATCTGGCATAGTTACACGCAAGTGAAGGATGTTACTTGACTCCGGTGACTGAATATGTGAAGCACATGGCGGTGCGTTTGGCGTGGTGTGA
The DNA here is from genome assembly GCA_026401115.1 of Tetraselmis chui. Lineage (NCBI taxonomy): Eukaryota > Viridiplantae > Chlorophyta > Chlorodendrophyceae > Chlorodendrales > Chlorodendraceae > Tetraselmis > Tetraselmis chui. The sequence continues at coordinate 41,684 of JAPMLY010000274.1, read as the reverse complement.
CTTGAGCCATAAATGCCCGCGACGGACTGGGACACTCAGCACTCCTGGCAGTGTGGCTTCCTCGTGATGTGCCCGCGTTAAGCGTAGTTGTGCAGCGAGTTGTTCTGAAGTGCATTGTTCCAACTGTGTTTGCTCGCCACACTGAATCATCCCGCTGCGCCATTTATACATGCATCTTTGAAACAATTTGGATAGCTTCCTGAAACCATAGCAGAAATCGTTATTCATGGCTCCCTCTCTGCATGTACTTGCCATTTACAAAATCTGCCCTCATAATCCTGGCATGTAGCTTGGCGGAGGGGCTCGAACAAGCTTGTAATAGGCCTATTGTGTAAGGAGTAACATCTCAATCCATTTCGGCGTCGTGCGTTGCTCCTGCGCTGCTGGGAACGTGCGAGTGACCACACCCGATGCGCATCATCGGTTGGAAGGGACACCATGCGCACCGTTGATTGATAGAGCGAATGCAGAATGCGGTCTGCTGCATCACACACTCGCTCACTGCAACGGGTGTGTCGTGCATTATTATCAGCTGCCTGCCTTCTCCTTCAAACGCTGCAACAGAGCGGCCTTCTTTTCGGCGAGCAACTTCGCGAGGGCGTCCTTGTCTGTCGCAGCCGGAGCGTCGTTGGGCTTTGGTTTCTTGGCGTCTTGCCCCCCTGCGGCCCCCTTTTGCGACTGCTTCGCCTCCTCCGCTTTCCGCTTCGCTGGGTCAGTCTTTATCGATATCCGCACGACGTGGTCGCCCGCCGCCTCGCCCGTCTCTTTGTTCGCCGCGACGCCCTTCCCCTCGAGCGCCTTCGTATCGCCTGTAGACAACGGCCCCACTATGAAGACCGCATCCTTCCCGTGCAACGTTTCCACTTCAAATAGGCCGCCTTCCTCCGCCTCGGCCTCGGTCAGCTCCAGCATCGACTCGACGTTGCTGCCGTCGCGTTTGAACATTTTTGAAGGTAACACGAACACGCGGGCGTGTAGCTCCTTGCCTGTACCACCAGCAGCAGCAGCAGCACCGACTCGTTAGCACAGCCGCGTCCATCTTATCGACTGAGGAGAGCACTAAAGGACATTCTTTGCGGTGTCCACTCTCAGCGCGAACCTGGGATCGCCAATCTCGTTCCAGTGTTGGCTCCGGCCGGAATCGTCAGACGGATCATCTCGAACTCCTCTTTCTGACCATGCCCTGTCGCGATACGAACCAGTTACATAAGCACTACCACGGCCTCACACGCAACTGTTCAAACAACGCGGCGTGGCAACGGCGGCAGTGCTGTCACCTTTACAAGCACTGCAGATCTCGGGCTCCCCGAAGCCGCGGCCGCTGCACTTGGCGCATCTAGGCGCATTGCCTTGCTGTAGCCAAGCCGGCTTCCCACCGCACGCGTCACACGGCGAGCAAGTCATCCCCACGCCCTTACACGGCTCGCACTTTTTCATGTACGACACGGGCGCCAGCTTTGTGGCCCCTAGCACCGACTCCTTGAGCGTCACGTTCAGAAGGACGTCATCCTGTTCCCCGCCCTTAGCGCGCGTGTCATACTTTGCTCGCGAGTGTGGGTTGCTCAGGATCTCGTACGCTGTCACCAGCCGCTGAAACTTGTCCTGCGCCGCCGCCTTCTCGTCGTCGCTCTTACCCGAAAGCTTGTCAGGGTGATACTTCAGCACCAACTTGCGGTAAACCTTCTTCACCTCCTCCTCCGTCGCCTCAGTAGTGACGCCCAGCTCCGCATACAGGTCCGCATCGGCGTCCAGTTTGTCCACGTCCATGTTTAGCCACCCTTTTTTCTCACACAACCTGTCGACAGATTCTGACCCTAGCTTTGTCAGCCTCAGCCTAACGTAACACGAGCTCTCACACGACGCGCGTTATTCTCCCTGCCGTGTGAATACCGGACGCCCGTTTGGGTGCTGGCTTCTTTCCATGTGCCTGATGGTGCGTCGGCTACTGATCCGACGTCGCCGCAGCCACACTGCAAAAAGACATTTCTAGTTTTAGGGTTTGGGTATGCATGGCTGTACGGGTCCTGTAGCTGATTGTTTTGGGCTTTTTTATAATGTCGTAGATCCCCCGGCACGCGGGACTGGCAGGTGAGCCCGCATTGGCATTTCTGGTTTTAGGGTTTCGGTATGCATGGTGGTACGGCGGGTACCTTAGTGTAGCTCATTTTTTTCGTTTTTTTTACTAACGGGGCTCCCCTGGAATGTGGGACTGGCAGGTGAACCACGTTTTGCAAGCACAACTGGGAGTGTAGGGTTAAAACAACCCTTACTAACCTCGTTTCAGTTCGTACCTTGCAATGATCACAACATTACATCACGACATTGGTTCCTTCTTATCATGAGCGCGCCAATTATGAGGAAGAGTTGGAGGGTTCCCCAAGTTCACCAAGCATGTAATTAAGGATTATCCTAATACTATTGGCGCTGAAGAACATACACGCGCGTCGCATTTATATTGATTGAAGGGGGAGACATGTGCGCTTCTATGACTGTGCCGAAGTCCCGCGAGAAATGAAGGAATTGAGTGAGTTGTTATAATCAATTACAACTAATGCAAAAAGAATGCGCGAGACCGTAATTGTTTTGCACATTGGTTTATGTAATTAAAGATAGAGAAATTAATATTATCTTGTCACTACCCTCCATTGCGATGGCCTAACTAGCCCAGCCTAGCTTGCCTTTAGTCTTGAAGCATTACGCCACCCTCGGAAGAGCGTAACATGAGACGCGGTGTTGTCGCCTCGGACAGACGTGATCCGGCGCGTCTTGACTTTTAGTTAATCCCACCAATTTGTACGCTAATGATTAGTTGGTGACTTCAGCTAATTACAATAAATATACAAATGAAGGTTTACTTTTCCTTGGAAAGTAAGGAATTAGACACAATCGCGAGAATGTACGACCCTATAGTACTAATTATATTATGCGAGGATTATCCTCGCTTGACAAAGTAAGGAGGCAAGCCCTAAGACTTACCTCCGTGATCTTTGCTCCTTTACAAAAGCAGCTTCTAGGACTCGTGAATGCACGTTAGGTGAGCGTGCACGAAATCGATGTACGCTTGAGCTCGGGCAAACGTGTGCCATTGGGGCGTCTCTAGAAAGTATTGTATCGTTGTCGTACGGTGTACCTCGTTCAACCGGTGCCATATAGGTGAAATTTGAAATTGTTTACAGCAATACCAAAATTAACCGGTTGCTGTCTCTGGCCCCCCCGTGCTATGCCAAATAAGGGCTCATAAGCGTGGGCTAGACCGTGAACCCCTAATCCCAACCTCTCCATTCGCAGTGACGATACCGTATAAAACATACACGTACCAAGGTATCTACTATTTTTTTTATCTATACGTTTTTTTTGGATACAATATGAAATAAAAAGTGTCGCTAGTCTCCACGAGACGCAGCCTCCTCCAGCCGCTGCATGGACGCTGATCAGCGAGGCTTGTCAGCTTGAGCTAGTCGAGGCGAACTTGCCTGACCTCGGGTCCGTGCGACTCCGGTCGTGCCGGAGCTAGGGGGAAAGGCATGTGAAAAAACCCCTCACTTAGATCTTCGTCGGTCCCGTCTCGATCCGTGCTCATCCCCGCCCGAGGTAGTTGCTCCTCCCGACGCACTTCGCCACCTAGCCTAGTCTTCCCTCCTCCTTCGGGGGTTGGGAAGAGAAAATGATAATTAAGATGCAGACGGTGTCCGGCTGGCTCTCCTGCCCCGTGCCAGATGTTCTCATGTCCCCTGTCCATGATCCGTTTGTTTCCAACACCCATCCGATCGCGTTGTGGCCGTCCGTAACCTCCCCCGGTGGTTTACGTTGTTAGGGGGCCACCTTATCGAGCAGTGTGCCGTTACGATAACCCTAGGCAAAGTGCCTGAGGCAGGTAGTCGAGAACCGGGTACCGACTAGGGGGGGGGTGGGTCGGACACAAGGATCGAGTCGCCGAACCTCAAAAGATGTTGGGTACGGGAATATTTTCTAAAAACCCCCCGTACCGGGTTTTTCTTGCGGCGGGCGATCCTAAGGATCGCCGCCGCCAGATCATGCCGCTCCTCCGCTTGCGACCCACCTCCGTCTTTCGTAGCTTCAGGCTTCGCCCCCATGGTAGACTTAAAACTCTCGCAGGCCTAGCGGGCATGCGGCTGCTACCGAGCGCCGTGCCCTAGCGCTGCTTCCCAGCTATCCGCCGCATGGCTCCAACACCCTCGTCCCACCGCTGATCCGTCCGTACCCTTCTTCGCCCAAAAACAATTCGGAGACATCGTTCTCGCCGTGACGGAAGAGTGTTTGTGAGTATTTAGTTGCTGAAAAAACATATCGGACTCGCCGAGCGGGAGATCCATGTGCATGTGTACGGATATTATGTTTTTCCAAAACCCTCCGTACATGGCTTCCCGACGGCTGCTAATCCCGCTGATCGCAGCAGTCGGTACCTCGTTCAGCCCCCTATCGTGCCAAGCCTCGCACGGCTACGGGGTTACCAGCGCCCACCGCGTGGAGGTAGAGGTAGGTGCCGACGGGCCTGCGAGCGCACCCCCCTCCGGGGCCGCCGCCGGCGGGCGACGCCACATAAGTGGCTAGAGTGTCGTCATCGCTAAATATAAAGTGCGTCATGAAGAGCGAATATTTACCTCGTCGTCCGGGTAGCGAATTGATGCACACAACGGATGTGTAAGACTTCGAATTCTTCGTCATCACCTTTTGGGAGTAGTCACATGGACAACATGCCGAAGAGAAGTTGTAGCGCATGGTTGTAGGTAGTAAACGTCAAACATTTGGTGTATACGTACTATATCTGGCATCTTCAATACGTGAATGTGTTTCCGAATCCGCTCCTCGGTTATAAAAGGTCCTAGCTGTCGATCACGAAGCTTCCGGTTAGGTTGTCCTCGTAGGAAGAGGTTCTTGGTAACGACTGTCACCTTGTCTCCTCGAACGAAGTGCGGGGCAGTCGACGGTTGTGAACGCCATTTACATGATGGACAACATTTGTGATAATGTTTTGTAGGTATCGACCATTTACCGACCTTGATTTCCCGGGACAGACGAGCCGGGTCCCTAGTCCATTCATCCCGTTAAGAGAGGCCTAGCGCATGGCACGAGGACCATGCGAGAAGAACGTGCAAGCTAGCTAGGCTAGAGCCATTTAAGCCTAGTGCAATGGAGGGAGGTGACAGAACTTTTAATCAATTCCTTTGTTCAATTACAATATAATGTTTGACACGTAACAATCAGACATCTTCCATCTCTCTTCATTTGTACTTCCACATGTAGCAACAGCAGCAAGAACATAGCATATTTGTGTTAGCATTTAGCTCTGGATAAGCAAATTGCCACTGCCACACACACGCACACACACACACACACACACACACACACACACACACACACACACACACACCTACACACATGCACAAACACACAGATACACGCACACGTACCTCCTCTATACACACGTGCCGAAATGAAATGAAGTATGTAATACAATATAACATTACCGGTTTTTCTTCTGCTATCTAAGGGCCGCATTGATAACTAGCCCCCTCCCACTATACGCACAGATGAATCGCTCTCCCTCTTCTATTCCATTGCATCGCGAACGGCGTATATGTAGGATGAGTACTCACAAGTGATTATGATACATTACATGACATTGTGCATCATTTCCTCGTTACTAGAAATGAGACATAATTTACAACAGTACCAGCAATCTTGACCGGTAGCTTTCTAACGGCCATCAGTTGCTCAGTCCTTTAGGACACTTAAGGGCAGAAATTGGGCCATGTACTCTTCGACCATGTACACCTATCGACACACCTACTTGCAATGTGTGCCGATGTTCCTCGGAGTAAAAAAAACGGTGAACAACCGTAGTAATTTCCACACTCCCCCCGTCTAAGCAGTAAAAGTAGAAATGCTTTTATAGTCAAAAAACATGTCAAAAAAGTAAATCCATAGTCAAGAAATGCAAAATCAAGTTGTTGTTGGTCCCTCACGATGCACGGCCCGCTCTCACCGAACCGGTGTGCCGACCGACCCAAGCCGATTGGCGTTCATGAGGGGCGACGGGCCAACCAAATCTAGCTCTCGCGTGATTTCGGTCTTGCCAAAGATAGGAGGGGGAAAGGCTGGCAAAAACCCCTCCTCACGTAGTCGCTTGTCGACCCCGCCATCGCATCCCGTAAGCCCCGCCCCAAGGTCATTCCTCCGTGTAGATGTCCCCCGTCACCTCTAGGGCAAGTGGGGGGGGACTCATACAGACAAGCAAAAAAGACCTAGCGCTCTTGCCTCCACGCGTGTGTGTTCCCCCCTTCATCTCCCCGGCTTTTTCCTGTCTAGTGCCCGAGTACTTGTCTATCAGTCCATCCAACGCCCGTTCCCTCCCCCCTCCGATCGCGCGACCATAGAGCAACTTTGTTTTTAGTATGGGCCTCCACGCTTACATGGGCCCACATTCTTTAATATTAGGTCTACCTAGCGATAGTGGGTGTCGAAAGTGGGAGGGCAGATCACCGTAGCCGGATCCAACGGGCCGCGGGGCACGGAAATTATTCAAAAACCCTCCGTGTGGGGTTTTCCGACCCCGAGGGTCGTCGACGCGAGATCTTGTCACTCCCTCGCCGCGACCATCCTCCTTGCCGCGCATGCGTACTCCTCTTCACTGGAGATGGAGCTAGGCGACGTAGTTAGTAGCAGTTGAGCATGGAGTGGATCCGGATCCTTCCGATCAATCATGCCCAAATTTCAAACCCCGAAACCAACACGGTATGTGCACAAACAGCACACGTATGGTCTCGGCCTGCCCATATTCGTGGGTCCGGACCCTGTTTTTCTTTGCCGGATCCACTCTCTGCCACTAAGCGCCCTACCTTGGTGTTGCTTCGGACTAGCCTTAGATTCGGCGCCGTAGATGCGCCCGTACCCTCCTCACGTCCCCCCAAAGAAAAATGGACCCACCCGTACCATGCGCGGGCATGACGGTAACCACTCCCGCATCCTTGCATACGTTTCCAATCTCTATAGGGAGAACTAATGGAGATCCGTGGGGTAGTACGTGGCAGAAATCTCTACGCCAATTACGGACATTATTCAGTTTCCGAAAAAGCCCTCCGTACATAGATTTCCGGCGGCGGCTGATCCTCAGGTTTAGGGTTTAGGGTTTTAGGGTTTGCTTGTCGAGGGCTAACTTTTACACAAATATGTTATGTTTTGCTTGCTGCCGCTATCTACATGGAAGTGCAAATGGAGAGAGATGGACCATATCTGATTGGTAAGTGTTTAACATCATATTGTAATTGAGCAAAGGAATTGATTAAATGTCACCCCCCTCCACTTCACTAGGCTTAAGTAGCTCCAGTCTAGCTAGCTTGCACCTGCGTCTCGCATGGTCCTCGCGCCATTCGCTACGGTTCTCGTAACGGTCCGAATAGACTAGCGACGCGGCTCGTCTTGTCTTGTATCGGGAAATCATACTAGCGCGTAATGTAGCTAGTACGATTAACTTTGCGTACTTGCTCGCACCGGGCGGTACTAGTAGTAGAATACAAAACGCTACCCGCGCTAGATTGCACTGGCGACGTAACCACGTAGTACGTCCTTCCGATGGCAAAGTACAAATCAAGTTAGTAACGACTCGAGTACGAGTACTAACGAGTACATGTACAATGTCATGCAATGTACTATTGTATGACAATACTCGTCACATGTGTGTGTGTGGGGGGGGGGGGCGGTGCGTGTATGTGTGCTTATGTTCATTTGTGTGTGTGTGTGTGTGAGAGAGAGAGAGTGTGTGTGTGTGAGAGAGTGTGTGTGTGTGAGTGCGTGTGTGTGTGTGTGCGTGATTGTATGCGCGTGTTTTTGTGTGTGTTTGTGTGTGTGGGGGGGGGCTGTGGGTGTGGGGTTTTTTCTACTTATTGTAATTGAAATAAATTGAAATAAATTGAAATATTTTACTCCGATACCAGTAAAACCGGCTGGAGTCTTTGGGCCCCCCCTTTTGCTATGCTCAACTTGTTGTTGGACTTCTAAGCGTGTGGTAGACCGTGAACCACTAATCCCAACCTCTCCAATGGCAGTAACGATACCGTCTAAAACATACCCGTATCCAGGTATTTATTATTTTCTGATCTATACGTTTTTTTTTTGGATACCCTATGAAATAAAAGATGTCGCTAGTCTCCACGATACGCGGCCTGCTCCAGCCGCTGCGGGGTCGCTGATCAGCAAGGTTACTCAGCTTGAGCTGGTCGAGGCGAACCTGCTTGACCTCGGCTCCTGTGCGACTCCGGCCGTGCCGGAGCTTGGGGGGAAAGGCAGGTGAAAAACCCCCTCGCATAGGTCGTCGTCGGTCCCGCCTTGACCCGTGCTCAACCCCGCCCGAGGTATTAGCCGCTCCTCTCGACGCTGCTCTCCACCTAGCCGAGTCTTCTCTCCTCCTTCGGGGGCTGAGAAGAAAAAAGAACTATGTTGCAGACGGTGTCCGGCTGGCTCTCCTGCCCCCGAGCCAGATTTTCTCCTGTCCTCTGTCCTTTTCCCGTCTGTTTCCAACACCTATCTGATCGCGCTGTGGCCGTCCGTGCCCTCCCCCGGTGGTTTACGTTGTTAGGGGGCCGCCTTTACGAGCAGTGTGCCGTTACGATAACCCTAGGCACATTGTATGAGGCAGCCTATCGATAACCGGGTACCGACTAGGGGAGGGGTTGGAAGAGCACATGGATCGAGTCGCCGGTCCTCAAAAGATGGTGGGTACGGGAATTTTTCCAAAAACCCCCCGTACCGGGCTTTTCCGGCGGCGGGCGATCCTAGGGACCGCCGCCGCCAGACGGTGCCGCTCCTCCGGCTGCGACCAACCTCCGTCCTGCGCGGCAACATGCCTCGCCCCCAGGGGAGACCTAAGGCCATCGCATGGTTGGCGACTGCTACCGAGCGCCGTCCCTAGCGTTGCTTCCCAGCAGTCCGCCGCCAGCTCCAACACCCTCGTCCCTCTGGTGATCCGTCCGTACCCCTCTTCGCCAAAAAATATTTCGCAGACGCCGCCCCCGCCTCATCGTCGGGAGAGTATATGCGAGTATTTAGTCGCGGAAAAGACATATCGGACTGGCCGAGCGGGAGATCCCTGTGCTGGAGTACGGATATTATGTGTTTCCAAAACCCTCCGTACATGGCTTCCCGACAGCAGCTGATCCTGCGGATCGCAGCAGTTGGTACCTCGTTCAGCCCCCTACCGTGCCAGGCCTGGCACGGCTATGGGGTTACCAGCGCCCACCGCGTGGAGGTAGAGGTAGGTGCCGACGGGCCTGCGAGCGCACCCCTCTCTGGGGCCGCCGCCGCTGCGCCGCCGGCGGGCGCCTACTTATTGTATAACTTGCGCATTAACTTTTTACACAGTTTTTGAAGGAATAATGTATATCGACCCACATTATGGGAGATTGCGAAAGACCTGTCTGTGACGAGTATTGTAATGCAAGAGTACATTGTACATGTACTCGTTACTAAATTGACCGATAGTACTTTTCCATCGGAAAGACGTACTTCGTGGCTACGTCATCACTGCAAATTAGCAAGGGTGTTGTTGATGTACTGAACTATTAGTACCTCCCGGTGCGTACATGCACGCACGGTGAATCTAACTAGCCACATGACGCGCTAGTCTTATTTCCCGAGACAAACAAGCCGCGTCGCTAGTAAGTTCAGACCGTTACGAGAGCCATAGCGCATGGCACGAGGACCATGCGAGAACATGTGCAAGCTAGCTAGGCGGGAGCTAGTTGAGCCCAGTGCAATGGAGGGAGGTGACACAACCATTTAATCATCCCGTTTGTTTGTTTACAATCAACTGTTAGGCACCTAGTTGTGAAACATCTCTCATCTCTCTCCATGTACACTTCTACGTGGAAAAGCAACAAAAAAGCACAACATAGTTGTGTTAGTAATTATAGCTCTCGACATGCAAACTGCCACATGTCGCCGTGGGATGATGATAATGTAGGCCAACATCAGCCCCCCTAATGACATGAGTTGCAATTGATATGGATTTCATTTCATCTGCTAAATTTGTGCACAATGTAGTGCTTGCCTTTGCCGTGCCTTGGATTCCACTACCCTCTTGTTAATCTTGCTCTCTTGGTCCCCCCCCTTTTTTCCCTGTCCACGTTCCTTCTATAGCGCTTCTAGCAATCGACTGGATTTCAATTCTATGTGATTTTTTTCTGATAAACTGCCTACGAACACTTCGGCGGTGAAAATCTGAATTCCAATTTTGTAATCATAGTATTGCGTAAGGTATCTATCTATCTATCTATCTATCAACACCAACGAAATGTTGCATTGTCCAGACGACGATTCGATACCGATTCCGACGATTCGAGCGAATGGTCAAACTCGGCGGCGTGAAAGCGTGCCGGCCCTACGCCTTCTGACCGCGACCGGCGATGAAGTCCTGTGACGCAGTCTGCAAGCACCCCACTACGGCCGGCCGGTGCCACAGCGGGGCCTGTCGAGAACTATATGCGCCCCCACGGATAATACTGCCAATGAGTAATGACCACAACGTCCATAATTGCCACCGGCAACTGCGGATGCACTCGCAGAAGAAGGCTCCTGCCTCTGCTTGCGTGTTTCATCTTGTTATTCCGAGCGACGGTCGTAGATGGGCGACAGTCCGCCACCGGTTCCTTCGCTTCCACGGCACGGACACAGGTACACACCACAACGGGGCTCATAACTGCGGGGTAATGTGTTCACTTGCACCTCTTACATGTAATCTCCGCAAGACAGTCGGCTACCCTGCGATTGCGTATTGCATCCCTTGATAGGCAACTGATGAGCTACACGCACATCTCTGCTGCTGCCCCGGCACTTACAACAGACTTGGATACCTGCTTCCGAGTTGCCTCTCCTACTTGACTGCGACTACGAAGGCGTGGATGGTTACTTTAGGGGCAGCAAGGTAGAGCACCATGTACCTATGTCACTATATAGCCGCCTCGAGATTGTTTGTGGTTGTTTTGCTTTCGAGTTCGTCAGCATGAACGGTGACGGGCGGTCTCCTCTTACGCCCGAACTGGTTGTGTATTTTCCTGAATAGGGAAACTCGACAGTCATCCCTTACTCCGTGGAGTGCCTTCGCGACTATGTTAGTAAGGAGCGCTCGGCAGCGACGACTCCTCCGACTGTAGGGCTGTGGCTAGGGGCGAATCCGAGGACGGGGTCCACCTGGCTTCAGGTACGACACCGGAGTCGCCGTACGGATAATAACACATCACCCGGCAGCACGGAAAATCGCACAGCCTGGTAGGTAGCTTGACCACTCGTTAATTGCCCTCTTGCCGCCCTGTCCTGAGCTCCGCAGGTGCTTCTAACCAGGCTGCTTGAGAAGGCCTGTGACAGCGGCCTATACCGCGGCTGCCGTTTCCACGAGTTCCCGGGGGACAAAGGGAGTTTGATTACAGTTCCTTCCCGTGATGGCTATCGAGTGTTGCAGTGGCACACGGCCTCCAGGCACAGCCCGCCCCATGTCCCTGGGAACCTAATGTTTCAGGTGGGATGCAGCCATATGGACAGGCCAGCATATTGGCGTGAGCTGTGTAGTGGCAGTGCTGAACGGCGTGCAGGAGGTCTGAGCGAGCTGAGCACCAATAATGTGCTTGTGGGCAGAATTTGGAGAGGGAGGCGTGGAAGACGTGCGTCATCCGCCACCCTTATGGATGGATCGACACCTGCCTAGATTTCAATGAGGACGTGGACCCAAAGCTTCCCATCCTTGATGGAATGGCGCTGGAGTGGCTGAATGAGCAGCACATGGCGGTGAGTGCAAAACACCTCAACAGCAGTGCAGCTGCAGTGAAAGGTAGTTTGTGATGATGCCTAGCAGATGTTATGGCTGTAGGTGGACTTGACAGGCGCTCAGCGACGCCACCTTTATCTGGCCCGCGACCCACGTGACCAACTGGTTAGCTACCTGCACCATAATCAGTTGGACATCCCGAAGCTGAATGCATCTGCGGCAGAAGAGGCGAGTGCACACGCGCATGTCTGTCTCGTGTTTAACAAAGATTCATTAAGTGATCCTCATCCTCGTGTCCTTAACATTCCGTCGACCTGCGCTGCGTGGGTGAAGGAGCCAAAGCCCATGATGCAGAAAGAGGCAGCCCACCCCTGGTGTAATCACTTCGTTGCCTGGGCTGCCTTGCATCACTACTGGATCATGGACAAGTACAGCTCAGAGTACCCAGCGCAACTCGTTTACTACCATCGGTGAGGAGACTCCCCTCCTCGATCGAACAGCCTGATCTCGCAGCTTTTGATTCTCCTACGACTGATGTGAATGGGAACGGGTGTCTATTTAATGATAAGTGTGATTTTTTGGTTGCAGGCTCGCGGCTGACCCCCACCAACAGGCAGCCAACATGCTTGCCTTCCTGGGCCTCCGTATCTCATCAGAAGCACTGCGGCAGGTGACACACCTCCATGACACCCGCAGCAATGGACGCCCCCAGCGCAGTTTGTGCCTGGAACGTAAGTGACGTTGTGCTATGTGACTGTTCTTTGATAGAGTGTCGCAGAATCCAGCGTGTATGGAAAGGGCGAGCATCATCGTCTACCCAGCCGTGTCCTCCGTGATCAACCTCCTCGTCATCACAGGCCCCTGGATGCCGCTGTGGCCGCCATGTGCGCGAAGGCCATGAAGAACATGTTGCCTCATGACATGTACGATGCCTTCGAGAAGGAATCTGATAGCCCTCTCTTTGAGGCGGACCGCGCTGAATGCAACAGCGCTAAGCTGGCAGGCGACATTGCCCTCGGTGGGGAAGCGTCCGTTCCTTCTGGTAGTCATGGAAACGAAAGGAGGGGTGCTGGGGTTGCGCCTGGATCCCACTCGACTGTGATGCCTGGCGAAGGTGATGGCGCGAATGGGGTAGTTGGATCGAAGCATAGAAAGGCAAATGGGGAAGGTGGGAGGTCTACGGGTGATGAAAGGGTGGTTGAGGATGAGGTGCATAGCAAGCAGGAGAAGAAAAAGTCCGCAAGTAATGGTGCTGGGGAAGGGGGCGTGGGGGGAGTCAGAAAGAGAGATAGCCGGAAAGAGGATGGGGAAAGTGGGTCGCGGGGCACAGGTCATGACAGTCGCAAGGGTGACAGGGAGTTGGGCGGATCGAAAAGGCGAAGAAAGGAGGGCGATAAGGCGTGAGTAAGGAGATCACTGGGAAGGGGAAAAGGAAAGGGTGAGGGAGCCATTGGGCAGGGTGCCCATATCAAAGTGAGCCTGGAAAACGCGACGTTTGTGCGATGGAGGTTGTCGAGTTGTCCGGTACAGAAATAAAAAGAACATAGGAGATATAATTAAGTTCGCGCAAATTTATGAAGCGGGAGTTACGACGCTGCTTAGATGTGTAGACAATATAGTGTGACCCGTCGCCAACGCGATTCATGCATGCGCTACCCAAAATGTTGAACATGAGTGTCGTGTGTCCGTTGTGACCCAATCAGCTCACGCACAGAAAGCGGTGCCGAAGGAATGGAACATAAGCAAACAGTTTTTTCAAATGTAGATACGGGTCCCTTGCAAAAGTATGTGGCACCCTTACAGACTGCCACGCGCGTGTGAGACAAGCCCATTCTTCAACACGGCCGACACATATTCCAGACTAGTGCGCATACGTGCCTAGCTAGGTAGTGTTTGTCGGTAAGGGGCATTTCAAAGCTTGGTGTGGGGTAACTTCACTTTGGCATTGTCCAGCTGCGACTTCATTTGAAAGCAATTATCGTCCAAGCGAAGTAAAATTTAGAGCTCGTGGGCGTCATCCGAGTGAGTTTACGCTGATACATGCCCACACTAGCTAATACACGTCTTGATCGATATAGCGTGACGGCCCGAGTGGCGAGGGGGGTAAGTAGCGTGTCGAGAGACAATGTACGGCTCGACCATTCTGCTGCGTCGAACTCAAAACGGTCTGCAAGTCGCGGCAGCCTGTGGGGAGGATATTGCATCAAACCGGCCTTAAGACGTAGGATGTCCGACAAGCCGTGCGCATCGTTATGGCGAACCTCGAACTCATCCGGGCACATGTTTATGTCCCTTCTCGTATGAGTTAAAGGAAGATACGAGCTGTATCGATGCGTGCAATTTATCTCCCACACCCAACTAGCGGGGATCGCGTCATACTGCATGTCGCATTCGCTACGTTTGGAATCATATATATGTATTGTAGTTGTTGCGCAAAGATTACAAAGCAGCCTCATCGCAGATGGAAGCTGGTTGTGCGACCGCCTTTTGTTTCGGAAGAGCTCCATCGGGCTTAATCTCTTTATTTGGCTTTGGCTCAAGTTCATGAAAGGTCCAGTCAGGATTTCTTGCGGAACGTAACATTCTTGCGCATATATTAGAACAACCAGGCGCTTGAAGCTCTCTCTCTGTTAGGAATGACATGAGGGGGGTTAGAACCCACGCCTCCCGGAACGGAGTTGTACGCGTTATCCAAGTACCGCCCCCAAAGTCGGTACCCGATTGGAACATATGAAGCATATGAATTCCGCGCATCGTGCATAGACTGCGACCACCTATGTGTGGAGGGCGAAGACTCCCCCGGAGTCCAATGTACATATGTGTCCATTAGCAGCCCTACGGAGGGATATTAACACTCCCTCTTAATGGACATCATCCCATGAACTCCGGCCGGTAACCTCGCAGTAAACGCGGAGGGCCCATAACATGTTAGGGATGCCATGAGGGGTGTCAGAACCCACGCCTCCCGGAACGGAGTTGTACGCCTTATCCAAGTACCGCTCCCAACGTCGGTACCCGATCGGAACATATGAAGCATATGAATTCCGCGCATCGTGCATAGACTGCGACCACCTATGTGTGGAGGGCCAAGACTCCCCCGGAGTCCAACGTACAAATGTGTCCATTAGCAGCCCTACGGAGGGATATTAACACTCTCAGGTCAGCAAAAGTAAATTACGAGTGTTGTATTAAGTACACTGATAATATCATTGCGGCGACTCAAGAATCAAATGTTATTGGCGGACATAGCCCCCCCCCCCCCCCCCCCTCTGCAAGCTCTCCCACGGGGATATACCTACTTTTAGTATATGGGACGAGGATTCGCAACGAGTGTGGAATAGTAAGGTGGGCTAAAAGTTACAAAGGACTATTTGGGAAACAAGGAAAATTCTAAAGATCACTGCCCAAGTACGACTACTCCAAAGCCAAAGGGTGCCTTTCCCCAATCGCCTAAAACCTACCCAGAATCAAAGCACCCGCTCATGATTTGGCAAACGCCTCCTCAATCAGCAGGTATGTCTTCAATTATGAGAGTAATCCTCATCCGCAAGACACTAAAACTACTAGATCGTGTGCCCCGAACAACCGCTACCTCGAGTATGAAGGGGTGACCCGACGCGGTCTTCGTTGTCAAGCTTTTGAAGAGGTTTTCATTCCGTGTTTTCGCTTTTCCTCGTCACGCACGCATGTTTGTTACTTTCCCGGGATCTATTTTGTTTGAAGAATTCTTTATGCGATTTCACTCATGAGCCGCCGTGAAGTCATTATCAAAACAATACCCAACACAAAGTCACTTATCTTCGACGTATAAACTACGAGTCTCTCGTACATAAAGTTCATTCACCCAACAGAGAAGCAAAAACACACCCGAACACACACACTCTCTCTCACTCACTTACACACACACACACACACACACACACACACACACACACACACACACACACACACACACACACACACACACACACACGCTCACCCACACACGCCCACCCACTCATGCTCACCCACTCACACGCACACTCACACTCAAACGCATACGCACGCGCACACAAACACACACACACGCACACGCACACACACACACACACGCATGCACATACACATGCACACACACACACGCACACACACACACACACACACACACACACACACACACACACACACACACACACACACATCCACACACACATTCAATCTGTCTTACTGGGCATGCGCGCGCTATTATATTACGGTCACAACACAAAGTAAAAACCAGAAAATCCCCAAAGGCAATGATATATATGGTCGACGTAGAACTCGTTATCATTACATGTTTCAATTTATTCATAATAATAATGCATTCATGCACGTTAATCCGTAAGATATCATATTATTTTCCATTGTTTTAGTTTGTCCACGACTACTACCCCCTTGCCCTAGCTAGCCGATGGGGTTCAATTGGCTCCAATGGCGGCTGAGCTCGCCGATCGCTTGGCCGTTTTGGTGGGTGTTTGGCGTTTGTTTCCCAAGCTTGGGTGCCGTTGCCATGAAGGACTTTGTTCGGGATTCTACACATTTTGCCTTCCCTCGATTTCTTTGAAATGTGCCTCTTGACTTCATGCAACATTTCTACGCGGTTCTTCATGGCAAGATGTGCTCCTATCCTCGCGATGCCTTGCATGAGGGTTGTGCAAACGATGTGGCTTGCCTCCTTGCTTGCTCCGCGGGCTTAGGCTTGTTGTTTGCTTCTTTCTTGCTTGTGTTTTCCATTCCTTATTTCTTTGTTGTAATTTACATGTAATTATTTTATTGGTATCAGCGGAAGACCTTGAAAACTATATATTATATTCACGGCCTCGAACTGCATCGAACACAGATAAATGATAATTCAGCGGATAATAGAAAAGTAAGACTGAAAGTAACCTAAGTATGCACATATTAATTGCTGCATATCGACATCGCCGCCCACCGCGCCGGCGAGATAAGCATCAGGCGAAAACGGCGCGCTCTGTCGCCGCTGGTTAGCTACAATGCTTGGGCTAACCGGGCTGTCGGATGTCTCATCATTCGAAGCTTTTGCAAAGGTGTGGAGAGCAGGGATCCACTGCGGTGGACCGGATGACTTACACCCGACTGTCCATGGCTGTCCTGACGGCGACGGTGGCGATACACTTGTGCATCGCCGGCCGTTCTGAAGCGGATGAGGACGCCGATCGTCGTATCGTGGTGGTCGGGTCGACGAACGTCGACATTACCACGCGGGTGGCCCGACTTCCGCACAAGCACGAGACGCTAGTCGCTAGCAGTCCGATAACACAAGTCGCGGTTGGTGGTAAGGGGGCGAATCAGGCGGTAGCTGCCGCGCGATTGGGGCGCGCCGGGTCTGTTCGCACACATTTCGTGACTCAGTTCGGGAACGACGCCTATGCCAGCTGGCTCGAAAGCACCTTGGCGGCCGAAGCACTCGACCTATCGGGATGTCGCCACAGCACCACGCACCCATCCGGTCAGGGACTAGTGCTCCTCGAGGACGATGGCAGTGTGTCTAGCGTGGTGGTGGGTGGTGCTAATGCGGCATGGGGGGAGTCACTCACGGCGGAGTCGTGCAGAGGACTGGTCGCTGGCGGTCCTGCGGCGGTGGTGATGCTACAGCGCGAGATCCCCGAGTCGGTGAATATGGCGGTTGCGACGGCAGCTGTCACTGCGGGCATGCCCGTAATTTTGGATCTCGGTGGTGAAGACAGACCACTACCTCCCGAGATGCTCAGGTACGACTGGTGACGAATGACGAACCTATCGTCATGGCTTTCCAGACCCCGTCGGCGTTTTTAGGGTATTTTAGGGCTTTATGGTTTCTATGCCCCTCTTCCTTTTCACTCGACCCCCCAGTATTGCCTGTTCCAACCGTTCCCGCTCAGTGCCGAGACAATCGCCATCCACGTAGCGATATTCATGAGAGACTGGAAATATTTCGCAGGTTGGTCGACTTTGTGTGTCCGAACGAGGGCGAGCTCGGTCGGGTGACGGGTCGACCGACGGGGAGCGAGACGGAGGTGGAGGAGGGCGCGAGGGTGTTGCAGGCCGCGGGCGCAGCGAACGTGCTGGTCACCCTGGGCGAGCGTGGCTCCGTGCTGGTGCTCCGGAACGGGACGGTGCTGCGCCAGCGCGCCTACGGCGTTCCGGGTGGGGTCGTAGTGGACGCGACGGGAGCGGGGGACGCTTTCCGGGCGGGCTTCGCTGTCGGGCTCGCGGAGGGGCAGCCGCTACAGGACTGCTTGCGACTGGGCTCAGCCGCGGGGGCGATAGCCGCATCACGCGCAGGCGCTGTTCCCAGCCTACCCTGGCGAGCAGAGGCGGAGGCTGTGATAGCCGGGCTCCCCCTCCCACTGCCCTCGTCACAGAACCCCAACGCCGCTGCCTCTATTAGCACAGAGACTCGCCAACGCTCGTGCCACGCGCAGTGGCCCTCCGGACTGAAATTTGCGTCACGGCTAAACTCAATGAAAGCGCGTAAGGATCTGTGGGCAGGAGGAGCCCTGGACTTGAACGGGACGCTGGCGAGGCAGGGGGAGGTTGATGGTTTGGATGGTGTGTTTTTCAATTACCCTCAGCACCTGAGGGGGCAGAGGCCCAAGGCTGTTCTGGGGGCGCTGGAGGCGGCGGGGCTGGAGGCGCGTGCCGTCTGCATGCGCTTTCCCGCCGAGTCGATGGGGCTGGGCGCCTTCACCAACCCCAGCGAAGCGCTGCGGAGTCAAACGGTGAAGCTGGCAGAGGAGGCGTGCGAGTGGGCGAGGGAGCTGGGCGCGGAGGAGTTGATAATATGGCCGCAGACTGACGGATACGACTATAATCTGCAGGTGGGTGCCTTGGATTGCTTGACCTGAGCTTGGGACTGTCGAGTGACCAAACAGCCAAGGAAGCAAGCTCAGCAAACCCAGATTAAAAAAGTGTCAATTCCGCGCACACATAACAATATTTATGCACGCAAACACACACGGATGACACAAAAGCTCATAAATAACATTGTATTTAGGCACAAGCACACATACACACACTCTCTCTCGCATTTACTCACACGCACACACACACGCACACATGTGCGCGCACTGGAACTTACTCAAAAAGTCACATGTGCTACAGAGTTTGGAGCACATCAGACGCACACCAATGTATCATCACTTCAAAGGTCGCCAACGCGGCTCATCATTTTTTCGTTGTTAGCCATGACAA
Source organism: Tetraselmis chui (assembly GCA_026401115.1). Lineage (NCBI taxonomy): Eukaryota > Viridiplantae > Chlorophyta > Chlorodendrophyceae > Chlorodendrales > Chlorodendraceae > Tetraselmis > Tetraselmis chui. Next base: position 22,696 of record JAPMLY010000274.1, on the reverse strand, counting down.
CAAGTTCCAAGTCGTGGTTTCCCCCCTTTGCAGGTGAATTATACTGAACTGTGGACGCGAGCTGTTCAGGTGAGATGCTGCCGCTCGAGGTGAAGCACAAATCCACATCTCTAAATAAATCGCGAGGATGTCGACTGTGTTTAATGCTAAACATGTATTCAAAGGGTAAATCCATGAATAAAGGGCAGCCCGCCGCTTATATTGTCTGAAAGTACCCTCCCATACACAATTTGGGTCAGAAATTGTGTTGGATTAGGTTGTGATATTTCAAATATGCCAATTCGCACAGAATGTTTGTTGACAAACTTTTGTATGCTAACATTTGCAAGGCCCAACAAACAACTCTGAAAACTCACAGGATATACTTTCAAAATAGCTGCTGATATAGCGCAAAAATATTTTGAGGCTATGATAGATTGAGCTGCCTTGATACCTTGTTGTTAGCTATGCGTAATATCACAGCAAATGGCAGAGTCGTTGTCGGCAGGGGCAGCAGGTTGTCGTGTGGGCAATGTAAAGAGCGGGGGAGGGAGCATGACTGCGCTTTCCTGAAGCTCTCCCTAACCTTTCATCCCGATGCACCCTTGCCTCCCCACAGGCCTACCGCTCCGTGTGTGATGCCTGCCACGACCTGAAAGTTTCAATAGAGTACAAACCGACGGACGAGGTGTCTCGATTCGCGTTGGTGGGCAGCACCGGTGCAGCGTTGCTTTTGGTGCAGGAGGTGGGCCGCCCCAACATGGGCCTCACGCTCGATGTTGGCCACATGCTCATGGCGGGCGAGAACCCCGCGCAGAGCATCGAGTTGGCCAGCCGGACGGGCAGACTGTTCGGGGTGCAGCTCGGGGACGGGCACTCCCGGCTGGGCGCGGAGGACGGCCTCATGTTTGCCTCCGTGCACGGCCTGATGGCGCTGGAGGTGGTGTTCTGGCTGCAGCGGAGCGGGTATGAGGGCTACATCTACTTCGACACCTTCCCCCTCAACGAGAACCCCGTGCAGGTAGACAGACTCGCAGCCATCCCTTCCTTCTAATCATGAGTGCAGCGCTGTCAAAAAGGATTTTTTTTACAAGAAAAAGCAGTGTTTCTTATTCGTGTTTCTCAATCTTGATCCGTTTTGTATCGATTTGGATGTTTCATTTTTTGTGTGTGCCCTATTTCAGCGCCAATAATGTTAATGTAAAGGAACTGCCAAATTTCCTTTTTTATTATTTGTCGAACTTGACAATCTGACAGGCTTACCAAAATTCTAAGAGTTACCTTCCGCATTTTGTCGGGTTTCATGGAAGCCTTTTCATTAATATCAAAAAGTGTCTAACTAACAGTGGACTTGTATCTGCTATCTCGAATAATTTGATTTAATTTATCGAATACCAGTTATTTTCGGGTGCAGAGGCTCGGAAACGAACTGCACATGTGCTTTAATCTGAAATCCTCGTGGATTCTTGAAAAAATACTGAGTTTTAGGGTTTCTCAAATCTCAACACGTAAAAAAATCTCTTGACTAATGATTTAATTGCGCACACACTATTCTGCATGGGTCAGCCAATTGAGCGATTCATTTGTCTTAGATACTATGATATAAATAAAGTTGTAGACGTCGGCACGTAACCTGGCTTCCTCCTTTCTGTCTTATGTCTCAACCATGAACGGACTCTCCAGGAGGCGGAGTACAACGTCCGGCAATTCAAGCGGCTCTGGCGCAAGGCGGAGAAGCTGTCCGGGATGGGGATCGACCGCATGCTGGCAAGGCACGACACACTCGGCGTGTTACGTATGTTAGAAGATATGATGTAGCGCCGCATGGTGTGTATAACCCACGTGCTACTTCCGTTCCGTCTCATTATGAATTCGCTCGTGCTTACTCTGCAAACAACACAATTCCGACTTGTCTATGATTCCGCTCGCAGCACAAGGACGGGACTTGATACCGGTAAATCATTCCACGGTCAGGGTTCCCTTCCGCTTTCCAACTTTGTGAGGCCTTCGGATAGGTGTTATAGAGAAATTTAATTCAGCGCCGCGGATGAACAACAACAAAACGACTCAGTCACAGCGAACTTAGTCGTTTAGGTGTTAATAATCTGCAAGTCTCGCTGCCCGCCAGTGCCTATCACACGACGAGGGGGGGGGGTGTGAAACACGACGAGCGCTGAAACCACGGGAGTTCGGTTCGTTCCACAAGAAAAGAAGACAATCTTTTTGAATGGGAACCCAAAGTGCGGAAATTATATAAACCGGCGGAGAATTTCCCGCCCCCCTTTTCAGCCACTGTGCAGAATCCGCTGAGCCGAGCTAGCTCACTGTACAACGGTGCTGAAGAAATCCCTGTCCCGACTTGCTAAACAATTCTCTAAGCTGCCAACGCCCCGCGCTCGGCCTAGTACTCGTGCTTGTCACGAATGTAAAAATCGCGGTACCACTGTACAAAGCGCTTCAGGCCCTCATCCAGGTCCGTCTTCGGGTCGTACCCAAACTCCTTCCGGGCGTGGCTAATGTCGGCGAAAGTGGAAAGCACGTCGCCGGTCGGCGGCAGGGGGATGTAGTTCCGGATTGCCGGCTTTCCGATGTACTTCTCCAGAATTTCCACAAACTCGGTCACAGAGGTCGGCTTTGTGTTGCCGAGGTTGAAGATGCGGAACGACTTGGTCGCCTTGGAGGATGGGGGAGCGGAGTCGGTGGAGCCCACCACACCTGCGACGATGTCGTCAATGTATGTAAAGTCGCGCTCCAACTCCGTTCCACCGGGACCCTGCACCAAACGAGTACCAAAGGCACTCAATTATTCAGTAAGCCGTCAATTACGAAACAAAATAATTATCACTGACAAGACATTCCCCCACGACTCCCTCAGCAGTGCATAAGCTGTAACCACTACAACCCGCAGTGATAAACACTCTATTACCAGTCTTCATGGTGGGTCCGCAGACAACACAACAATAAAGACCGCGTAATTCAGATCGTCAGAGAAAATGGCCGAGGTTGAGATATTTGGGTGCAGAAGCAGAAGCAAGAGTCGAGTGAATGGTACCTGGAAAATGTCAATAGGCCTGTCTTCAAAGATTGCCTTGGTGAAGGCAAAAGCGGCCATGTCGGGGCGACCTGCGCGGCGAAGCACTCTCATCAGGCGACACAGCATATGGAAAAACATGCCCAGGCGTCTCACCCTTACAAAAAGCAAATCAAGGAGTACCACACCTCGGAGGCTGGAGTGAAAAGGGTGTGACTACTCACCACGCGGACCGTAAACGGTGAAGAACCGCAGCGCAGTGACCGAAAAGTGGTGGATGTTGTAGTAGGTGTGCATCAGCATCTCGTCCGCCTTTTTGGTGGCGGCGTAAAGCGAGGCAGGCTGGTCCACGCGGTCGTCCTCCGAGAAGGGCTGCTTGCTGTTCAGGCCGTAGACAGAGCTGGAAGATGCAAAAATAAGCGCCGGCATGGGGTGCTGATCCTGTGGTGACAAACGCGGTCACAAAACTCGTAAACCGTCTCACAATACATGGAAACAGAAGCACTCATAGTAAAATGTGCGAAGGCCGGTAAGCCCTCGCACACTCAAGTCGTCCGTAAGTGTCTTTAGAGAGCTCAAGTCATTAGTTGACGGTTATATGGCCGAAAGGAAGGCTGGCAATCACCTTCATGACCTCCGCGAGTGTGACCGTGCCCGCCAGGTTGCTCCTCACATAAGACATGGGGTTCTTGGCCGCGTAGCGCACACCCGCCTGCGCCGCGAGATGGATGACGTGCGTGAACTTGCACACCCTGAACATCTCCTCCAACAGCATACGGTCGTTAAGGTCGCCCTCCACAGTGTACACCCCGGCATCCTGTGAACAGCAAAGTACCCCACACATATTTAGAGCAGCGCAGCATATACAATTTTCCTTTAACTCCCTTAAAAGAAACATGAAGCTGGAAGAAGCAATGGGCAGCTCCCTTCCCCCTGCTTCCCCTCACACCAACATACCTCAAGCTCCTGGGCACGAGCGCGCTTCAGTGGAACACTGTAATAGTCGTTAAAGTTATCCAGACCGACAACGCCTGCAGAGGCAGCAATTGAGTCAGCCACCGATCTATCTCAAACACCGTGGCCGGTAGGATGCAGAGGTGGTGCGAGGGTGTATGTGTCATACCATCCCCCCGAGCGCGCAGCTGCATCGCCGTCCCGTGACCGATAAAGCCAGCGGTGCCTGTCACAAGAATGGTCATCTTTTGGCTGCCATCCGTTCGCCCTGTGCCCTTGCAAGACTCCTGCAGCTTGCGCTTGTTCAGTGGTACTGAAATGATCTACCACGCCCACACACACACAGCACTGCGCCTCAGCCACGGAGACCTTATCTCAGAGTATCTGACATGTTGAAGAGTCTGAGGGATGATGTGTGTGAGGTGCAGTCCACCACGCCACCCCCAAAGCACCACCTTACCTCAGTGTCTGGCATGTTTTTCATTGAGATCTTAACATTTACGTTAGTAGACCGCGTGGGCCGCACCACGTTGTACATGAGTATCCTGCAGACATGCACGTAGACTGTGTGAGGCTGCGCTGAATCCATACGGAGAAATGGAACAGCAGAGCCAGTTAAAAACTATCCAAACCAGACAAGGGAGAGGAAACAAGAGGCCGCGCGTACATGCACGCCAGGACCGAAGCGCCCAAGAGCACTTTATACTGCACATGCAGGAAATCAGTCAGTTTTTAATAGGACAGTCAGTGCATCCATTGACTCCGGTCGAGCGGGGTCGGTAGGGGGGTCTGTTGTGACGCACCGTAGACATTCCGCGCTGAAATGCCCTATTTCGAGTTTCGCGGCCAGAAAGGTCTGAGCGGGAAAAAAAAGTATTAGCAAACGCAAGGGGTTAGAAAATCGTCCACGTTGTTTCGCTGTCGGGGGAAAGATCCCGTGATTTGTTTAACTGCGAAGGATGTTTTACGGCGGCGGCGGTCATAGGTCGGAGTCGCAAGCGAGAGTCGCCTGGTCGCCGGAAAACCGCGGCACCAAGGAGGACCGCGGGACCCTTCGCACACGGACTCGGCACGTTTTGCCCGTCAAGCCCCCGTCCAGCACCCACACCCCTCTAGGTTGTACCAAGTCATAGCATAGATGCCAGCTCCCAGTTTAACGATGGGATAATGGCGCAAAACTTGGGTGAACGGCGAAGCAAGCAGTTGACAACTGAAATAAAATCTACGGCGAACCTAACGCGTAACCTCAGAAAACCCGTACCGACAACGCAGTGCCCCCTGTAGTTCGTTCCTCCCATAAACAACTCCGTGAAGCAGGTAGCCCAGACTATATGGAAATTGGAAAAGTAAGGGTCAATCGATCGCCGTTGGCGGTGCAATAGGCGTCGGCAAACTCACTCGCTCGCATCATCATTGTGGCGCCAACAGGGAGACTGGGATACTGACAGTGCTGCGACGCCTGCCGGCTGGTTGACCGTTTACATTGCCATCATCAGAATAGTGTATCGAATAAAGAATAAAGAAGAACATTGAATAGCGAGAGTACCGGGACCGTAGCAGCCAGGTACAGGTACAGGTACAGGTACCTACTACCTGGCTGTAGTATGAGTCTCGTGCAGCACATGCATAATATTCGTCACGCAGTACAGGTAAAGGTACAGGTACGCATACACCCAATCGTCATCATATTAACCGTCGCGCGCGCGCATCATCAGCGTCGCCGAGGCCCGTACATTTTAATAGTGAGGCGCCCGCCGGCGGACCGTGAGGGGGTGTGTTCGCATGCCCGTCGGTATCCCCTCACCTCTCCGTGGCGGGCGCTGGAAACTTGGCACAGCAGGAGGCTAAGCGGGCCGACAGGGCGATCCGCACGATCAACATCAATCGGGAAAGCTATGTGGGCTTTTTTTAAATGTGCACTACCGGCGCCAAGATTTCCCGCTTAGCCCGTCCGAAATGTTTTTTCGTGGTCAAGTACTACTACGTATTGTCCTTCTTCGAGGAGTGGGACATGTATCTCAAGAGCGTGTGGTGGGGAGGAGGGTACGGCCGGATCAACGGTGGGACGCGGGCGTTGGAGCTGGCGCTGGTCACCCGGGAAGCAACGCCAAGGAAGGGCGCTCGCTAGCCGTCGACCAACCTTGTGCCAACCGCGCCTTCCCGGGGGGCGAGGCGCGACGTGAGACACGCCGGAGGTCGGTCGCAAGCGGAGAAGCGGCTCGGTGAGGCGGCGGCGATACTCATGATCAACCGCCGCCGGAAAGCCATGTACGGAGGGCTTTTTCGGAAACTGAAATAATGTCCGTACCCGGCGTAGAGGTAATTGCCATGTCCTACCCCGCGGATCTCCCTTAACTCTCCCAATAGAGATCGGAAACGCATGCATAGACACGGGAGTGTTTATTATGGCGGCTAGCCTTCGGAAAGCTAACTGCATACACAAATTTGTTATGTTCTGTTATGTTCTGTCGCTGCTTAATTGTTAGGTGGAAATGCAGATGGAGGGAGAGTTGAGATGATGTCTCGTTGTTAGTGTTTAACAATAGATTTTAGTTGATCAAAGGGAATTGTTAAAAGGTTATGTCGCCTCCCTCTACTGCACTAGGCTTAAATAGCTTTCCGCCTAGATTGCTTGCACATGCTCTTGCTCAATTGTCATGCTAGGTGCTAGGGCTTTCGAACCGTCGTCAATAGACTAGCGACGCGGCTCGACCAATCTGGGGAATCACATTCTGCATTGGAAACCTCGCTTGGCGCGTCATCTAGCTAGTTAGATTTCATGTGCGTACTTGTACGTACCCGGAGGTACTGGTAGTACAATACGCATCAGAACCCTTGCCAATTTGCAGTACATACGTACCCACGTTGTTCGTCCTTCCGATGGTAAAGAACGAATTGTATTTAGTAACGAGTACTTGTACAATGTCATGTCATTTAATGTTGCATGAATGTACTCGTCACATAACCGTCTTGCGTGCGAATGATACGGGTGGGCCCACTGTTCTTTGGGGGAACGTGAGGAAGGTACATGCGTATATACAACGCCGGATCTATGGCCAATCGGGAAGCAACATGGAGCTCACTGGCCGCTTATTTCGTCGTCACGCTACATCTCCCGGGGGGAGGAGTAAGCTTGAGCAACAAGGAGGATGGTCGCGACGGGGAGCGACATGATCTAGTGACGCTGACCCTCCGGGTCGGCCACCGCCGGAAAATCCAGCACGGAGGATTTTGAATAGTTTTCGTGCCCCGCGGCCCGTCGGATTCGGCTACGGTGACCTGCCCTCCCCCCTTTCAACACCCGCTATCGCTAACCATACCCAGAAGAGATTGTGGGCCCGGGTTAGTGCGGAGGCCCATGCTAAAAACAAGGAGGCTCGGTGGACGCGGGATCGGAGGGGGGAGGGTACGGGCGCATGCCGGACTACTAGAAATGTACCCGGGTACCATATATGGAAAAGTGGGGGTGATGAGGGGGGGAATCCAGACGCGGAGGCATGAACGCCAACTTTCCCCTCTTTATGTGTGTCTCACCCCCCCCCCCCCCTCCACTTGCCCTCGAGGTGGCGGGGGGCCTCGGCAAGGAGGGACGTCGCGCGTGGAGGGGCGGCAACGACCTTGGGGCGAGGTCTACGGGATGCGACGACGGGATCGACGAGCGACTACGTGGGGAGAGGTTTTGTGCCAGCCTTTCCCCTCCTATCTTCGGCAAGACCGAAGTCACGCAGGAGCAAGATTGGGTTGGCCCGTCGTCCCTCCCGAACGCCGATCGGCCGGGGGCGGTCGGCACCCCGGTTCGGTGGGAGCGGGCTGCGGGCCGTGCATCGGGAAGGTCGAGCGGAAGTTTCATTTTGCATTTCTTGACAATTAGATTTATTCTTTACATCTGCATATCTTGATTAAAAATATTTCTGTTGTTTAATGCTTAGGCGGGGGGGCTGTGGGAATTGCTGCGGTTGCTTACAGTTTTTCAACCCCCGAGGAAAGTCGGCACACAGTGATAGGTGTGTCGACAAGTGTACTTGGTGGAAGAGTACCCGGTCCAATCTTTGCTCTTAAGTGTCCTATATGGCTGAGCTATAGACGGCCGATAGACAACAACCGGTCCATTTTGTTGCTATTGTTGCAAATCAAACAATTTCAATAGTATAGTGTAGTTATTATTTTGCAACACGACAATCATCACTAGTAACCTTGCATGCCCGATTCGACCAACGCAGCCTGTTTAGATAGGATGGTCAACGTCCTCGAGCGGCGAGAGCGGCGCCGGGGAAGGGCGCTCGCCGCTTGCAAACTAGCATGTTGCGGTCGAGCCGACCCAAGGAAAGGCAACACGACACCAACAATGAGGAGGATTGTCGCGACGGGAGGAGCGGCGGGGTCCGGCGGCAGCGATCCTTAGGATCAGCCGCCGCCGGAAAACCATGTACGTAGGGTTTGCAATAATGTCCATACTATGCGGTCCGAAGGCTCTAGCAATGGTGGCCATGCCCTACCCCACCGCTACCAACTATCGACATGCACAGCTAATATTAGAGAATGCGAGTCCGGGTCAGCGCGGAGGCTCGCACTCGAAACAAGGGTGCTCGACGGACGCGCGATCGGTGGGTGGAGAGTACGGCCGTTGGCTGATTTTCCAGACATATTCACGGGCACCATACACGAAAAGCCGGGGAAATGGCCGGAAAAATCTTTCATCGCGGCAACGGGAGCGCTAGCTTTGTCTGTGTGGCAGTCTTGGTCCCCCTCACTTGCCCTCCAGGTGACGGGGGACTTCGACTAGGAGGAAAATCGCGACTAGAGGAGCGTGTAGGACCTTGGGGCGGGGCTTACGGGATGCGACGGCGGGATCGACGAGCGACCGCTTGAGGGGTTTTTTCGCTAGCCTTTCCCCTCCTTACTCCGGCAAGACCGAAGTCACGCGGGAGCTAGATTAGGCTGGCCCGTCGCCCCTCCCGAACACCGATCCGCCTAGGCCGGTAGGCAATCCAGTTCGGCGGGAGCGGGCCGTGCATCGTGAAGGTCGAGCAGAAGTTTCATTTTGCATTTCTTAACAAAATATAAGATTTATTCTTTGTATTTGTATATCTTGATTACATTTTCTATGTTGCTACCGCTTAGGCAAAGGGGGGGGGAGTGTGCGAGTCGTAGGGCAAACGACATGGGCAACGTCGCCGAATCGTGGCGAGCAACATCGTTGGTCACACAAAGCAGTGGTTGGGTAGGCGGATGGAAGAAACATGTCGGCACATTGTCGTTGCAACACTCTATGCACCGCCGTTGGCGCGGCGCTACGGCCATCACCAATAATGTTTTGATAATTGATAGCGAAAGTACAAGTACACAGAAGTACAAGCACTATAATAATTGTACCAATGCCTGTGAAAGTACTACATATATCGAAATTACATAATGTGCATTAAATAACCAGAATAAATAACAAACTCCCCCCCCCCCTCAGTTTGTGGCCAAAAAAAGAGACATGACGAACAATACATGAAATCAGAATGGCCTAATCAAAAAATAAAATGTCATATTTATGGTCAGATTGGGTAAATCTAGAGGTTTGCAACACTACCCACCATGTGCACGGGATAGTAGCCCTTGCGGTTAGTATTACCGTTATTAGCGACGCGCACAACATGGACGACGACCCTGCCCCGGACACAACCGCTCCGGCCGCATCACCCCCTCCCATCTCCGCGTTCGTCGCTGCGGGCCGCGGCTCGCACAGCGGTCGTGGCCAACAACACCGTAATCCTCGCGGTAGTCGACCCAACAAGCTTGGCGTCTGTGGCAGCCTAAACCACCTCATATCCGCCTGCACTGCCCCTGATGATGCTATCCTTAAGTGGAACCTCGCTAAGCGTAAGATGACCGTCCAGAAGTACGGCGCCCCCGGTGGCCCTACCTCTGCTCACGGTGCTCTGCTGAGCGACGTCCCTGCCGACGACGCCCCTGGCGATGACGCCGACAGCTTACCCACCCTCGAGGACTGCGCGGATGACTGCGATGATGACGAGGTGAGTGTCCCCTTCATCTCGGTGGCATTCTCCTCTTCCCTCACCCCAGGTCGAAACCTCTCACGATTCTAGGTCGTCGATTCCGCATGCTCGATTAACCTCACCGCGTTCCGAGATGACTTTGTAGAGTTCACACCCCCCTCCGTTCCCTCTCGCATGGGAGGAGTCGGCGTTGACGTTAAGGGAAGTGGCTAAGTGCGGATTTCTGTCAGACTTGCCTCTAGCCAGCTTATTCACCGCACTGTGCATGCACTCTACTCCCCCGACCTATCATCTCGATCCGCTCAGCGTATCGGCAAACTTTTAAGTGTCAGCTGGATGCAAACGCACAGCGGATGTGAATTCATCTTCCCCTCCAACTCTGACACTGGTCTGCTTTTGGTACCCACATGCATGGGTGTGCTAGAACCGTCCGGAAACGGTCTCTACCTCCTTCCCCACCAGCCGGATCTCCCTTCAAGCCCATCCGCAACGTCGGCACATGACCCCTCACCTCGGGTTGCCCTTAATGCCCAGTGTGACCCCGTACTGTGGCACCGTCGGTTTGGACACCCGAACATGCAAAGCCTACGTGCCCATCACACTCACGGTGTCCCGACTAGCCATGTGTTAGCTAGCTCTGTAAGCCAAGTTTCTTGCGGCTCTTGCTTATTACACAAAGCCACAGTTGCACCGCGCAACACCGCCGCTTGCGCGAAACCATCCCGCCCCCTCCTCAACATGTATGCTGATCTCTGGGGACCAGTCAATGTCCCCTCCCCACATGGCCTCCGCTACTGCTTGCTCGTCATCGACCACCACACCAACTACATGCGGGTGCGGTTCCTTAAGTCTGAAGACGACGCATGTTCGGAGTTGGAAACCATCCTCTTGGACATCAAACACCAGCATGCCCGCCATCACTCCCAGTCGGGCGCGTTCGCACCAGTCCTCAAGTTTGACTCCGACTCTGTGTTTGAAGCTGCTGTCACTCGCCGGATGTGCGCACACCTCGGCGTCGGGGTCCAATTCTCTGCCCCATGCGCCCACCACATGCTCGGCAAAGCCGAACGTCCTTGGCGCACTCTCCGGGACAATGCGTCGGCGATGCTCCACAGCATGACCGTTCCCAACTCCATGTGGTCGTGTGTTGTCAGCACTGTTGTGTACCTTCGCAACCGCACGTACAATCGCTCAGTCGGACCCAATGGTGGCGTCCCCCTCACACTCCTTACGTCGTCTGTGGCCGACGCCTCCAAGTTCCGCGTCTTCGGCTGCGCCGTTTTCGCCAAGGTGCCCGACAAACAACGTCGGAAACTCAGTGAAAAAGCATTTCGCGGCGTCATGGTGGGCTATCCCCTTGACGCACCCGGGTACCGTGTCTACAACCCGGAAACGCGTCGCATCACCACTTCCGTCCATGTTGTCTTTAAGGAAGACACCCCATGCTTCGACACACAACCCTCCGTCGACTCGATCATCACCCACTCTTCGGCAGACGTACCCGCTGCCTCACCCCTATCCCACCCCATGGACCTCACATTACCAACACCCCTCCCCCCCCCCCCCCCCCCCCCCCCCCCCCCCCCCCCCCCCCCCTTCCGCAGCCCCTCGCCATGATCGGCTCCGCTCACACCCCATTCGATACGGCAATATGGTTGCCCACTTGTCCGACTACCCCCCGACCCTCCTGACGGCGTGTTGTGATCATGAACAAGGCAAAGCTCAAGATGACATATTTGAGCACCCTCACGTCCCCGACCGTATCACGGGTCCCCCGCACACACCTGCCGGCACGTCCCCTACTGCCGTCGCCCTCCTCTCCGCCCGGGAGTGTGTAGAACCGAAATCCTATCGGGCTGCGCTGGACAGCGCCCAAGCCCCCCAGTGGCAAGCAGCTATGCAGCAAGAGTATTCCTCCCTCATCGCCAACGGCACGTGGGAACTTGTGGACCTCCCCCCAGGCCGAATGGTCGTTAACAACATGTGGATCTTCAAAGTCAAGTCGGATACCGCCGGCGACGTCTCCCGCTTTAAAGCGCGGTTCGTCGCCAAGGGGTGCAGCCAACGCGCCGGACTGGACTACACAGAGACGTTCTCCCCGGTCATCCGCATGGCCCGCCTGCGTCTCTTCCTGACCATCGCAGCCGCCCGCGACCTTGAACTCTGCCAGCTTGACATCGACACAGCGTTTCTCTACGCTCCCATCCGGGAAGACGCGTACATCCGCCAGCCCCTCGGCTTCAACGATGGCACGTCCAAAGTGTGTCACCTCAAGCGCTGCCTCTACGGCCTCAAACAGTCCCCCCGCGAGTTCAACATGCTACTTCGTGTATGGCTCGTCGACCATGGATGGCAACAATGCGTCTCCGACCCGTGCATCTACATCTACCGCACCGGCCACGTTTTCGCCATGATCGTAATGTACGTCGATGACATTCCCGCGGCCTGCAATGATGCCACTTGGCTCGCATCGTTCAAAGCTCAACTTGGAGCACGGTTCAAGATCAAGGACCTCGGCGACCTCTCCCAACTCCTCGGCATGCACATTACCCGCGACCGCTCCACGCGCACCATCTCGCTGGACCAATCCAAGTACATGCGCGACATACTCGCCAAGTACGGCATGTCCGACTCTAAGCCGTCGTCACTTCCCATGGACCCGGGCTTTCTCGCCTGCCTCGCGCACATGACCTCGCCCTCTCTCACCGGGGTGGCCAAGGACGTCTACCCCAGCCTCCTGGGCAGCCTCAAGTACGCAGCCGTCTACACGCGCCCCTATGTCTCTACGGCGTTGAGCATCCTCGGCTCCGCCCAAGCCTCACCCACGGAGGCGAACCTGCAAGCTCTGAAAAAGGTCCTCTGCTACCTTCATGGCACCATCGACATGCGCCTGACGTTGGGGGGGGGGGGGGGGGGGGGGGCATGGACCACAGCCTCCAACTCATAGGCTTTGCCGACGCTGACTGGGCCAACGACAACAACACCCGCAAGTCTCGCTCCGGCTATCTCTACACCCTCGGACGCGGGCCGATCAGTTACAAGTCCAAACAACAGACCTGTGTGGCTCAATCCACGTGTGAAGCCGAGTACTACTCTGCGGATGACGCCACCAAGGAGGGACTCCACCTCCGGCAACTTATGGGGGAAATCTCCAACTCCCCCATCACCGAAACCACCACCATCTAGGAGGACAACCAAAGCGCCATTGCATACTCCCAGAATGCCTTGGTCAGCGAGAAGACTAAGCACATCGTTCTGAAGTGGCACTTCCTCAAAGACCACGTGGAGCAGGGAACCATCAAGTTGAGGTACCTCTCCACTGACCAGATGGTGGGTGGCATGCTCACCAAACCCCTCCCAGGACCTGCAATGGCAAGGCACCGAAGTGCGATCCTTGGAGGACAAGACCCAATGCAACGCTTCATCCCGTAGCTACCTTCACGGGGAGTGTTGTAAGTAATACTACCGTATAAGTATTAGTTGCAGATAGCTACTGTAAGCTACTCTAGATATGATTAGTACATGTCTAGATCGGACATACCGATAAACTGTTTGACTCGGTACAAAGCTGTCGCTAGGCTACAGCTCTCTCACTTTTGTTATCCCGACACCACGCATGTAGGTTGGTTGTCTCTATGACTGTCATGTTTGCGTGACTGTGACTGTAACTACGTTTGCGTGAGTTATCTTCCACACTTACCGTGTTTGCATGGTTCAATAGTCACACCTCTAGCATGACGATATTGTACGGGTAGGGTGGCGCGACCAGCCAACTAAACAACCTTCACCAACGGTCTGCTTTCGCGTTCCGCCCATCTAGGCTTCGCGCGAAACGCAGTCTCGACTCTTGTAGTCGAGCAAGGTGTCACAACTTGTTCTTTCGTCTTGATACGCAACCGTGCGTCGCAAGGCACTTCCCATTATGGTTCTTGTTACACCGCATTCCGATATGCAGACCGTTGTTACCATGCCGCGACTCATCGCCGAGGACATTCTCTCTCAGCTACGCGTAAAAAAGCTAATCCAAACGGTATGCGAGGCTTTTGAACTCCGAATTTCTGCGCAGATCAAGGCGAATTCGTTGTTCTTACTAACCCAGATTCAGCAACTCAAGAGCAAATCTACACGTTTAGAAAGTCCATTCCCGCTGTCGCAACTAGTGCGGTAGAGGGTGGAATGGTGGTCCTTGCGCCCCCTCTCGACTCGTTGCACGACGACCACGACCTACCTGCGTCCGACGTCGTCGACTTCATCCCCTTCCGTGAAGTCACAGTCCTCGAACTTAAGTTTCAAGACTTGGCCTGGCGCAATCGCTACCCGGAGCGTCTCCCTCTTGAAGCCACCCCTTAACGGTGACTCTTTCAGCGATAACACAACCGCACACACGGCCACACCGCCGTCACGGTTCTATGTGTGCGTCTGTCTACTACCACTCCCCCTCGCGCGAGTCACGCCGTTCTTCCGCGTCGACACCAACATTACTCTACTGCACGGCTAACGCCGACCACCTACCGCCAATAACGCACCCGCGTGCGCCCTAGCTTCCCCTTGCGCCCGCCCGCCGGCCGACCCTGACCCTCGCACGCACCCGGTGGGCCCGAAACCGTTGGTAGCTCCGCTACCGGCCTGCACACGTCACGTCGTACACCGCCTCGGACACCGACTCCACCATGCCCCAAGGTTAACGCGGGTCGCACTCCCCCGCTTCTACACCGGCATGCACCAAAGTGCATTTCCGCTCCCTCCACCTTACCCCGACCCGGACAATCTCTGGTCCACCCACACGTCGTCGGCACAACCACCGCATGTCTCCCCGTCAAACGTATGCCCAACGAAACCACTTCCCCGCCCCTGGTTTCCTCAGGCGGAAAACACACTTTGCCCGCCCTCGACACGGGCAGCGGTGTCACGTCACATGCCCACGCCGTTGACACCATCCAACCCCGACCGTACAAACTCCGAGCCGAGCCAGTCACCATCAAATTCTTCGCAACGGACCGGCACCACACAGACCAACGTCTTCTCAGCACCTAGCAACGCAACCTCTTTGGCAAGATATGCTAGCCCCTTCCACAACAACGCTTGCAGTCGCTCCGAATTCGGCGAAGCTTGTTTACACGACGGCCACGGCGATTCCCCCCAAAGTCCGCCGAACCCACACCGACGACGACGACGCTCCCTCCCCCGCCGCTACCTCGACCCGAGTCGCCGACCTCCTCTACGTTTTTCGCCGGCACGAGAGACTCGACCTCCTCATCCGGTCCGCGTCCACTACTCGTTCTTTCAAACGTACTCGCGTGCGACCGCTGGCGACAACTCGCCCGCTTTCCGCGCCCGATCCCGGCACTACTGTTGGAGCGCAACATGCGCGTCGCTACAACGCTACCGCGCTACATCTCTACAAGCGGCGCTACACCTCAACACGACAGCAAACCTTTTCCTCACGCTCCACACCGCTTCTTCTTCACCCCCCGACTAACCGGGAGGCCATCGCTGCCGACAACGCGTCCGATTTGGCGAGCGATTCTAGGCGCACAAGCTACATAACCGGCTGCCTCTCACGCAACGCCTACGCAACCGAAGTCACACAGCAACTTCGCGCACCTAACGTCCTCTACGCGTTAGTTGTTGGCCGTTACATTTGTTGGAGTCGTAGAGATTGCATGAGTTGCAAGCACATTCAACCACTGCACTTGGGACACCGCCAGCTAGTACCCCGGCCAACGGCTACACACCGCCCTCACGCGGATTTCGCCGACTCTCGGCCCTTACGCCCACGCCATCCTCTACTCGCATGACTCGTGGCCTACTCCAAAACCAGACCCCGACGGTACACACGTCCACTGTACGCCCAACCCACCGCTGCCGCTTCTGCTGCAGACGCCCCCGCCGACACGTCGGCTTCCGCGGCGTAACAAGTCCGCTAGTCTTTGTTTCGGGTGCCACCTTCCCCGGCATTATCCGTACACGCCTTAGCTACTACAACCGGCGGCGAGCGATGGCCTCTTACCGCTTGCGCCGCTATTGCTTCCAGCGACTACATTTGCCTACCCCAGACACGCGGCGCCAATCCGTTGCTCAACAATTGCGGCGCTCATCTACGTTGTGGATACAGAGCGGCTGCCCTAACGCGACTGCCTACTCCAGTACCCAAATCATCCGCCACGACATGTCTAGTCGGCAGCCACCCGGGGCGGATTCTTGACACACCCCCTCCGCTACTGCCAACCCACCTCGGCCCCCTCCCGGTCCCAGCACCCCGCCGGCAACGTTCTTCTACCGCACCCACTGGTCTACTACTAGTCTACCGCCCGTTCGCCTACCACGGGTGCTGGCCAACTACGTGTACGTACATGCGCCGCGCTACTCCATCACGGATGCCGCAACAACCACTATCGCCACGGCGGCTCTCCACTGCCCGCGCAACGTCTTTTCCAAGCCCGTTGCTCGCCCCGATCGGCTCATGTCTACAAAAACTAAACCAACTACAATCAATCGCACAGCCTCCGTCCGGGCACCGCGGCCCTTTCTCGCCACAGCGCCACGCATCCCCTTTCATTTTCCGCTAGCCGTGCTGACGCCCGCCACACCGCGACACTCACTGAAGCCGTGCAAAGCCTTTGGCTTTATCTGACTAGCAACCGTGCCCTCGGGTAAATAATCAGATTGGGCAAATCTAGAGGTTTGCACCACTACCCACCATGTGTACGGGATAGTAGCCATTGCGGTTAGTATTACCGTTATTAGCGACGCGTCACACCTCCAACACAACGATATTGTACGGGCAAGGTGGCGCGACCAACCAACTAAACAAGCTTCACCAACGGACAGCTCTAGCTAGGCACTAGCTAGCAACAACCCTTAACCCGGTGCGTTCCCCGAGTACCAACGCTCTCTGCTTTCGCGCTCAGCCCACCTAGGCTTCGCGCGAACCCACCCACCCATCCCTATAATCACGCCCTAATCTTCCCCATGACATGCCAGTGAGGGTCTTCTGGCCATAATGTAAGCAAACTGATATCTTTGGCAAACAAGGCCTCGGATAAATGGTGCTAACAAAGCATTGGATGGGAGCCAATCAAAATAGAATTATAAATAAGCATTAAGCTCCCATCGTCATGCGCATAATCCTGTCCAATGGCTATGGCTTTAAAACAAATAAGGAGATTTCATTTTGTACACATGTACACACACACACACACACACACACACACACACATACACACACACACACACACACACACGCGCGCGCGCGCACACGCACGCACACACACACACACACACGCACACACGCACGCACGCACACACACACACACACACACACACACACACACACGCACGCGCACACACATGCACACACACACACACACGCACGCACGCACACACACACACGCACGCACACACACACACACACACACACACACACACACACACACACACGCACGCGCGTACAAACAAACACACACACAGCACAACACAGTTACATTAGCACGAAGTGTTTTAGGTAGGCAGTCGCATGCATATAACAACTATGCACATCGCACCTACTCATAATCCACTGGCCACAACCCTGTCTGCGCGAACGCTGACTTGATGTTGTGTGGTGTGAAGGCTTTGGCGAATGGAGGCTTTGGAACATTGGTCCGCCTTTCCAGGCACCCTCTTGATCACCTCAATAACTAGCCACTTGACATGTTCGCATAGATAACTATTAGTGCTGCAAACCAATGTATACATAGCCATGTAAGGAATATGAATATTTCCCACTTTTCGTCTCACATGTGCATGGTTTAGGCACATCCCCTCCTCTGCATGCTGCAAGATAGTGTCCACAATGGTCTTCTTGTCATCACGGCTCAGCACAGGGACTATACCGGCACGTTTACCTGTCTCAAAGTAGCAAGGCTGTGCAAAGTATCTCGCGAGTGTCACATGAGGCACCCCCCACTCCTTAGCAACCTGCCTTATACTCTTGCACTCATGCCTGCTTTTGGATGCCGCGGTATTTAAAGCATAGTGCCCCGCCAGTTCATGTAGCGCCCCATACATATCTTCATAGCTCCACCGCTTATAGGCACGCGGCAACGTCCCCTTTCTCGGCAGCACCTTCCTCGCCGGACTCCGTCCTTTCCCCTTTCTTTTCGCACTAAGGACGACAGCGACGAGCAAGAATAGGGAGAACAATAGGGACACGCACATGGGGTCGAGCCCGAGAGCATAGGTCGTCCTCGACCGAAAGGGCGCTTAACGCCGCGCCATCGCCGCGCCGACACCCCGTCCCAATGACCCGATGCACCTCACCACTCGCACAAACAAGCTTCCTTACTGGTAGAGCGGCGAAAGCTGCGGATTAGAGCTAGTCGGCGCTCCTTTCTGGCGCGTAGTTGCTGCGCCAGAAAGATTCTGCGTGGGTCGGAAGGCGATTTTGTACACGCATCGCCCATCTGTCCCGAGGCATCCTGAACCGTTTAAAATCGGATTAAGCCGGTCAAAGGCTCTTCGAACATCCCGAAAACTGTAGCTTTCTCGTCGTATAGTCAGAATTTGAATTTGAATTTATTCGTCAGGAAGGCAGTGCTGATGCTGTGGCATGCCTTCCTGTTCCTCGGGCTTAGGTTTTTTCTTCCTTTCTTTCTTTTTCTTGCTTGGTGGCCTCCACTGCTTTTTCTTGTAAGAAATTTTTGATTTCTAATTTGATGCTTTTACAAAAAGTTATAGCTGTTTTATTTTCCAAGATTTTGTTCCAAGTTCTTCGTGTTCCAAATAATAGGTCGAAATCCTCCTTAAAATAAAAATAAAAATGTGGCTACTATGGCTTGTATCATTTAGCAGTACCCGTATCCTCATCCAGCAGCACACATGTAAAGAAACAGCAAGAAACCAACAGAGAGCAGTCCAAACCAACAAGAGCAGTCCCGCTCTTTGCGAGCGAAGGGTTGCGACCGTGTCTGAAGCTGGGCTACCTCGGCAACTTGAGCTGTATCTGGAGCGAAAAGTTTCCCTGCTGTTGAACCCTTTCTATCTACCGGTAGCGTTGCGCTGCTGTATATCTATTGTCCCAGCGAAAGGAGTTCCGCACCTTTCGTCTGTGCTTACCTTCGAGGAAGCTCGCCTCTCTTTCAAAGAACGAAGCCGGCCGCTGTCGTCTTCTCCGTGGCATCAATCAACGACTTTTTTTCAGCTCGGTATGTCGAGCGCTATCCTGTCCAGACCCGACAGCGTGTGTGAGGCGTCTAGCCCCATACCCTAGCCACGGATAGGCATCTAACAGACGGTTAGATCTCGCCGTCTTTAAAACACAACGCCGTCACGCCCGTGGTGCAGTATATAATAGCGAGGCGTCGTTTCTGCCGGGCCATTATTCAAAAACCGCGGGCATCTGCGTTTTCTCGCGTAGCGACACTTGGTGTATCCGCGTGCAGGGCGGAGGCAGTACCACTGGTACTGCTGACTTTCCTGACATAGAGGGAATTGACGGTATGGACCTCGCGAAGAAGACGCCCGACCTCGTCGTGACCGGTGTGGTAGAGGGCTACCGCTGGGTGAGGGATCTATATACCGCGGTGAAGCACGGGCAGTACAGACCGTACAGCCCTCTGGAGCGGAAAGTGAGGGAAGCTACCCGGAACGAACCATGGTGCCCCCGCCTCCCCGCCATAAAAACACGCACTGATACATGCGCGCGCACACACACACACACACACACACACACACACACACACACACACACACACACACACACACACACACACACACACACACACACACACAGGCTCAGATTGAGTGAGGGAGAGAGAGAGCGCGAGAGAGAGAGGAATTTGCACACACACACACACACACACACACACACACACACACACACACACACACACACACACACACACACACACAAAGAGAGAGAGAGAGATAGACACACAGAGCACATACACACACAGACACACCCACCCATTTACACATACCACACGTACCACACGTAGACACAGACACAAACTCACATATACACACGCAGATACATAGCCCCCCCCCCTCCCCCCTTGACGAAAACACACACACGCACACACACACACACACACACACACACACACACACACACACCCCCCCCCCCCCCCCCCCCCCCCACACACACACACATACACACAAACACACGCGCGCTCGCACGCAGGCACCCATGTTTTCACATTTACATACGAACAAGCACACAATTCCCCCCCCCCCCCCCCCCCCCCTTCTCTCTAAAATAATTAACAAAAACATAAACATATACATACGCGCACATGCAATACGAACACTTACGAACACTAACGCAACTCAACTCGAATCTCGTCGTACTCGCAGACGCATTGAAGCTAATCAAAAGATTCCTTAAATCTCTCTCGCACAAACAGATACACACTCAGATACACACACGTACGCACAATTTTAGGCACGCATATGCGGAGTGCGTACATATATTTGCCACACTAGCCTTTGCTGTGTTGGTTCAGTTGTCTGACTTGCAGAGTTTCCTCTATCAGGGGCCCCACTGGCACGATGCTGAATGAATTGGCAGAAAAGTCATTCGACCAACAGGACTGCTACGTCATATTCGTAAGCCCAGCCTACGTTCCGTGCAAGTGAGCGCGCGAAATGCGGGTTTCTCGGTAATGCCAAAACCATTGGAGCTCAAGTTTGCTGCATGTTTCGGTGGTCGTAGGCAATTGTCGAGTTACGACTAGGGTATCCACCCGATAAGTGGCGAAATGTATACAAGGCACTGACGGTGCTGGAGTTTATCATGAAAAGGGGTAGTGATACCTGGGTCACCCTGTCGCAAGACGTAATGCCATCGAAGCTGGAAGCGCTGGAGGATTTTAAATACTTCGACGAAAAGGGCCACGACCAGGTAAGCCACCCCACTCCTTTTAAGCATCTAAAACATAGACAAGGATCTAGATGCTGAGATGAAGCCCATCAAAATCTGTTGATAACCCGTGTTATTGTCGCTGCTCTGGGGGTTAGGGGGTGAATGTGCGCCATAGGGCGGCCGCCATCCGTGCGCTCCTGGCGAGTCCAAGGGTGCTTGTGGCGGAGCGGGAGGCAGCAGCCAAGAAACGGCGACAGTACTCGGGCTACTCTAGAGACGACATGGTACGGAATATGGGGAGGGGGGCTGTGTGACTGACTACTACATTGTACACCTCTGAAACCCTGTCACAATTCGCCTTTCATTATCCTATGCGACCACCTGAATCCCACCCTCTGCGCTTGTTCCTGCAGACGAGCAGTGGCGGTGGCTACATGCAGACCTCGTCTCGAGACTCATACGACCCCTACTCCTACTCAAGCCAAAGCAGACAGGAGGCCCCCGGGTACATGGGTGGGCGAGTGTGGGAGTGAAGTTGCATGTTTGCGCCTCTGATCTTAAGCTGCAATTGGTATTACCCTCCACTGACGCTTCCTCTTGACCCACGTGCAGGTATGGGCGGATCGGCGACGATGACGACAACGGCAATAGTCAGTTGCAGTACCACTGGGACGGGCCATCTCCGAGGGAAGCATCGAACAGTGGAAGCTCAGCCTCGCGCCGTCAGGGCCAAAATGCAGGCGAGATGAAGGGGGTGACATTGGAGGAGAACAAGCGTAACCTGGCGCGTCTGAAAGGTATCCTAGCGCGCCCGGAGAATAGGCTGTGCGCGGACTGCAGCGGCGCCAGCAGTAGCCGCCCGACTTGGGCGTCCATCAACACGGGCGTGTTTATCTGCATGCAGTGTGCTGGGATCCATCGCGGCCTGGGGGTGCACATCTCAAAGGTAAGGACGACATCGCAGCTGCTCCGCACAGTGAATACCTCTTTGGGGAGGTCAATGGCTGAGTAACCCATGAATGCACTTTTACTCCTCCCCAGGTTCGCTCCTGCACGCTTGATACCTGGCTACCAGAACAAGTGGCTTTTCTTGATGCCACAGGAAACGCGATTGCCAACAGCTATTGGGAGGCTAACCTGCCGCTGTCGGAGAAGCCAAACGGGGGAGACTCACAGCAGCTGGCGGCTTTCATTCGTACCAAATACAGCGGACAGTGGGCGCAAGGGGAATGGCCTCCCAGCGATGCATGGTCTGCCAGTAGGCCGACAGCAACCGTTGCCCCTGCCCGTGCCCTTGCAGCCGTGCAACCCGCTCCTGTGACCGCCGCAGCGCCTGCTCCGCGGCTGCAGCAGCCTGCCAGGCAGCAGTCGAGCGCTTTCGCTGCCCCACAATCGCAGAGGCCCACTTCCAGTAATGGAGCCCAGGGCACCTCTGGTGGTACATTTTGGAGCAACTTTCAATCAAGCAATAGCCCAGTGTCCGATCCACCACCGCCGCAGCCGCAGCGGCAGCCACAGCAGCAGCAGCAGCAGCGAAACATGGCACCCCCTGTGAACAGTAAACCTGC
Organism: Tetraselmis chui; assembly: GCA_026401115.1. Classification (NCBI taxonomy): domain Eukaryota; kingdom Viridiplantae; phylum Chlorophyta; class Chlorodendrophyceae; order Chlorodendrales; family Chlorodendraceae; genus Tetraselmis; species Tetraselmis chui. The sequence goes on along the minus strand of JAPMLY010000274.1, from coordinate 316 downwards.
ACCCCCACCGGCGCCGCCTCCCGTGCCAACCTTTGATCTGCTGAGCTTCGATGACGATGTCCCGGGTTCACAACCCCCCGCCTCGCCAGCATTCTCTGACGCCAACTGGGGATCGACTTTCACTGCTGCCCCTGTCGCCGCTGCCCCTCCTGCCGCGAGCCACACCCCACCTCCCGAGTACGACCTGCTCAGCCTTATGGATGATCTGCCTCCGAGACCGGTACCGCCACCTCCAGTTGCTCAGCAGAACACGCCACCGGCTTTCCAGGAGATGCCGCTTGTTCAAATGCAACACACACCAGTGCAAAATCGACCA
>JAPMLY010000273.1:167500-256994 GCA_026401115.1 Tetraselmis chui | reverse complement strand
ACACACACACACACACACACACACACACACACACACACACACACACACACACACACACACACACACACACACACACAAACACACACGCACACACACACACACACACACACACACACACACACACACACACACACACACACACACACACACACACACACACACACACACACACACACACACACACACACACACACACACACAAATTCTAAGAAACGAATGTAGTAGGATATATATATATGAAAATAGCAGTCATTTAGTCATATTCAAACACCCAGCCCAAGTGTACGTTTATTATACGCTATAAAACGCAGGTGCTTTTATCATCTTAGTGCTAAGTGCACATTCTATGGAAATCGCATTTAATTTAACGGTGATGCTGTTCGGGGTGCCGCCCCTCTCGCTTGTTGCTTAGCGCTCTTCCCAATTGTAAAGTAATCTATTCCTCACCAAGGTGTGATTAAGAATCAAACGACAACGTATTTGCTATGTTTAGAGTTTGAATTTTATTGCTCGGGGTTTATTTCACGGTTTTAGGACATGGGAATTACAAAACTTTGCGAGATGGGCGCGCAGTTTTTTATGATTTCTTCACGAAATCAAAGTAATAAAATTTTCTTGTAATAAATTCACATATATTAATACAAAAAAAGGAGTAGAGCCACCAAGCTCGAGAGAATCATATGAAAACCCTAGAAATATAGAAATGTAAACACAATAACATATAGACAACCTGAGAGAGTCAATGGTTGTCCGTACTTTAATGATATACATACGGAAAGAAGATATGTTAACAAAAGGAAACTCCACCCTACCATCACCCCCCGAATATCTTTCGAGAGTGACAAAGCCAAAAAATATGAATCAAATCGTAATTGCCCTTTATAAAAATAAATCAAGCGGTGTGCACTCTCAACACTCACGACACCGTATGGAGCGAAACAAAAGGTAATGGCCACTTGTAGCTCGCGGCGCTTATTGGTCATCATACATCTTAACTGATTCTACACCTCAACAATATTCTGTCTAAATTGACAATAAGGGAGCGTGTGCGCCATGATGATATCTGCGTTTCTTTGGCTGACGGGGACATACCTGGAGAGAAGCAGTGTTGGTGATCCGATAGACCCGGAACTCAAACGCATCGTCCTACGGTTCCTGTCGCCCACGGTGTTCGTTGAGATGGACAACCCCAGTTAAGCCATCCAAACTGAACGTGTCCAAAGTCACTGTAGAAATAAAGCGATCTGCGTAAGTATCGCCATGCGCGTCTGCAAATATGCGATAGCATAGTGGCCCACGGCGCAGAAGCTTCAGTCGGCAGTACAATACCAGCGAAAAAATGCATTAGGTACCCCGTAAACATCTCTAATGTCAAGTAGGGACTAACGCTCGGTCACTCGAACATGCATTTCGATGACCTATACATAGCAACACCACCACAAAGTAGTTAAACCTTCTCTATAGGTCTTAACAGACGTGGTCACGTGGTGAAATTTGTCCCATCCGTGTTTTTGATTACATGAGAAGCCCCCAAAGTAAGGTAGGTCCAGCGTTAGTTGAAAACACTAATGTCAAGCAACCCCGCGTGAAAAAGTTGCCCGATCCCGCTACACAAGTATTTACCTGTGATCACCCCCGGCAACTTGAGGCCTTGAAATAGGGTCGTTATCAACACCTAAACCATGAATCGTTAAGGAATGTTGACTTAGATAAGTCTTCTCGCCTGTGACAGGTGCGTGTGAAGGCATTAGCGGTGCGGGGGCCGCTGCGTCGGCAGAAAGAGCCGGCTCGCTAGTGGCGGAACTCGGCACCGTTTCGAGAAGGTTGACCTCAAACGTTGCCAGTGCCTCTTTTACTGTCGAGAGTCTTCTCGCGCGCTCCAAGAAACTTGCCTTGTTCCCCTTTAAAGGCGGAGCTTCGGGGTCTGAGTGGCGAATGAGCATCTGCAACTCTGGGACAACCATGCGGGCGATAGCCGCATCGCCTTGCTCGGCGATCCTGGCCAACAAGGTATTCCCCATAGTAACGCTCTCTACTATCATACGCCGCTTCTTTGCCGCCCGCTCTTGAAGTCTAGCCGTGGCTTCTTGCTTCTCCTTCTCTTTTTCTTTCGCCTTGGCACGGGCTAGGGCCAACACCTCTTCCCCAGTAACGCTACCGTGCTTATTCCAAGCCGTAGCCGCAGTAACCTTCGTCTTAAGTACCTCCTGCTCGTCTATAGCTTGCTCGTCGTCATCATCCTCCATATCTGAAGACCATTCTTGCCTGCGTTGAATAGTGTTGTCACATACTTCGTCGAGGAGCTCTTGTTGTTTCATGAAAATATCAAGCTTTTCGGCAAGTGATAGGGCCGCAAAGTCTTGAGGGTTAACTTTATTGGCCTTGGAATGCGTGAGCTTCGAGGCCAGTGGAGCAGATAGCACCGAGTGGGGACATCGCCGCTTTGTTGGACCGCCATGGACAATGGAAGCTCGGGTAGATGCCCTTTCGTTTGTTAAGGTGATTCTCGTATTATTCTCTGATGCTCCGCTTGCCCATGTTGTTCTCTTGGCTTCCTCCTTCTCCCGTAGCTGCCACAGAGCGTTGCGGTTGAAAGGTATGATACCCTCTTTTCGCCACCCCATTATGTTCCTCTCTTTGGTGAAGCCATGTTGCCATGATGGCTTAAACATGTCCACAAAGTCATCTAGCTTGAGCGCTTGGAGCCATTGGACTTGTGTGCCTGGTAGGGGTTGCTTTAAGTCGCCCTCGCGGTAGTTCTTGGCGCGGAACATTTCTGTTTTTTGTCGCTGCCACATTGCCTGAAGGATGTAGCACGGACATTGCAACTATTACGTTTGTTCCATGATGCTGCATAACATTATTCATGCATGAATTCGTACGCATTCATCAAAAGCATGACTTTTTCGCGTGCTTACCTTTAATGGGCCAAAATTACATGTGTCTTCGCCTTGAAGCAAGAAGCTAAGGTTTGGCACCCGCAACATGATCTCCATGCCATTCTCGAGGGCCCCTTCCAACACTTGCAAACCAAGGTGAGTTCCTACGCCATCACATATCACCACCGCTTGTTGCCCTGGTTGCTCTGACCGGGGCTTTGCCATATGGGCGGCGGGCTTGAGAACGGTCTGAGTGTAATCCATTAGCCCGTCTGAATTAAGGCTGCCTTTCTTGTTGTGGTTGAAACGCCAACTCAGCTTCTTGCCGTTTACTTCCGTCTCTAAGCCTGTTCGCGTCCAGCTAGTTGTCATGCTACTGCCAGAGGAAAAAACGATGTATGGAGGTAGTGCCTCGCCAATGCCGTTGCGCCCGCACGCTGCAGTCGCTGTTGAACTTGATTTTGTTACCATGCACTCGCCACGGTCTGACACCCCATCACGGACATTTCTATCTGACTTCCGCTTGCCGCCTGTTGTGCAGTCTAGCTCCATTCTTGTCTCATCGAATGAGAAGATGCGTTCCGGATGGGTGATAGTCAGCATTTCGCTGTAGGGCTGCGCGCTTTTGTAGTTTGGGTTTAGCTCTGCCACACCTGCCTTCACTAATACATCTGCCGCAATATTGTAATATGTTTCCAAATTCACCTCTGTCATCCACTTTGCGCGTGTCATCTCCAACGGTCGTTCTGCGCCAGTGACAAAGCCGTGCCGTGACAGGAATCTTTGATACCACCCAATCGTTGCTTGTCCATCGAGAAAACTTACTGCATAAACGGAGTCTCTTACAACCTCAGTTGCCCACGCTAAGATATCACGTCTAAAAACTGGCATTTTCCTCTTTCGCAGCTCTCGAATCACCCAAGCTATGCGTTTTTCCAACTCGAAAGGCATGAAGACGCCTCCAGGCTTCTCCGGCGGCTGAGACTCTCCGGTAAGATTGGCTTCTTGTAGCTTCCGCATGAGTTGGCGGTGACTTATCACAATACCAGATTCGCGTAGTTCCGCACCGGCACGTGTCGCTGCAGCTGAGATACTGACGCCTTGGCTGTCCATCCTGTGTTGATGAGCCGCTTTAACTGCCTTATAGACTCGGTCGCGGTAATCTATCCACGTTGGCGCTCCTTTAAATCGGAGGTGAGACTCCTCCTCTGCACGCTTTGCTCCAAACGCTTTAGTCTTCCGACCAGTATTCCCCCTCCTGTGTGCACCCCTGTCCACACCAGTGATGTGTTGCCAGTCATTTTGTGCTGCTACTCCCTCCATATCATTGTCGTCTTGTGTAGCCGGTGGTGTCAGTTGTATGTTCTCCTCTTGGGAGGCGGCCGATGCCAAGTCGAGTAGGTCCTTCATTTTTTTCGTCCGCCTGTACACGCCCATCTCTAGCGCGCCGTAATAAGGCGATCCCACCGTTACTCTGAGCTCCTTGGCAACGGCCAAACCGGCTTCCAACATACAAACACCGTCCTCCCTCCCTTGAGCCCAACGACTGCACGCTAGCTAAAAAGATGTTCTTTTTGTTTTTTGTCGAGGTTGACGTAAGGGACCGACTGCCTCGTCGGTCGCTCGACTCCCACCAACAAAGGCACATGCTATGTTCCCGACAATGTTGAAGAGGAGCCCACGGACGAACGTGGCTTGGCAGCCACCCGTATTCTGTGCAAGTCATAGAATGATTGTATTTCAGGAAGCCGTCGTCGTGTGAAAATTTGGCACGCATAGGGGGGATATAGCACGTGCGCTTTGGTGGGTGCTTGCATGAGCTTTTCAAAAAACAGTACTGAATTCAAAATACTCGGCGCACATACCTGTCAGAGCGGCGTCGACTCGCATCGTGCAACGTCTCATTCATACTTGCCACAAACGCATGGACCCGGCAGTCCACTCAATTGATTGTCGATTGGTATAAAAAGGGCAGCTTACAGACCGAGTTTGAGGCCAGTGGGGGCTTGGTGGGACAGGTGGTGTTCGGTGCGTTAGTTGTAAGATGGAGCGATGCGGCACCGATCGCTCGACCCGCACCAAGTTTTGTTGACCAAAAGGTTGCTGCCTAGCACCAATCTTACCCCATACTGTCCTAGAATGCCCTAAAGCCCTAATAGATTACCATGGATGCCCTATGGGCGAAGTTATGTGAGTAGTTGTGGTCTACCAATCACTTTTATGGGGCAGAGTTAGTCGGCCTTGACACTAGAGATACCATTGACAATAGAGATGTTAGCGGGTAACTATGATAACGGCATTCATCTAACAGTCATTGCAGCCATGCTCTTATTCGACAGTCCAAGATACCATAATTCCAAGGCATGGGACTGCGTCAGAGAGGGTTATCTATTGTAGCAATATACATGTAAATAGACACGGGTACGACATACCAACTGACGAAAAGGATTCCACGTGTCCCTTTGCCAGCAACCATATCAGCTCGTAGGAATGGAACAAAAGGGTGTTGTCAAAGGGCATTCGCATCCCGCGCGCGATTGTTTCGTTCAGACTCGAATCGTAGAGATCGTGTAGCTCGTCGACCCCGCGCCGCCGAGCGTGACTCCCAAGTGCGGCGTTGCCAGGTGTCGTCTGCAAGCAACCACACACATATGTGGGGAACGTCAATACATACATGAATGTGACAAATATTTATGTTCCCATATCGGGACAATTTGCTACCGATCAACCGATGAATATTGGTTTTCGCACCTCTGCTGCCTTTTCTTTATTCATACGTCGAGAGGAACAAAGTACTAAAATAATTGCTGAGTGAATCGATATCGTACTATATCAATGTGTTTGTCAATTTGCTTGCTTAAGATTCGTTTCCTTGTAAACCCTAAAGAACTGTTTTTTGCAATTTCTTTGTTTTGATCCAGGCACCGCCATAGTCGTAAGCGATTCATTTGGAATGTTAAGGCGAAAAAAGACTTAATGTGCTTTTGATTGTAGGTGGCGGTCTTCCCAAGCAAGAAACGGACGGGTACTTTCTATTCGTAATATATATAGTTTTGGAGAAGGTGTTTAAAGGAATTGCTAGTTGCCTCACAATCTATCTCCCTAGTACACCATGAAGCCATAAACCCTATATCCCCAATAACCCCTAAAACCCAAGTCCTCGTCGTTATTTTTATGCATTGCAGCAGTGCTCATGACTTGGAAGTTTCTTTTTGCATTAAATAAATAGTGGATTGGTCAATTGCATTTTTGTAGAAGGGGGGGGCCCAAAAAGGGGGGCCGTCACCGAAAACTGCAAAAAATATTTTCATTTGCCTAACATCGCTTTTCTTTACATTCAAATTATATGTTCCGTGTGACAGCAACGCAGAATACCAGGATGGTGCCTCTTTTCGGCGATACCTTTGCATCTCTCGTGAATATGATAGCACCGCTGAGCATTCTTGCCATCCGAACTGGGTCAGGGCTCCGACCAACCATGGCTTTGGGGCTGGCAACCGCGCCAGCCGCGCCATCCAGCCACGTATACTCGGGCTCGAATAACCCCAATTCATCGGCGATGGGCAATATCTGGAACGACTCGAGCGGCGTCATAACTGACAGAATCACCTTTATTCCGCGAGCTTTGAGGTCCTTTAGCGAGAAATACGTGGCATTGGCGTTCGCTCCGTTTAACACAACGGAGGCTACAGATATTCCAAGCTCCGCTGCATAGCCCGTTATTTCTGGACCATAGCTCATCCCCGAGTAGTCTGAAAAGGGTTTCATTGGAGGACGGCGTCATCGTCATTGATTTTTTGAACAACACCCTTTTCAAAGCTAGAACTATGATTGAGAATAACTTATCATAGCAGTTCTCCAAGTTTAATTCTACATTAGTCGTTGAATTTATTGAATACAAATGGCCGCCGCGCGGTTATACGAAGGTAATGCAAATCAACGCCACGGCGGCGGAGGAAACACCGCGACGTGGACCATGTACGGGCAGCCAACGCAACCCTCCGCACCTTTCGCATACAGCACGGCCATCTGCTCCCAGGCCATACTGTGAATGAAGTTTGTGATATGCCTCGCGATTTGTGAGCTTCCCGACCGCACCCTGCCTCGCGTAAAATAAGTGATCACAAAAACGCACGGTTAAACACCATCCCGAGTAGGTATATCATATGGCCGAAATTGACTGGCTTCAAGGTTGACAACCTCGATAAGACAATGCTAGGATGAGTAATGCGCATGCCGTGCAATTATCGACCCACATGTGTTATTGTAATTGAGGTGAAATTATAGAGGTCGGATGGGGATTGTGGTTTCAGGTTTAGGGTTTAAGCCCTAAGCTCTAGACCCGACTATGGGGCAATGAAGCGACAGCGCCAAGGCCGGCGCGCACATCGCGGTCACGAAGTATTACATCCGTATTCATGGGACCTCGTGTATTAGGTTGTTCCGATTATATGTGATGTTTTAGCCCCTCCCCCCCTCAGTTTTACTCCCCCTCAACTTTATTTGTATTGGTATTTTAGTAATTAAGTTGTATTGCGCGACATTCTAGTTAAAAAAGGCCACTACCGCAACTTTCTTTTCCTAAAGCAATCCATAGCTGTATATGTGCACAAGGGTGTAATGCGCCTCATGCAAGCGCAAAATGGAGAAGGGGTGGGGCTCTTTTTGAAACCATGACCATAATACATGCACCATCATAGAACCCCAACCAACCACACGGTGGCCCTACTAACCAGCCCTCCATGTAGATATCCAAGGTGCTAAGATGTTGTTGGGCTGCCAACGGTCACTGCCGCATGTTGTTGACAAAGTTCTGCCCTATTGCCCAAGGCTGCCTCTCTATCGAGAGTCGCCACCTTCTCCTCGCATTTGGCCTAGGGTTTAGGTTTTAAGCTTACCCTAAGCATTATTGTTTACATATCCCTCCGTGGGACTACTAATGGACACATGTGTACGCTAGACTCCGAGGGAGTCTTGGCCCTCCACCTATAGGTGTTCGCAACTCCATAACATGTTTTTTAGGTTATGGGCCCTCCGCGTTTACGTGGGGTTTACTAGGGCACCGGCCGGAGTTTGTCCATTAAGGGGGAGTGTTTACATATCCCTCCGTAGGACTACTAATGGACACATGTGTACGCTAGACTCCGAGGGAGTCTTGGCCCTCCACCTATAGGTGTTCGCAACTCCATAATAACCTATTAATCCATGTACACACGGAATGGCATGAAGGGGGTTAGAACCGCCGCTTCCCGCCGCTTCCTTACTTGGATAAGGCGTACACCTCCGTTCCGGGAAGCGGCGGTTCTAACCCCCTTCATGCCATTCCGTGTGTATATGGATTAACAATTATACCCTAAAACCTCAATGGGGCTCATGTTATGCTTAAGTACGCACATACGGAGTTGAATACAAATACAGAATACCCCCCCCCCTTTCAATTTTCGCCAAAATTCGGAGCCTCAAACAACGTATTTAATCGGAACGGCCTTATTGTGCTCACACGTGTTTTTCCCGCCAAGGCGGGGGGGGGGGCGCATTTCTCATCCAAGAGACAAACCCTAAACCATAAACCCTATACAAAAAGTCAATAACATTGATAATGCTGAATTGAAATATCCAATGCTTCCTGCGCACGTACACGACGTTCGCAGTCTGCGGTGTGGACATATATATGAGCAAAGTATCTAGTCTGTGCCGGTATATCCGTCATTATAACTGCAAAAGAAGCAGTGAGAAAGAACCAATCAGGAAAAAGAACAGGGAATGGAAAACCAACAATCTACAAGCCCGCGCGGGGCAGGAAGGCAAGCAACCGCTTCAGTGAGGACATACATTCATTCATGACGTCGCACATGCACAGTGTTCAGAAATTTTTTGGTGCTTTCTTTTTGAAACACACGGCGACAGTCATATGCCGGGTGGAAATGAATTAGCGACAACACATTTTATTATTGCGTCATTATTTCGTGGGGCGGCCATCCCACAAGCAACGCAGTGCACGATTGCGAGAGCTCTGTATGCAATATGATAGGATATCCGCTTCTTGTCGCGGACTTATTGGAAGCAACTAATGGCGTCACCTGACGAGGTGGGGATGGAAGAGGTCGTCGCCGAGAACGTCCTCTGTCGCTAACGAGCTGGCAGTCACGATGCCGTTCATCGAATTGACGGGTGATACCACGTGCACGTCTTGTGTGAGGCCCAGAACGTAAGCGTGGCCATGAACTTCACTCTTGCAGCGTCCTGCGGATAGTAGGCCAAGTGCTGGCTGGAGTGCGGTATCATACAGGGTGACGTCCAATCCCGGCATGGGGCCCAGTCCGGAAGGACATCTGCCTCCGGGTAGAAGCGTACAGTTTCCGGCCCTGACGTGGTCGACCGCGAGCAGCATCACGGCCGCCATTTGCACGGGAACAAAACCGATGGGTATGCCCGAGGTTTCGATGCAGAGCCGCAGAGCCTCCAGCTGTTGTGTGTCCGCCACTGTGGCCGCTGACGTCGTCGCAGTCAAGAGTAAGATAGCGACCATCAGTAGGTGGCACTTCAGTCCTGACCACGCCATATTTTTGCGCCTCATTTATTTCCTCTTATTTCTTTTCTATCGACTGCTATATCCCGATAACTGAGACTATCAGGTGGTCGAATCGTTGAGACGTGCGTTACTCCGCCCGGTCCTTGGGCGTCTTTATCGTATGCATAGGTAATGGACATGCGCAGTGGATGCCTATGGACGGGGCGCGATGCTCGCATACCGTGTCCACATCGTCTAGCCCTCCCTCGACGCGTATGTTGGGGCCACGAGTTCGGAGTAACGGGTACAGGTACTACGCGCTCCTGTTACAACCTGTACACCCGTACACACAACTGCCCCTGTATCGAAAACGACGTCGTCGTCGAATTCGCGTCATCTGCCCGCAGGTACAGGTACAGGTACTGGTACTGCCGCGGATATAATCGCTAGAGATGGGAACAATACACTTCTCCATAAAAATACGTAAAAATTTTCGTACCGCCAAGCAGCATATCTAGTCAGATTGTTTTAAATCTAGAGGCTTGTAAAACTTACTTACATATGTGACAGAACGCACACCGGAACGGTAAAGCGTTACTGTAAAAGCGGTGCGTCTTGCCCCAGCCCTCGAGGAAACCCTCGAGGGCTGAGGAAACGCCTAGTGCAACGCCCCATGCCCTGCCTCTAGCAACAATAGCTAGCTAGCGTCAACTCCTTAAGCCAGTGCAACCCTCGAGCATTGTCACTCTCTGCTTTGCGCTCGCCCATCTAGCTCGCGCAATTGCAGTCTCGACTCTCGTAGTCGAGCAAGGTGTCAGTTTACATCGTCTCATGCGCACTCGAGCGTCACGATATACTACCCCGCGTTCTAGGTCGCCGTCTACCAACATGAAGCATGAGCAGTCTACCTCCGCGCCCGCAGTCGACGCTCTATTCTTTGTCCTTGAACAACGTACTTCCGAACATATTCAAATCGCAGTCTCGGCCCTTGAACTCCGGATTTCTGAGCAGATTCAAGCGGCTAACACCGCCTTACTCGCATAGCTTCGGAGTTTAACATGGCCACCTCTGCCCACGAATAAGCATCATTCCATTCCCCCTGACGCGACCATTGCGACAGAGGGTGGTAAGGCGGTCCATGATCCACATATCGACTTGCTGAACGATGACCCCGAGCTTCACGAGCCCGAGTTCGTCGACTTTTTCACCTACGGAATGGTCATTCCTGCCGGTCTAGAATGCCCCCCCCCCGCCGCGACGTTGACGAACCCTGCATTTGGACGCTGGCGGACGACACAGCGCGTTTCCTCGACGAAAAGAAATCTGAAGCGGGGTACGATGAGTACCTCCACATTGGGTGCTATGCCTTCTTCGACAGCTGCGCCAACGCGGCAATCGGCGAGGCTTTGGACGCGCTATCAGCCGGCCCTCCTTTACCAACGGAGCATGCGGCAGCCGTTGCCCTCATCAGAGCGGGTCATCGCACCCACGCAGCGACGGAATAGGCCGCCCGTACTCTATTGGGCTTCCTCCGCCTCACCAAGGGCGGACAAACGAGCTCGGATTCGGACCGAGTGTTCGCTGAACTCGCCCACGAGCGATTCCGCCGCCCGCGCCCTACCGCGGTCTCCGGCCCATTGGACGAGCTACGCCAAGCGTTCGTCGAAAGAACACTCGAAGTCAGCATGCATGCCGCCAGCAAAGCAAGTGCCGGAGCACAGTTCGCAAAGGCAACGCCAAACAAGCCACCCGGACACGACGCCAAGACCAAGAAGGCAGCCGCCGACAAGCGCATGGCCGCAGCAACAGCAGCAGTAGCAGCGGCTGCCGGAACTAGACCCATCGACGAGACCAAGCCACCCACGAAGAAGTGATGGTGTGACCCGCCGCGCCGATTCTTGCTCCCCGTCATCCAACTACATGCGTCACCGCGTGCGGCTAAGATGGCGGGAGTGGGAACATATCGGCGCGAGCGGTCAAGTCGTGAACTGGATCCGCCATTGCGTGAGGGTCAGGTTCAAAAACGGCCTACGTCCCAAACCGTTCGACCACGGAGTTTCCATGAAGGACGCCACCCAGCCTCAGCTAGACTTTCTATCTACAAAACTGCCACGCTTCGAGGCATGCGGAGCATGGGAACGCGCCTATAACACCCGCTACATCTCCCGCATGTTTTTCGTCCCCAAGCCCGGAGTGGACAAGTGGCGTTAGATAGTCGACCTACGCGAACTCAACAGCTATTGCGCTGAGTTCAACATGTCGTGCGAGACCCTCAAACACCTCCGTCACCTATCCCGCCTAGGCGACTACTTTGTCTCTCTCGGACGAAGGACGGCTACTACACACTCGGCATTCGGGAGGAGGACCGCGACTTCTTCACGGTAAATTACAGAGGCAAGCTTTGGCGTCTCGCTTGCCTCCCGATGGGATGGTCCGGGTCCGCATATTACTTCTGCAAGCTTACGCAGATGTTCACCAATTGAAATTGAAATTGAAATATTTTACTCCAATACCAGTAAAACCGGCTAGAGTCTCTGGGGCCCCCCTTATGCTATGCCTAGCTGGACTTAGAAGCGTGAGGTAGACCGTTGAACCACTAATCCCAACCTCTCCAATGGCAGTAACGATACCGTCTAAAACATACCCGTATCAAGGTATTTATTATTTTATGATCTATACGCATTTTTTTGGATACAGTATGAAATAAATAAAATGTCGCTAGTCTCCACGATACGCGGCATGCTCCAGCCGCTGCGGGGTCGCAGATCAGCAAGGTTGTTCAGCTTGAGCTGGTCGAGGCGAACCTGCTTGACCTCGGCTCCTGTGCGACTCCGGTCGTGTCGTGGCTTTGGGGGAAAGGCAGGTGAAAAACCCCCCTCGCATAGGTCGTCGTCGGTCCCGCCTCGATCCGTGCTCAACCCCGCCCGAGGTATTAGCCGCTCCTCTCGACGCAGCTCGCCACCTAGCCGAGTCTTCTCTCCTCCTTCGGGGGCTGAGAAGAGAAAAGAACTAGGCTGCATACGGTGTCCGGTTGGCTCTCCTGCCCCCGAGCCAGATTTTCTCATGTCCCTTGTCATTTTCCCGTCTGTTTCCAACACCTATCTGATCGCGCTGTGGCCGTCCGTGCCCACCCCCAGTGGTTTACGTTGTTAGGGGGCCGCCTTTACGAGCAGTGTACCGTTACGATAACCCTAGGCACACTGCCCGAGGCAGCCTATCGATAACCGGGTACCGACTAGGGAAGGGGTTGGAAGATTACAGGGATCGAGTCGCCGGTCCTCAAAAGGTGGTGGGTACGGGAATTTTTTCAAAAACCCCCCGTACCGGGCTTTTCCGGCGGCGGGCGATCCCAGTGACCGCCGCCGCCAGACCGTGCCGCTCTTCCGACTGTGACCAACCTCCGTCCTGCGTAGCAACATGCCTCGCCCCCAGGGGAGACCTAAGGCTCTCGCAGGGCTGGCGACTGCTAGCGAGCGCCGTCCCTAGCGCGGCTTCCCAGCTATTAAACCATGCAAACACAGTTAGTGTGGAAGATAACGTACGCAAAGATAGTTACAGTCACAGTCCCGCAAACGGAACAGTTACAGCGACAACCAGCCTACATGCGTGGTGTCGGGACAACAGAAGTGTGAGAGCTGTAGCCTAGCGACAGCTCTGTACCGAGTCAAACAGTTTATCGGTATGTCCGATCTAGACATGTACTAATCATATCTAGAATAGCTTACAGTAGCTATCTGCAACTAATACGTATGCGGTATTACTTACAACACTCCCCCTGCAGGTAGCTACGGGATGAAGCGTTGCATTGGGTCTTGTCCTCCAATGATCGCACTTCGGTGTCTTGCCAGTGCAGGTCTTGGGAGGAGTTTGGTGAGCATGGCAGCGTCGGCAAAGCCTGTGAGTTGGAGGCTGTGGTCCAGGCCCCCCCCCAACGTCAGGCGCATGTGAATGGTGCCATGAAGGGAGCGGAGGACCTTTTGCAGAGCGCGCAAATGTGCCTATGTGGGTGAGGCTTGGGCGGAGCCAAGGATGCGCAAGACCGGGTAGACAGCGGGGCGCGTGCAGACGGGGGCGTAGTGGGGGCTGCCCAAGAGCCTGGGGTGGACGTCTGGGTCAAAGTCGGGGGTTGCGTGTGTCGGTCGCCCGATGACTATGGGGTCAGCGGTGGGGCGACGACGGCCACGGGGGGTGTGGTCGCCACGCTGGGCTGGGGAAGAATGATGTCCATGGAAGAGTAGAGGTGGGCCACCGGGAAAGGGAGAGCGGCCAGCCATGGGGGACGGCGGGGCGTACGAATTCGGGTGGTCACGGGAGGGGTCGCGGTGTAGGGTAGAATCAGCGGGGGGGTATTTGGGGGGTGGTGGGGGAGGTTGCAAGTGTTCACCTACGAGTTTGGGGCGCGAGGGCTCGCGGTGCGCATCGAGGCGGCGCTGTGCGACGGCGGGGTCGCCAACAGGAGTTGCAGCGGTAGCAGCAGACAAGGCTGACTGTGCGTCCTGTGGGGCGTAGCCAGGCTGGGGATGCACAAGCAGGGGGAGGGTGTGCACGACGTAGCTGTCCCGAAAGTGTCCGAGGTGAGCATCGTGGCGGCGCTGAGCGACGGGGGGGTGCGATATAGCAGCCGCAGCATGGAGAGCAGCAATGGCGGCCGACCGCGAGTCGAGATACGCTTCAAGGCGCGTCAGTTGCACACGGAGGAGCTCGAGGACACCCTGGGTAGTATCGACAGTGCTATGCAGGTGGAGGGTGTGGCCGTCGTGACTGTCCCGGACGGGTTCGATGTGAGCATCGTGGCGGCGCTGAGCTACAGGGGGGTGCTGATTAGCACCCGCAGCAGCAACAGCACCCTCGGCCAACTGCGAGTCGAGACGAGCTGTTAAGTGCGCCACCTGCGCATCGAGCAGTGCGAGAGTGTCCGGGGGGTGACCGTTGTGGCTGTCCCGGACGGGTTCAAAGGGAGCATTGTGGCGGCGCTGAGCTACAGGGGGGTGCGGATTAGCACCCGCAGCAGCAACAGCACCCTTGGCCGACTGCGAGTCGAGGCGAGCTGTTAAGTGCGCCGTTTGCGCAACGAGCAGTGCGAGAGTGTCCGGGGGTTGAACGACAGTGCTCTGCTGAGAGCCTGGGTCAGGGGAATCAACAGGTGCAACAGGCGGGTTTTTCTGCGCCATTTCGACAGAGGGCGAAAAAAAAAAAAGTTGGATTAAAAACAGGCAGCGGTAAAAACCGCTAGCCGGACTCGTGCCTAACAGCGGTATGCAAAGAGACGGCCTGATGCCCGCCGACCCCTCGGCATGTAGCCCCGGGGTGTCTCAGAGCAGCTTCTCTGTATCCTCCACCCAGTGTGGGGCACAAGTCGAGGCCAAGGCCAGGACAGGTGGAGCGCTGCGCTGATGACCTAGTCGCTAAGCTAATATGAAAAAAAAAAAGGTAAGCTACGGCTAGCGTGCAACCTGTGGATGCGTATTCACCCGACAGTGCACCCCCCCGTTCTCCAGCTTGGACCTGTGTGCACCCTGTCCACACACGACGAGTGCGTCGGTGTGGGTGGCTGGCTATCTCCGGCGGGTGGCTGACTTAAGAGGGTGGTGGCGGGTTTTAAAATCGCAGTTTATACTGGCGATACCGCCGACTACAAGTTGAAAGTACTAGGTGTCTATAGAAACTTGCCTTCTGCGGGAGAGCTGTCGATCGCAGCTCGCCGAACCAGGTTGTCGCGCGTGAGTGACGTGAGGCGGGGGCCCATAACCTATTAAACCATGCAAACACAGTTAGTGTGGAAGATAACGTACGCAAACGTAGTTATAGTCACAGTCCCGCAAACGGAACAGTTACAGCGACAACCAGCCTACAGGCGTGGTGTCGGGACAACAGAAGTGTGAGAGCTGTAGCCTAGCGACAGCTCTGTACCGAGTCAAACAGTTTATCGGTATGTCCGATCTAGACATGTACTAATCATATCTAGAATAGCTTACAATAGCTATCTGCAACTAATACGTATGCGGTATTACTTACAACAGTCCGCCGCCAGCTCCAACACCCTCGTCCCTCCGCTGATCCGTCCGTACCCCTCTTCGCCAAAAAATATTTCGCAAACGCCGCCCCCGCCCCATCGTCGGGAGAGTATCTGCGAGTATTTAGTCGCGGAAAAGACATATCGGACTGGCCGAGCGGGAGATCCCTGTGCCGGTGTACGGATATTATGTTTTTCCAAAACCCTCCGTACATGGCTTCCCGACAGCTGTTGATCCCTCGGATCGCAGCTGTCGGTACCTCGTTCAGCCCCCTACCGCGCCAGGCTTGGCACGGCTATGGGGTTACCAGCGCCCACCGCGTGGAGGTAGAGGTAGGTGCCGACGGGCATGCGATCGCACCCCTCTCCGGGGCCGCCGCCGCTGCGCCGCCGGCGGGCGTCAGATGTTCACCAACTACATGCGGCGGGCAGCTACGCCACCGACCGCCAAGCCGGCGACACCCCACAAGCCATCAAGACGATTCCTACGCAACGTCCGTTGGCGCGGTGTCCCAACGTCCGCTGGCGCGGTGTTCGCCTACTGCCCTACATTGACGATTTCATGTTCATGGTCAACTCGCGCGAGGCAGCTCTAATCCTACGCGACCGCGTCGAGGCCCTACTACACCGGCTCGGCCTCAAGCGCAACCCCAACAAAGGCCTTTGGGAGCCCACACAGGTGGGCGACCTCCTCGGCCTTACAATATACCTCTAAGCGACGAATTTCGAGCCCATGTCGACAAGCTACAGCCCCTCTCCAAACATGCTTTAGCGCTACTCGGTCGCGCAGCGACCTCCGCCCGCTGGCTACCCGCCAGACAACTAGCGGCGTTCGCAGGAGAAGCGCAATTTCTCTACCTCGCCATCGCGCCAACACGTTTCTTCCTCCGCGAACTACACTCCGTACTGAGTACACGACATGGATGAGGCGGCCGAGTCCGGATGACACACCAAACGAGACCTCGAGTGGTGACGTACACTGCCCGACCAACACAACGGACGCTCAATCTACAAACCCATCGAGACGGTGTACCTCCACGCTAACTCAAGTGGTTACGGATGGGGAGCCGTATTGAACGACAACCTTGCTTAGCATGCATGCGGTTTCTGGTACGACGACGACCGACACCAACACATCACCTGGAAGGAACTACGAGCCGTGCGACTCGCGATCGAGCCTTTTCTACCGCATCTACGAGGACGCAACGTCTTACTCCACGAGGACAACACCGCCGTCGTGGCGACGCTGTCCAAATTGACTACTCGTTCCCCCGTCATGATGACCGAATTAAGAAGGCTTTGGCATTTAATGGACGTCAACGACATCCGCATCCGACCCAGATACATTCGCTCATGAGCGAACATCTAGGCTGACAACTTTAGCCGGGAACTCGACCGCGACGACTGGCAGCTAAACCCGCGGATCTTCACCTACCTCCGAAAAACGTGGGGACCCCACTCTACTATCGACCGTTTCGCAACGATGGAAAACACCCAGCTCCCCCAGTTCAACGCCATGTGGCGCGACACTAAGAGCGAGGATGTTGACAGTCTTCACCTACCGGACATCGCGTGGCAACGCGAGGCCAACTACTGCAACCCCCCGTGGGCCGCTCTACCCGCCCTCTGCGCAAAGCTACACCAGTCGGGCGCAGCAGCCACCGTCATCGCACCCTATTGGCCCCACAAACCGTAGTTTCAACACATGCACACCATGGCCAGCGAGACCATCCACTACGCCGCCTCACGCGACCTATTCTTCCACTGACGGCACGGCTCGCGCGAGGGGGTCGGACGACCATGATGGAGCGTCGTGGCCTTTCGACTGCCGCGCCGGCCTGGCTGCACACCCGGAAAGGCGCAATAAGGCGTACACTGCGGACTTCCAGCCCTAGCGTCGCAAGCCATTCATCCAAGCCCACCCGTCCCGTATAACCAAGGTCCGCTACAAAATCGAAGTCGCGGGTTGCAACAATCCGTGGGCCGACTCGATGCGCCCCTACATGCAACGCCTATTGGCCACATATAGCAAAGGCGCAAACACTCTCAAATTCCTGACCGCAACTTATGCAAAGAGAACGTCCGACACGTACGACAATGCGATAAAACCATACTTAGAGGTTTGAAGAACGGGGCCTACCCCCACTTGCCGCAACATCAACTACCATAGCACGCTGCATTACCTAGATCGGGGAACGAGGCATTGTCAAGGCGACGAGCATGCAACCTTACCTCTCAGCAATGAACGGGTTCTTCAGAGACCACGACGCGGAACCAATCGCGCAAGGCGACTTGGTGGGAAACGGCAAGCGGGATCTCGCAGCGTCCCATGTCTCCCTCCACCCCAACCGCACACGCATGCACCTCCCAACCCAAATTCTCGTCTCCTCGCTACGCCTCACCCATGACCTTCGCAGCTGACTGACACTTGGGGGCAAATGGACACCATTCTATTCTTTAGAGCGTGTCCGGCGACGGTGATTTTGTTCGTATTTTTGTTCGTTAGGGAGCATATGTTGAATGCATATATTATGACTTGATGTGTACACGAACCGGTGGAATCCTCAGAACAAGAAAAGGACAACGCGATACTTCCACAGAGCGAAAACTCCTATGTGAATTGCCGGACACTTCTCACCCGGACGTCGCGAATCTACTAAGCTACTTCGACGCTGCCCGTACCAAGTTCTTCGCCGGGAAGATTCCTTACAAGCGATGGGCCATTAGTCTACACGAGCCTACGACAAAGTGGACAGCGGACACCCTCACAACTTGGCTACATATGGTACTTCGCGCAATACACGAACAACCTCCGGACTGTTTCTCGTGGACTTCGCACTCCTTACGAAAAGGTGTAGCTACAACGGCGTACCGTATCGGTACCCCGACGAAGAAGATCAAGTTCTTCGGCGTTTGGGCCCGAGAATCGGACGTAGTCTTCGATCACATCGACACAACAGTACTCCCGAGCCCGGGAGCTTGGCAACTATTTGGCTGGATGACCCATGGCGGTGCCCCACCCAACGTTGCACGCATGTCGGCGACAGATGGCATAAGAGAGCCCCAACACAACTTAAATGGTCATACTGGTAATGTAGAGGTTTGAATTACACGGCTAGAATTACGCAATAATATTCGTAACCTCCGACGGTAACGGTTCAGGCGCGCACGAGCTCGTGGACATTAAAATGTTCGCACACTTTATGACGCACATGCAACGATTGTGTGTCACTCCACCTTTTGTTTTTTGCGAGAGCTTTCGCTGACGCAAATCACCCACCCGATTCCCTCTCACATTGCGTGTAGGGTGGCCTAAGGGCCACCAATACCAAATTCTATAAGTGATCCACATCTTTGGCATAACAGAGCCCCAACACAGCTTAAACGAGATTAGTAACGCTTGGCGATTGGGCTACCCCCTTTTTAAATGCGATAGGGCGAACAACAACGATGCCCCTGACTTGCAAGTTTGTTGAGGGACCAATGTACGTCACCCCGGCGGAACGCCACGCCATACTACTCCCTTTATTGACTGCAACCCCTTGAAACACCCCGGGCGATTTAGGACGTAGAGAGCGTGGGGAGCGCGTGCGGAGGTTGAAGAGAAGGGAGACAATACTACGAGTACGAGCTGATTGGAGGAGCAATCATACTTGGAGTACTTACTTCGAAATGGCCGGTACTATAGTAGACCCTGAGAATGTTAACGACAGTGGGACATTACTTGCCACCTAGATTTCTTCCTTTTTTTAAAACACTGCCCGTGTTCGGACCGCCTCGGTCAGCACAATCTGAGCCTACCCAGCAAGTGAGTTCTTGTATCTGGTTATGCCTGATTGCTTGGTGTAGTGCATCGAAAACTCACTCTCATCCCTTATGCCCATTTTATATACGTGTACATGGCCTTTTGGTCTTGGGAGACCACTTATTCATATTTACCCGAGGGCACGTTTTGCCAAAGATTTCAGCTTGCTTACAATTTGGCCGAAAGACCACCACAGGCTTGGCATGGGGGAAGATGAGCGCTAATTATGGGATGGGTGGGTGGGTTGCGCGAGCTAGATGGGCGAGCGCAAAGCAGAGGGTGCCAGTGCTCGGGGGTTGCACCGGCTTAAGGGGTTGCCGCTAGCTAGTGTTGCTGGGGGCAGAACATGGGGCGTTGCGCTAGGCGTTTCCTCAGTCCTCGAGGGTTACCTCGAGGACTGGGTGAGACGCGCCGCTTTTACAATAACGCTTTACCGTTCATGTTTACGTTCTGTCACATATGTAAGTAAGTTTTGCAAACCTCTAGATTTCAAACAATCTGACTATTTACCCGAGGGCACGTTTTGCCAGTATGTAATAAACCGGAGTGGCGCAGCCTAGTTATAATGAAGCGGGTTGGCGGGGACAAGCCAGCTGAAGTACTGCCAGGCCGCTGGAGATGGGGTCATGGTAGGGTCGATGTATTTCCCTTCTGTGACAGAACTGTTCTTGGCCCAACCTCCCATGTATTTGACGACGTGGAGTGGGGTCCCGATGCAACTAGCGGCGGAGGCGGCACCTTTACGTAGGCTGTGCGATGTCCATTTAAAATCCACTTGGAGGTCTGGCGCCGACGGCGTCGCATGCGTCGAGGAGCCAGGCGGAGAGTGTCGCAACTGCTTGCCAGTCGCCGGAGTTTTCGTAAGGTACGAAGCTCCATAGTGCGGCGGGGGGGGGGGGGGGGGGGGGGGGGGGGGGGGGGGGGGGGGGGGGGGGGGTGTTGTAGAATTTTTTGCATTAGGCGGTCCGCTGTGTGCAATAGTATTCCAGGAGGTCTGCCAGCACCGGATTGGCAGTAGTCGGGATAGCGAGGATAGGCTTGTCGGCTGCGCTGCGCCTCTGATCGCCCTTAGCTTTGCGGATGAAAAGCCAAATTTTCTGGGATGGGCGGTCGACGACGAGGTCTCGTGTTAAACACCTAACACCTTATTCGGCTCTGCAGAAAAAACGCATAGTTTTTGCAGACTGGCAGTAGCGCGCGAAATTGCGCGATGAGGTGCCGTGAAGTAGGTGTCCACTGGAGGTGTTAACGTAGGTCGGCCGCGGCTGAGAGTAGTGAGAGCGCTAGAGGGGCTGGTAACGGGAGGCGCGAGTCCGCTGCCTGTAGACGCTGTTGTTGCATCTCGAGTCCGCGTCGAGCGTCGGCCAAAAGTTCCCCGACCGCGATCGGCTGTTGCTGGTGGTCGTGGAAAAACTTGTTAATGGCCGAGTAATATTGTTGTAGCGACGCAGCGGCGACGGTTCCTTGCAGTCCCAACAAGGTTGTGTAGCGAGCGACATACTGTGTAGTAGCCTGTAGCGGATGGATGTCCTCCTCGTGGCAGAAAGCGGCGAATTGACGCATGCCGCTGTCGTAGTTGGCGTACGTAGTCGGGGCTAGGGAGCTGCTCAGCATGTGTAGCGCAGTGGTACCGATGTGGTCGGTACCCAACAGTTTGCGAAGTCGGTCGGTCATGGTAGCCGTCCACGGGGCGTGTGCGTCCGGTTCTCGTAACGTGTAGCGGACATGTCGCGAGGGCCTGTGCGACCGAGTGGCCATAGCGCGTAGCTCCGTGAGGCTTACGTTGGCCGTTCGTAGTGTGCGTCCTATTGCGCCTCTGCGGGTGTGTAGCCAGGCCGGCGTGGCAGTCGAAAGGCCACGATGCTCCATCCTTGCCGTCCGACCCCCTCGCGTGAGCCTAGCCGACCGGGGAATAATAGGTCGCGCGAGGGGGGGTAGTGGATGGTCTCGGTGGCCAAGTCGTGGAAGTCCTGGAACCACGGCTTGTGGGGCCAGTACGGTGCGATGACTGTAGCAGCTGCCCCTGATTGGCGTAGTTTCGCACAGAGGGCGGGCAGAGCTGACCACGGCGGGTTGCAGTAATTTGTCTCGCATTGCCACGCGGCGTCCGGTAGGTGTAGACAGTCGACGTCCTCGCATTGTGGGTCGCGCCATCGGGCGTTGAAACGCGGAAGCTGCGCGTTTTCCATCGACGCGAACCGGTCGATAGAGTGTGGGCCCCATGTTGTCCGGGTAGGCGAATATCCGGGGGTTCAGCTGCCAGTCGTCGCGGTCGAGCTCTCGGCTTAGGCTGTCGGCCCATATGTTCGCTGCCGAGCGGATGTAGCGGGGTCGGATGCTGATGTCGTTTACGTCCAGGAGGTGCCAGAGTCGGCGTAATTCCGTCATCATGACCGGAGAGCGCGTAGTGATTTTGGAGAGCGTAGCCACGACGGCTGTTTTGTCCTCGTGGAGTAAGACGTGTCGTCCTCGGAGTTGCGGTAAAAAGGACTTGATCGCGAGGCGAACGGCGCGGAGCTCCTTCCAGGTGATGTGCTGCTGGCGGTCGTCGTCGTACCAAAACCCGCGGGCTTGGTAGGCAGGGTTGTCGTTCAGGACGGCTCCCCACCCGTAACCACTGGAGTCGGCGTGGAGGTACGCGGTCTCGATGGGTTTGTAGATTGAGCGGCCGTTGTGTTGGTCGGGCACCGTGCGCCACCACTCGAGGTCGCGGCGTAATTGGTGTGTCATCCGGACACGTCCGCCCCATCCTTTTCGCGTAGCCAGCACGCAATGTAGTTCTCGTAGAAAGAAGCGGGGTGGTGCGATGGCGACGTAGAGGAACTGGGCCTTGCCAGCGAATGCCGCGAGTTGTCTGGCGGGTAGCCACCGAGCGGAGGTAGATGCGCGGCCGAGTAACGCTGAAGCTTGCTTCGCGAGGGCCTGTAGCTTGTCGGTAGGGGCTCGAAATTCGCCTTTCAGGAGGTCGACTGTCATGCCCAGGTGTGTGCCCACTTGGGTGGGCTGCCACAAGCCTTTGTCGGGGTTGCGTTGGAGGCCTAGCCGGTGGAGGAGGGTCTCGATGTGGTCGCGTAGCAGTAGAGCTGCGTCGTACGAGCTGGCCATGAACATGAAGTCGTCCATGTAGGGTAGCAGTCGTACTCCGCGCCATCGGACGTTGCGAAGGAAACGTCGTGACGGTTTGTATGGCGTCTCGGAGTTGGCGGTCATCGGGGTAGGCGCTCGTCGCAGGTAGTTCGTGAACGCTTGAGTCAGCTTGCAAAAATAGTAAGCCGACCCCGACCATCCCGTCGGGAGGCATGCGAGGCGCCACAGCTCGCCGCGGTAGTTGACCGTGAAGAAATCTCGGTCCTCCTCTCTGATGCCTAGCGTGTAGTAGCCGTCGGCTAGGTCGAGGGAGACGAAGTAGTCGCCCGGGCGGGACAGGTGGCGTAAGTGCTTGAGGGTCTCGCACGACATCTTGAACTCCGCGCAATAGCTGTTGAGCTCTTGGAGGTCGATGATAAGGCGCCATTTGTTGACACCGGGTTTTGGGACGAGGAACATGCGGGAGACGTAGCGGGTGTTGGAGGCGCGCTCCCAAGCTCCGCAGGCTTCGAAGCGTGGGAGCTATGTAGCTAGGAAGTCGAGTTGCGGCTATGTGGCGTCCTTCATGGAGACTCCGTGGTTGAAAGGTCGAGGACGTAGGCCGTTTTTGCACTTGACCCGCACGCCATGGCGGATCCAGTTCACGACTTGACGGCTCGCGCCGATATGCTCCCACTCCCGCCATCTTAGCCGCACGCGGTGACGCATGTAGTTGGATGACGGGGAGCAGGAATCGGCGCGGCGGGCCACACCATCATTTCTTCGTTGTGGGTTTCCCCCCATCGTCAGGTTTAGTTCCGGCCGCCGCCTGTTCCGCTGGTAGAGGCGGTCCGGTTGACAACGTGTCCAAAGCCTCGCTGATTGCCGCGTTGGCGCAGCTGTCGAAGAAAGCATAGCACCCGATGTGGAGGTACTCGTCGTACCCCGCTTGAGATTTCCGGTCGTTGAGGAAGCGGGCCGTGTCGTCCGTTAGCGTCCACAGACGAGGTTCATCGATGTCGCGAGGGGGTCCCTCCAAACCGGCCGGAATGATTTTACCGTAGGAGGCAAAATCGACGAACTCGGGCTCGTGGAGCTCGGGGTCGTCGTTCAACATGTCGATAGGCTGCTGAGGGGCTGCCTTACCACCCTCACTCGCAATGGTCGCGTCAGGGGGAATGGACTGCTGTTGATTCGGAAGCACGGCTGGGCCTGTTAAACGCTCGAGCTGGGCTAGTAAGGCGGTGTTAGACGCCTGAATCTGCTCAGCTAATCGGAGTTCGAGGGCCGAAACCGCGCTTTGAATCTGTTCGGAAGTACGCTGTTCGATTATAGAGGGGAGAGGGTCGACTCCGGGGGCGGAGGACGACGGCTCAGGCTGCATGATATTAGACGGCGACTTAGAACGGGGGGAAGTGTCTCGTGACGCTCGAGTGCGCATGAGGCGATGTAAAACTGACACCCTGCTCGACTACGAGAGTCGAGAGTGCAATTGCGCGAGCCAGATGGGCGAGCGCAAGCAAAGGGTGCCAGTGCTCGGGGGTTGCACCGGCTTAAGGGGTTGCCGCTAGCTAGTGTTGCTGGGGGCAGAACATGGGGCGTTGCGCTAGGCGTTTCCTCAGTCCTCGAGGGTTACCTCGAGGACTAGGTGAGACGCGCCGCTTTTACAATAACGCTTTACAGTTCAGGTTTACGTTCTGTCACATATGTAAGTAAGTTTTGCAAACCTCTAGATTTCAAACAATCTGACTATCTACTAAATAAAATATCATCCGTTTTAGTTCGTTTCGCGAATCGCGCGCTTCTCGCCGTAATTGGTGACGAAGTGTCTCAATGGTTGGCTGCTCGGCACCAATTTGGCGTCGGCGTTCGCGGCGGGGTTGAGATCGTACAATTCATGGTTCGAGCCGCGCTTGACGCTTCACCGGACTGGGCGGACATGCAAGGCGACGCATCCAACGCGTTCAACGAGTTCTTGCGGCGTCCCTTGTTTGAGGAGTTGTCAGCAAATCCCGCGCTTCGACCGTTGCTCCGCGTCGCTACTATGTTGTATGGCCGTCCATCTACCTTGTACGTTTACGACTCATCAAATGCTCACGGCCCGGCCATGCGCATTCCGAGTACCCGTGGAGTCCATCAAGGTTGCGTCCTCGGGGCCATGTTCTTCGCAATTGTTGCCTCCAGGGTATACAAGCAATTGGCTGCGATTGCCCCGAACGAATCCGTTGTCTGCGGTTATTCTG
The DNA here is from genome assembly GCA_026401115.1 of Tetraselmis chui. Lineage (NCBI taxonomy): Eukaryota > Viridiplantae > Chlorophyta > Chlorodendrophyceae > Chlorodendrales > Chlorodendraceae > Tetraselmis > Tetraselmis chui. The sequence goes on along the minus strand of JAPMLY010000273.1, from coordinate 232,477 downwards.
ACGATGTTCACTTCTTGGGACCCCCTCCGTCTCTCGTGGCTATTGGCGACGCTATGCCGGAGGCGTATGCTAGCGTTGGCCTCACCGTAACCATCCGAAAAAACTGTTTGTATTCCCCTTTGGGTGTCGGTGATGCTTTCGATAACTTACCCGACGGCCACATCATGCGGGGAGTAAATGTCTCCACGGAAGGGACGAAAGTATTGGGGGGGCCAATGGGTACATCCGATTTTGCTCGAGACGTGTTCGAAACGGCCTTAAGTAAGTATGAGGCCTACGGCGAACGTCTAAGGGGTCTAGCGGCTCACCGGCACACTCACACTGCGCTTCGTATCCATCAACATTGCAACCGCCGCTTCGGACACTTTGCCCGTACAGTCCCCCGAGGTCTTGGCAAGGGTGAGGGCTACGGTGACACCGTCGTAACATTCCTCGAGCGCGCTGACAATGCCACCCTAGATGTGGCGGCTGAGATATTGGGCCTTCCCGCATCTAGCCTACCCAGCAACACTCGCTCCGAGATGTCTCTTCCCATACGTTTCGGCGGCATGGGGGTGGGGGATTTGGCTGCCTTGGCGGATGCGGCCCATGTCGGAGCGGCCGGTTTGGCAGTGGGCTCAGCTATTCGTTTCCTTACAACACAAGACGCTCGCGTGCGCGGGGATTCCCAAGACGATGTTCCAATGGAGCCGACCATGTATGGACGGTTAGCGAGTGCTATGACCACAGCGGTGTCCCGTAGACATGGTACACCGGACGGAGACGACGGCGATAACGAACCCATGTGGTCGTTAGAACTCGCTTCGTCGTGGGCGCGCTTGGACGCTGCGTGCGGTTCTCACGCTCTCGCCGAGTCTGAACCCTTGATAACCACAGCCTTAGCGATGCTCCCCCCGAAACGTCCAACGGTGGCTCGCGCCGGCTGCGTTGCCGAAGCCCGATCAAACAACGAGCATATTGCCCTGTCCCTTGATGGCCTACCCTCGCTCGTCCCTCTTTCTGCGTTTGCCACGGACATCTTTCCAAAGCTACAAGCCGACATCAGTGAGCGCGTCAACTTGTTTCGCTTCGTGAAGCTCGCTCCCACGTTTTCCAACCGCGCTCGGCCGGAGTCTAGGCGTTTTCTATCTCGTCTCGGCCACGGCGCCCTTGCGTTTTTGGCTTCGGACCCGCCTACTTCGGGTCGCCTGGGCGAGCTCCGTGACAAGTTCCCTGAGCACTACGACGCAGTTTTCCGCGTCGCGGTCTGTCGCATCTTCGGCCTACCCTCATCTCGCATCCTCTCTTCTCTACGCCTCCCCACTGCTTGTGCTTCTTGCCATCTCTCGGTTCAAGCTATGCGGGGTGCGTTCTCGTCGGCGGGCGTTGACATGTCGGATGATGCGTGGGCCACTGCTTTTGCGGACCATTTGGCTCGTTGCGGCGGAGATGCTTCGGTCCACACCGCTCACTCTTGGTTGGTGACGGCCCTTGCGGAAATCATCTCCGAGGTTCGTGGCGCACTCGGGGTTGGCGTCGAGGTTCTCACAGATCCCACGATGTTAGTTCAACTCCCCAACGGCAACGACGGTCTCCCCGCGGATGTGGGTGTCTTGCACTATCACGGCATCCGAGGCTCAAAACTTGCCCTTGATGCCGTGGTTTCCGGTTTGTTCGGCGTGTCTAGCCCCCCGTCACCCGAAGTCGCTCTCCGCCATGCTGAGAAGACCAAGTTCGAGAAGTACTCGGAGGGGTTGAGGAGTCGCCCCGACATCCGCTTCATTCCCTTTGCAGTCACGGAATTTGGTACTCTTGGCGGCCACGCCACGGCTTTCTTGACGGAGCTAGCCAAGCAGGCAGCCGCATCTAAAGGGATGCACGTGGGCAAGTTGTTGGCCTCCTGGCGTCGAAAGGTCTCTCTCGCCGTCCATGTTGCTCACGCGGACAACGTCTTGCGTGGTTTGTCCGCCGCTGCGGACGGCACGGAGGCCGCTTCTTCCTCGGCTGGGATGCCTTCTCCAGCCACGGCGCTCTTCACCCGCGCCATGGGCCGCAAGCGTCCCCGTGCTTCCTCGAGCGGCGCGTGAGGCGCCGCTTGTCGCCTCCACGTGTTGCATTCTCGGCGTGGCTTAAGAGTTCCCTTAATTTAATCTGCTAGGTTTATGCACAATGTAGTGCTTTCCTTTTGCTGTGCTTTGGATTCCGTGATCCTCTTGTCACTCTTGCCCTCTTGTTTCCCCTCCCACTTTTCCTGTCCGTGCTCATCTGGTTCTTCTTGTAAGCAATGCATTTCAAATATCATCTACACTTACGGCAAACGGAGCCCCCGACTGCTTTGTACTAAACCTAAGTGTATGTATAGAGAGCTGTTGATTATATCCCCTGTAGTTTATCCTCTCACAGCATGCCATGCTGGCACGCTGATGCCATGTCATTACAGGTACCTCGTAAATGTTTTATCATAATAATACGAGTGGCCGGCCCGTGGCCTGCGGATCGCGCTGAGGTCGTGTTTCGCCCCGAATAAATAAAGCAGTAGTTGATACTCATCCGTATTTTGTTTGCGCAGATCTTTGTCGGGTACCAGTACCATCTTAGCGATGCACAGTAGTTGCTAATTGCTAGCTCACCCGTACATGTATAACATCGGCGGGTACCTGTACCTTTCAGTACCGGTACAGGTACCATCCTAGCGCGACGCGCAGAAGGTACGTGGTAGGTAATGATGTTACCCACCCGTAACATTGCGCAGTAGTTTGTTGAGATTGCGTAACCCTCCGCCAATGAAGTCAGTGATAAATATCAGCAGCTAATCCTTACTATTTATTTCCATACTAATGACACACCGACAGACTGACACACACACAGACACAGATTTCAGCAGATTTATGTAGTATAGGATATCCGCGCGTGTACGTACGCCGACATACTGCCGTCACTGCCAGGGGTAATCCATTGCTTTGGAACACTGATACACACCTGGTGGACTTTTGCTGGCGGGCTAGCCCCACCTTACGCAGCTGTTCTTGCCGCACTAAGCGGTTTAATTTCTAGTAACATGAAGGCACGCCCGAGGTTTATTGGGCCGAAGCTGTGCCTGCGGGTTGCTTTTCTTCTCGGGACGTCAGTTGCGCTGGCGACGACAGGACAGCCGCCGGCGTTGCGACTCTGCATAGAATCCTTGGGCATCCCTAGCGGCTACGTACCCGTGCAAATGGCAGCCGTGATGCTACTCGCAGCTGACCACGCCAGGGATGGGAACTGCACTCTTCTTCCCGGACAAAAATGCCCCTCCGGACTGGGTCCCATGCCGGGACTAGAAGTAACCGTTTATGATACCAAACTACAGCAGTCTCTCGGCTTAAAGTCCGCAGAGCGCTGCAAGACTGAAGCGAATGGACATGTCTACGTCCTGGGACTCACTCAAGACGTGCACGTAGTGTCACCCGTCAATTCGATGAACGGCCTGGTCACTGCGACCCCTTCCGCAACGGAGGATGTTCTCGGGGATGACCTGTTCCACCCTCACCTCATCAGGTGAGACTGCCGCGGGTGTCTTTACTCAGGTTCGAAAAATAAAAATAGATGCTGTAGTACTGGTACCTGTACTGCGTATGCCAGAGGGCGTCCAGGCTAGGGCCTAGGATGCCACGAGCAGCTGTGGCATTTGTGCCGCGGAACCTTAACACCGCCCCTTCCCGCCTCTGTCGCATGTTCTACAAACGGAAAAAATCGCGCGTTGTTTACAGCTGTCGGCTTTGTTGCCACACCGAGCTGGTAGTCGAGCAACGAACCGGCTGCTTGGTTTACATGGTACTCATGGTTGCTTTGATTACAAACGTAAAAATATTAAATATGGTTCTTTCCGTTCTTTCCAACACAACCTTTGAAGTAGGTGGCCTTACAAATTTACACCCCCCTATGCTGTGGTTGCTCTGTTTACCACCATGTTTTCTGAAACAGCCCGCTACCTTGTCTCGGAGCAGAGTGCGTCCAGGGAGCTCTCAAGTGGCTCGGCAGATCACAGAGTTTATTCACCTGATGGGCTGGACGCAAGTGGCTGTGCTCTATGCCAAAGGTGACTTACGTATTATTGCGGAATACTCTCAGTCGTCGCTGCCTTTCCTTGTTCCTATGTAAATTTCAACCTCCATATAGGAAGGGGTTGAAAGCCTTATTCTTATTTTCACGTCTGGTCGCCATCAGACTACACGGGGATGAGCTACGGGCCAGAGATAGCGGGCTTTGCGGCGGAGCTCGGGATATCGGTGACCTCCGTTGTGCTGAATGGAGCAAATACCAATGGCACTCGTCTGTCGCTGGAGGACCTCAAAGCCCGCGGGGTGAAGGTGATCCTCGCGGTGCTGACGCCGCTGGAGATGTTTAAAATATTTCCCGTCGCGGACGAGCTAGGTCTATTCGAGCCAGAGTACACATGGATGGGAGGTGGCGAGGGATTGGCCAATCCCAGGGCGATGGTTGGGCGGAGTCCCAACTCGGAGCAAATGGCCCGAGTGCTTGAAGGGACTCTGGTGTTCACCACAGACGCCAAGGTGCGCTTTTACTTTTTAAGGTTTGATTACATCGTAAAATTACTTTCCTCCTGTCTTTCGTGCTTCCAGCAATTGATCTGATTTCTGATTTACACCGTAGAAAAGTACCTCTAGTTATATATTTCCCCTTTGCAGAGGTACCCGTAGTTCCTGCTGTATGCTGCTTCATTTCAGTGATTCGGGTATGCAGTACCTGTACTGCTATCGAACTGTAGCCAGAGAAACCGAACTTGTTTGGATTTATTAACTCGGGGGATTTTTTCTTTAGCTGCTTGTATAGGCTCATGGGACACGGGCTCATAGTAAAAGCATTCGAATTAAAATGAAAGTACGGGTACAGGTTATTCTTGTATTGGAATCCCCCAGCAATTACGGAGATGATTGGTTTATTCCTATTTCGCACGAACGGAATTAATAATATCACGACCGTGTGCAGGCCACTCCCGGAAATGCCGCGCTGGGCGAGCACGCGAAGGAGCGCGGGGTTGATGAGCTTTACACCCTTTTCGGTCCGAGCCTAAACGACACGGTCGCGCGAGGGATGGAGTTACCGTTCACCAGCACTCTGCTTTTTCACTCTTACGAGTTGATATGGCTGCTGGCCAAGGGGCACGTGGAAGCCCACTCGCCTGGTGCGTGCGTCAGTCACATCTATCCGGACGACAAAATTTGTACTCCATATAAATACGTTCGGTACCAGCAGGAGTAAAGTGTCTTCTTCTCGTGTGGCAACGTTATTATTGTTCGCGTGTCGTACCTATATTGGTGTTTTTATCTGACGACTATATATTTCGTTTTTCGTTTCTGCAACCTTTGGTACTGCGCATCAGGCATGATGGATGATGGCTACACATACACGGACCGTTTCATTTCTGCCGTCACGGCGGACAATTTCAGTCTCGAGGGCCTGACCGGCCTCATCAAAATAAACGAGCGCCGTGGGAGGCAGGCACAGGACGGCCAGTTTGAGTTCCGAGTGCACCAGATCAGCAACACCTCCTCCCTTCAGGTCATCACCCCTCCGCAAGTCCCTGCGCCAGTCCGATTGTCTTATCCCTATGTTCCTAAACCCTAAACTCGCGCACTGCAATTAACTCAGTTGCACCCTCGTCGGGTTTTGTTTCTGCACTGAAAGCTTCGTGACTCCGCTGTGTTGCGTAGCTGTTGGGAAAAATTGAGCGCGGCTCTTTCGTGCTGGCCGGGGATGTTTCTTCTTTCCAGTGGCGCGACGGCAGCTACTTCCCCGACGCCATCCCATCCGACGGCAGTGTGAAAGTTGACGACGAAAGTGACAGCGGCGGCGGGCAACCTAACATTGGTTTAATCGCTGGCCTCGCAACAGTGGGATGCCTCCTCGCCCTCGCGGTTCTAGCTCTATATATGCTCTTTAGACGGTTCCAGCGGCAGCTGCGTTGGATAGAGGACGCAGGCGATACAAGTTTCGCGCTGCAGCTTCACTCGCCCGCGGCGGAGGCAGCTGATGTACTAGCGACCGTCTCAAGGTTGCTCCTGTTGGGCTCGAAGTTACGTAAACGCGCTTGGGATGCATCCCGTAACCTACTGGCCTCGAGCGACCCACACGCCCCAATGTTGGACGAGAGCAGCGACGGAAGTGGGCAGCCGTTCGGCGAGCGGTCGCCGGAGCGACAGAAGATGCGCGACATGGCGCGTCATTTTTTGGTGCAGACAACCAACCGCGCCGCGGACGCCCCCGTCCTCATGGGCGACCTCATCCAAGCCAGCTACGACAGCTTCTCTCTGCCCAATGCCACGAAGCAGCTGGAGGGCCGTGATTGTAGCAGCAGAGCGGTGAGCGAGGAGGAGGTCGGCTATCTTGTCGACCTCATCGCCGGCGCGGAGGCACGCAAACCAGAACTTATGGCACAGCTCGGAAAGCGGGTTTCCTTCAACATCTTCGACATGACCGAAGTGTGCCCGGAGCAGCCTATGGTGCTGACGGCTATAGTGGCCATTCGAAGCTTCGGCCTCATCCAAACTCTCCGCCTCAACGAGCCCAAGCTCTTGATGTTCCTGAAACAAGTCGAGGCCGGCTACTTTTCGGTTAACCCGTACCACAACAACATTCACGCCGCTGACATGCTGAACCGCCTTGTATGCATCTTGCGCATGGAGGCCTTCTTTGTCGACGGCTCCGTCGCCAGCGGCTGTTTCCTCCTATCAGCTATCTTAGCGGCCGCGGTGCACGACTATGGCCACCCAGGCATGAACAATGACTGCGAAGTGTCTTTCGATACGGCCGTATCGCGGCAGTACAATGAACAGGCAGTACTTGAGATGCAAAGCTTATATCAAACGCTCGAGTTGCTGCGGAGCGACCCACGACTCGACTTCATGGAAAACCTCCCGATGCAATTGCGCCGCAGCGTCATGTCCCGCGTAATTCAGCTCGTCCTTGCCACCGACATGAAGCGCCATTTTTCCATAATCAGCGACTTCAAGAGTACGGTGAGTTGAAACGGCACTCCCGTATGAGCACAAACTTACTTGTTTCATACTCAGAATCTGCCATATATGCACACACGCACAAACACACACACACACACAAAAACACACACACACACACACACACACACACACACACACACACACACACACACACACACACACACACACACTTGCAATGCTGAATCCCGCTTTCCGATATCTGGACTACTATAGATCACACAGAAAGTGAAGGAGGCCACAACATCCAAGCACCCATGGACCTCGGCTTCTGGTTTGGATGCGGCTGAAAATTCGGGCCGCAAAGTCAAGCGGGCTCCCAGTGGGAAGCGCGGGTCAGGGGACGTGCCGGAGGCTGTGCCTGCCGCCGATGCACACGGGTCCAAATCCATTATGGGATCAGCTCGCTCCTGGCTGGAACCGTCGAGTACGAGGAAAAAGGAAACGCCTCGAGTTGCGCTCGATTTCCAGTCGTTGAGTGAGACTGACAAAGCACTAGCGCTCACCCTCGCTATCAAGGCAAGTGCAGCCCCCTTCACTAAAGCCCCAAAGCACCCAAAGCGTCCCTCCTATTAGTAGGCGGCACAACTATGAATCACATATAACTGAAATAAAAATTAATTAGAGGCTGGTTTAAATGCCGCTACAGAACGAACCACGGGGGCATATCTCTCGCTGTTGGATATACGGGATTTTAAGTTTATCTCACCTGCCCCCTCATCTCCGACTGCTGCAGGTGGCAGACATCGGGCACAGCTTTCTGCCTTGGGAGCTGCACACGCAGTGGTCAGAGCGGCTGGAGGAGGAGTTTTTCGCGCAAGGGCGGCGCTACATCGCCGCCGGGAAGGAGCCGCCGATGCTGATGGACCCCGCGAAGCCGGGAGTATGCGGCGCCGTCAACCAGATCGCCTTCTTCAACGTCATCGCTATGCCTTTGCTCAGCACTTGGAGCGAAGTGTTCCGGAGGTCGGGGGGGCAGCTGATGGCGCACGCGGATGCGAATGTGGCGCGGTGGAAGCAGGCAGCGCGGCAGAACTCGTCCGCGGAGTGTGCCGTGCCCTTGCCACAGGCGGAGATGAATCCGGGTGTGAAGGTGTCGAGCGTGGGGCGTGGAGCCGTAAGCACTCTGAGGGCTTTGGTGCAGCGTAGGGCCAGCTCTACCGTTGCGGCCGAGACACGCCCCGAATACGAGCTCCCGCCCGTCACGAGCTAATTTATTGTTGCTGCTCACAAGCTGAAATGCGGAATAAGTAGAAATCAGCGCGGTGTCAGGCACGACGAAGTGCGACTTCTGCCATCGCTGGGTTACTCGACGTGAACGGGCACAACGTGCATCTCCTTTCATGACAGGGTGTTAGAAGAGAATGGAAGGAGGAATAAGAGAAGTCAGGCGGAGTAGGTGGGGCTGAAAGGGGGATGAGCTGCTTGGGAAATGATTTAATATACATGCCTCTTTTCAATTCACCGCTCCCGTTGGATTACCGTCAGACAATTTGGGTTCCATGGGATGCGGAACCGGCCTCATTGGTTACAACGGCAACGTTGCAAAGCTGCCTCATGGACGTAAGATGGGATTTCTGTGCCACCACAACTGAGCTGGGTGGGCACACATGCTTCTCTTCAAAAGCTATTAACGGTCTTTTTCCGCAGCGATCACGGCACCGCGACGGTTGTGGTGGTTTGCAACATTCAGGTTACCATAGTCAACGACAGAGCCGAGATGGCGGAAGCACACCGAGCGGTAGTGAGTGAGGGGTGGAGCGTGTGCGACATGCTTCTTAACGGCCAATGAGACGCCATGTCACCCAAAGAAGGGCAGTTCAGCCATCGCGACTTAATTCCTTTTCTACGGCAGCGGACGGGGGATACTGAGTAGTGGGTGTGAGGGGGGGGGGGGGGGGGGGGGGGGGGCAGTAGTGTGTGTGTGTGTGGGTGTGCTGGGGAGAGGAGTTCAGTAGCGGCGTTGCCCGCCCGTGGAGCTCAGCAGCACGGTTCCCTTCCGTCCTCGCCTGCCACGGCTGCCTCCCGCAGCAGGAGGTGATGGGGTTGGGGGCTCGGAGGAAGGCGCGGGACGAGGGCGTCCCCAGGCTCCGGCAGGCAGAGGTGCGGCAGAAGGGGTAAGGGCAGCGCCGGGGAGGGGCGGGTTGTCGGGCGACGCGAGCGAGGGCGAATCCACCGCCGCCGCAAAGCCCATCCGGGTGATGTTGGCAAAGGACACACCGCCCTGGGACCCACCTCCACCCTCCTGCTCATTTTCCTCTTCCTCCTCACCTTCCCCGTCCAGCTCCAGTCGCCCCGCCACCTCGTCCGCCAGCTGCGACACGCCCGCGCCCAGTCTGGGCTGCAGCCGCCACTCCTCCAAGCTCGGACCCTGACGCCAGACAATGAGCAACCACAACCGTAACCAACACCAATAGAGACCCTTATGCTTGCGCCTCTCACGAAAAATCGCAGAGCAAACGTAGACAAAAACACCAAAGCCGATGGACAACAAATCCTTTCCCACTCCACCACAAAACCCTGATGCTTAACATTCAGCGCACTCGGTGGCAGTCTCCTCCCACATATGACTAAATGCAGATGATACCGCAGACTACCTTTCTCCTTCCTTACAACGGCCAAGTAACTCTTTAAAAACAGCATTGCAAGGAGTGAGGGAGGGCTGCAGGTCTGTGCTCGATAGGCGCGTCGCTGACAAGCGAACATAGCACTTGTTGTCAAAGTGGTTGCCCTGAAAATAAGGATGGGTAGTATGCAGCCCGCACTCACACTCTCTTGTGGGCCGTAGTTCACCAACAGCGCCGGTTGTAGGTCACAAGCAAACAACATGTGATTAAGCTATAAATGGGTACTATCTATATCGTCCCCTGCTCTATGAAAAGGATACGGGAACAAATCTGATGAACACGCAAGAAAGTGTCGAGCAACACCGATTATCCGTGACAATTGTGAAGAAATACCACGTCTGGTACGGATACGTGATCCACTGCTGAGAAAATTACACTACAAAAATAAACTCAGGATAAGGCACAGCGATCGCACCAGAGGTTATATTGAGATGGGTCGATGAGATCAGTTGCCCAACCCTACTTAGGCTGCCCAGCTTACAGCCAACTCCTTACATGACTGAAAAGCAAAATTGCTACTTGGTACTAGTCATACAACTCATACAGTTTTCATGAGCCAGTGGACATACACACACACACACACACACACACACACACACACACACACACACACACCACGAATAAAAAAAATCTAAAACCCATATATTCATTGTTACCTAAATAAATTTGGCTTGATATCCAAAGCCGTGCTAAGCTGCGAGTGATGAATGAGCACTGCATCTGTCTGCGTGGGTGAATGCCAACGGGGGTGGGGTACCTGACGGGCGCGGGCAGCGGCAGCAGCAGCCTTCTTGTCGCGTGCGGCCTCGCGGCGTCTCTCTTCCGCACGACGACGACGCCGACGCTCACGCGCCGAAATCTCGTCGGCGAAGGGCGCCAGCGCGGACGGCGGCAGCAACGGCGCGAGGTCGAGCTCCACCAGGCGGAAAGGCCCCGAGAGCGGCAGGTGGCGCGCAAACTTGAGTCGCCGTCGCGAGTCTTCGCTCTGCGACAGCTCTTCCACTTCCACCGCCCGAGCGCGCAGTGTGGGAGGGAGGGCAGAGTACGAGCCTGCGCCACACACACCCCTAGGTGTGTAAGACACGACAGATGGCACCCAGGCTGCATCATACAGGCAAGAAAAAACTCTATACAATATATAACCAGACAAAAACTGGGGCAAAAAGCATGGCCGCCGGCGATGAAAGAATAATTCAGAAGGTTAAAATATATACAATAACTTCCCGCTCACCACTGTACAGCTCCATTTCAGACAACAGCAAGTGACATGGCCTATGCACCCTATCTATCGACAGCTCGATATACAGCCGTTCAACCTAGGCTGTCTCATAGGGCTCCGCACTCAACAGGTGCAAGACCTTAAGAGCAACCCAGTTCACGACAACTAATACCTTCCGTTTAGGCTTATTTCTTAAGTTGACAACCTCTGGTTTGGAATCAAGCTCAGCCATTCGGACGTGTTACTCAGGTGTTCCCATAGCCACACAAGAATGCCCTTCCCCTGGCGCGATCACCCTCTGCTACCTTGGACTGTTGCATTCTTTCATCACAGTTCACTATCCTAGATGCTCTACGCCGTATCGAGATGCAGAAATCTGCGTAGGTTTCGAATTCATAATTATGATCTTGGGATGGGAGGGAAAAGGGAGGGAGGGGGGGGGGGGAGGAGGAGGAGGTAGGCACCGTGGCAGGCCAGCAGGCAGCGGACATTGAGTGGGTGCAGGAACACCCACTGCCCGTCTGCAGCTTGGTAGTAGTAAAGCCAGTCTCCCTCCTCTTCCGGCATGTTTACGCCGGAGGGACCTGAGGGGGCAGCGCACTAGTCAGAAACAGTAATTATCCAGGTCCAAGTAGGCAGCGTAAGCCATTCCTTAAGTGCGATACTCACTGCAACATATTGAATTTCTGGAATAAAGATGATTAACTCGGGACAAACAAAAAGTTCCAAAACTAAGCGCACATAGGACATTCCCTATGCACCTGGCGAGTAGGGCCATTTAGAGGGTTATGGCGGAAGCAGAGTTGGATCTTGCATACAAAATGACCACAAGAAGGGTGATAATTTAGCTCGCGCGAAAAGTGAGCTGATGCTCTGTGTGCATGTGTGTGTGTGTGTGTGTGTGTGTATGTGTGTGTGTGTGTCTGTGCGCGCGCGCGCGGGTGTGTGTATGTGTGTGTGTGTGTGTGCGCGCGCGCGCGCGTGTGTGTGTGTGTGTGTGTGTGTGTGTGTGTGTGTGTGGGGGGGGGGGGGGGGGGGGGGGGGGGGGGGGTACCGGCGGCGCCCCAGTCTCATGAAGTAATTCATTAGTGTTTATCCTTCATTCATAGCATAGCAAAACACGAGATAGTTCGCGACCGAACATCGACATGTGGGCTGCTCCTACAACAAACCATCTAATGGATAAATAAGCATATCGAGTCTTTGGCACAACCCTGTCTTTGCAATCCGCCCCCAGGGCACGGAGCACTCTCACTCATTCTCATTTTTGTCGTGGTAAACGGTACAGACCCTCATACAACTTTCAGTCCGTCATTCATTTTCCGCAGCTTCACAACTTTCCACCAATATAACATTCAAAGCTCTGTCAGCAACGACTGACGCCCTGCACTCCCATACAATTTGGAATCCATACCCACTTTACACAATGGCTCACCCACTACAACCTTGCGGGAAAATCCATAACTCGAACTGCGCATCCCTTATTGTACAGATGATGTCGCACACAGAAGAAAACATAAAAGAATGCCGAGCTGTTGTAAGTAATACCGTATACGTATTAGTTGCAGATAGCTATTGTAAGCTACTCTAGATATGATTAGTACATGTCAAGATCGGACATACCGATAAACTGTTTGACTCGGTACCACTTCTGTTGTCCCGACACCACGCATGTAGGCTGGTTGTCGCCGTCACTATTCCGTTTGCGGGACTGTGACTGTAACTACGTTTGCGTAAGTTATCTCCCACACTAATTGTGTTTGCATGGTTCAATAGGTTATGGGCCCCCGCCTCACGTCACTCACGCGCGACAACCTGGTTCGGCGAGCTGCGATCGACATCTCTCCCGTAGAAGGCAAGTTTCTATAGACACCTAGTACTTTCAACTTGTAGTCGGCGGTATCGCCAATATAAACTGCGATTTAAAACTAGCCACCACCCCTCTTAAGTCAACCACTCGACGCTCGGGAAAAACTGTGTAAAAAGCCACACGCCCTCAATGTTGGGGAGGCGGTGATGATAGGGGGGAGGGTCGCCACCTGACGGGGAAGTCCCTAGCAACGTCTCCAGCGACTGCCCCTCCCCTCTCTGCTGCCCTTCCATCCTCCCCCCCTCCTCCTCCTCCTCCTCCTTCGCCTGTCCGCCCGTTGGAGGCGGTGGGGTAGCTGTGGAGGATGGCGCGTCAGCCTCGAGGCTGGGGAACAGAACCTCCATTTCCGCCGCTCGTGCCGCGTCCCGCGCAGCGCTCGCCGCCGCCTCCTTCGCAGCCTCACACAGCGCAACGGCGCGAGACGCGGTATCGAGCACCGCCGCCGCAGCGCGCTCCTCCTGCTCACCCCCGGCAGCTGCCGCCGCGCGGGCTGCCAGCAGCTCGATCGCGCGAGTGCAGACAGCCACCTGCCGCGCCGCCTCGATGCCGCCCTCCGCCGTCACCGCAGCCGCGTGCGCCGCGAGCTCGTCCCCGACCGCAACAAACAGCGCTAGCGGGTCGGCCAAGACGCGGAACTTGCAGAAGCGGTCCGCCGACTCTTGCGAGCCGCACACCTGTGGAAAGCAACACTGCGGCAACTCAGGAGTCGCGAGGGTAGCAAGGATGCAGAAAATATGTGACGAAATACAAATTGGCAGCTGCTGCTTATATTTTATATATATGCAAAACCGCAGGACCACTCACACACGCACTCAGTCCACTTGAACATCGACACACAGGCACAGACACGCCAATACCTTGTTCCCGACATAATACGTAGTAGGCATGTGGCTAATGCAAACCATAATCATAACAACAGAACGGCTCTTGTGGTGTCGCTGCTCATCAGATATTTTAGATAATGAAAGCGAAGCTGCATCACGCATACTTCTCTCGCCCCCAAAACCCCGCTTCCCACCCTACAAACAGTCACTCATGAATGGATCCACCCCTCATCGAATTAAGGCAAGTGCACTCACCACGCAAACAGACGTCATCCTCACATCTATTCAACACAGAGAGGCGATGGGCCGGTACGCAAAACAAACAGCTTCAGCTTGATGAGTGCAAAAGATGAGAGCTCGGTCACCCTTATCACCTGAGGCACAATGGAGTCCTTGGGACGGCGTAAAAGCTGAAAGTCCACCATTCCGCCCACTGCGATGGGGCCCACGGATACAAGCCTGTGTGGACAATTCAGACGCGTGTTGAAACCCAAGATGAGATAGTTAACATGGTCCCAAACTTTGGGCATCGTAAAGTAATATCTATCGGGTGGTACAAACTTCCATAGGACATGAAACCCTGGCATCAAATATGAACACGAGATTCCTGTGTGTGTGTGTGTGTGTGTGTGTGTGTGTGTGTGTGTGTGTGTGTGTGTGTGTGTGTGTGTGTGTGTGTGTGTGTGTGTGTGTGTGTGTGTGAGTGAGTGAGTGAGTGTATGTGTGTGTGTATTTATGTGCGTGTGTGTGTGCGTGTATGCAGGTATAAGAGTGAGTGTCAGAGTGTGCGTCCATGCGTGGTTGTGCGTCAGAATATGTGTGCGTGTGTGTGTGTGTGTGTGTGTGTGTGCGTGTCTTTATGTGTGTGTGTGTGTGTGTGCTTTTATGTGTGTGTGCGTGTGTGTGTGTGTGTGTTTTTGTGTGTGTATTTGTTTGTGTTACAGGTGAGCTGAGGAGGGAGAGCACCTTGCGGAGCGTAGCTCACGCGCCACGATGGGGGTGAAGCACAGAGGGCAGGGCGCAGCAGCGCGGAATTCGGGGCCGCCGTGCATGAGCGCATGTTGGAGGATGGCGGGGAAAGAGAAGAGGTGGCCGCATCCGGTGATCTGCGGCGCCACGAGGGGCTCGAGAGTGATAGGGCACACCGCCGCCTCTGCTCCCCCCAGCACATCCACCTGCACCACATCTTCCCACGCGATCATGCGGTCCGCATCTGCGGCATAGCTCCGCACATCACATCCTTCTGCGACGGCGAACCTGAAGTTGGCCTGCAGAAACACCTCCCTGCCAGACAACACCAGGACCGAGTGGTCGGCAACCCGCAGCCATACACCCGACTCGTTGGCAATGAATGCTCCCAACTCGACGGGCAAATGTGTCCATAGACAAACGGACGCGCCCATGTCACTCATAAGTGAAAGGCGACAGCTAGCCACGTCAATCAAGACATCAAAAAATTAACCCGAAACAATACAACAGACAAGCGAACTCTACAAACTGCTACTCCACACATCTTCTTCTTGAACATAAAATTACGACACTGGGGGGGAACATATTTCAAAAGACTGAAGGACATATGATAAGTTTTAACAAACACTTAATGGCCGCCTTTTCTGTTCATCATTCTTCAAGAATTGGTAACATGACAATACAAATACAACGATTAGGCGTGTCCATTTGCCGAGTCCGCACACACAAGCCAGATATTCAGATATTGACGCACACACACCAACCCAATCCCAGACACACAAATACGCACACACACACACACACACACACACACACACACACACACACACACACACACACACACACACACACACACACACACACACACAAACGAAAGCTCACCCATCGTCACACACACACACACACACGCACTCTCTCTCTCTCTCTCTCTCTCTCTCTCTCTCTCTCTCTCTCTCTCTCTCTCTCTCTCTCTCTCTCTCTCTCTCTCTCTCTCTCTTAGCCAACCCTCTATTTTGATTACATAAAAATAGAAAATCTCGCAGTTTCTAGAGTAAGGTAATGTACCGAAGAGCTGAACCAAGCCCGGATGTTCGACTAGCAGAGTTCGTAGGCCTGCACGTAACTTGTAATTTATAATGTGTGAAGTATAAGCCTGACCTGTTGTAAGGGTTGACGGTTCTGGTGCGGCTCTTCCACTGCTGCCCCTGCCCAGAAACCGGCCGTGGTGGGGCGCGGAAGTTGAGCAGATGATTGGCGTTCACTCCACCACGCGTCTTGGGGGACGTGCCCAGCAAGTCCAGCGATGCTGCGCCCTCGTTCTGCTGGCTGCCTTGACCACGCTGGTGCGGTTCCTCAGCAGGCGGACGCCTCCCACCGCGAACCCTCCCAGCTCCATCCCCGCCTCGGCCCCTAGCACACGCAGAACCGACCCCAGTGTCAGCAGGGTTTCCATAAATGGCAACAGCAAACAACAAGCAATGGTTCTGGCAGCCACCTGCGGCCACCGCGACTTCGTGCAGAAGACCTGCTGCTCTCGCCTCTCCCGCCTCCCTGCATGCCAGAGGATACGTGTGAAAAATTCGCTGGTCAGACATGGCATGATAGCACTCGAGGACCCGTCAAGGCTTACCTGTCGCTGTTCCTGGCGCCTATTGCGGCTGTTGGCGGCAGAGAGAGCGCCGTTAACAGGAATAGGGACTGCTCTGGCAGCTGATCGCCCCTCACTAACGTCACGGCTTACTGTGTTTGTGAGCATCATGGACAGTCAGTAGATCGGAAAAGCGCCGATGCTCACGTATGGTGAAGCCGCAAAATTGATTAAGGTCATTTCATAGGTTTTTCAACGTTCTAGTGACTCTGCATATTGGTGTTCAAGTGCGTGCGTGCGTACGTGTGCACACGAGCGCGCGCGTGTGCGCGTGTGTGTGTGCGTGTGTTTTGGTGTTTGTGTGTGTGTGTGTGTGTGTGTTTTGGTGTGTGTGTGTGTGGTGCGTGTGTGTGTGGTGTGAGGGGGGGGGGGGGGGGGGGGGGGGTGCGTGTGTACTTGAATGAGAGCGATAGTCTGTTTGCCAACAAATTATAACTTTACTTTTTGAGTCTGTATATCTTAGCATTGCCTATTCATGTTTCTGTTCGGCCTGATCAGCTTGTCTTAGTACTTGTTTCCGTGATAGATAATGCGGCTCCATGCTCGTGCTTGAATATCCATAGTCAATTTACTTAGGGGTTTCCTTCTTTGGTTGCTGCTTCACGAGGCACCCACATGCATGTGCATGGATGAGCAACTTCTGTGTCCATGTACATGTGCGGGCGTGTGTGTGTGTGTGTGTGTGTGTGTGTGTGTGCGTGTGTGTGTGTGTGTGTGTATGTTGGGGGGGGGGGGGGGGGGGGGGGGGTAGCGTGTGTGTGTGTGTGTGTGTGCATATGCGCCTGTGCATCTGCGTGCACATATGCATGGGTTTTTTGTAACACATTTGCTCATTACGTCTAAGGGGGTCGTTGTTAATTGTTCTTACCGGGCGCAGGTGAACCAGTCGAAGGCCCGCCCGACCAGGTAGCAGCGTTCGGGTTGAGAGCGCTACCGCTCCGGGCGTTGCCACCGCCGCCTTGAAGATTGCCATATTGGCCGCTGCCACCGCTACTACTGCGCTGCTCGTTGTCTTCGGTGCCAGTCGGGTCGTCAGCGTGACTCATCCAGCGGCGCGGCGACCAAGGGGAGAGCGCCGCCCGAGGTGGGTGCGCTCGAGTCAGCGGCTGCCGTTATCAAAGCTCGCGTGACCACAACGAGGCCACCGCGCACTTCTGCTCACGAAAATCTCACGCAGAGATAAAGTAACGGATGCTATGGAACTACGACGGAGAGCCGAAAGTGGCAGATCGTGGCTCTGGACTCGATCGTTCGGGGGATCGGCTGATTGGGTGCAAATTACTATATTATTTGGAAAGAGTACCGAACGCGGGACGAAGTGTGCAGGCTGGCAGGCGAAAGCTTTGTATTTTTGAGCTCGTGAGTCGTCTCTGGTGACGAGTCTATTGGGGATGGCGGTCTGGCACCTCTGTGACTAGCACAAGAGGAGGAACTGGTTGAGTTTGGCTGCGAGGTGGGACCAAGTAGTCCTGTGATCATCGTTGTCCGGATGGCGGCCGGCTTCAATAACACTCGGACAGCAATACGAGCAGAAGTACATGTACATAGCAAGGATTTATTATTTTTGAGCCTTTACAGGTACCGGTACCTGTACCTGTATTTGCGAGCGCAAGGATTTATTTTTGACAGCAGAGGCGGCCAAATTTATATTGGACAATACGGGGTATTCGCGGCAAATTATTGGAGAGGATTTTGGAGTGGCACGTCAGCATCCCCGCGCCACGTAAGCGCGTACACCCTCGCGTACGCCAAAATTGGAGAGGCTGGCCTCTCCAATTTGGCTCTATATTGGAGAGGCGCGACCAAATTGGAGTGGCGTTATCAACCGGTAATTTCAAACTGGGCTGTCGGATACCCGTCCTGCTGTCACGGCCCGCGCATCCTCCGCGCGTTTCAAAAACCGACCCACCACCTCATCCCCCCGGTGCCGCCTGACTATGGCAGGCATAGACGAAGTCCCCGCGACTGAGGGGGCGAAGGCTACCGCAATATCCTCGCTAGAATGGAAGCGCCGTTGGGAGCGGGACGTGGAGTGGATCTCGGCGGATGCCGCGGATATATGCGACTACTGGAAGGCGGACAACCAACACGGGAAGAAGGGCAAGCTGCAAGACAAGCTGGGAAAGGAAATGGGGCAGTTTCGCCCTGACTCCGGTACGGCGGTCTTGCCCGAGGGGCGGGTGCTGGTCAAGCGCGTCGAGCAGATCGTCCGCGCATGGTCATGCGGGCGGTACCGTGCCCGGGCGATGATGACTACGATTACATACTGACGTAGGCCGGTGCACGACGTGGCGACATATACAGCCAATCCAAAATCCTCTCCAATTTCCCGCGAATACCCCCTATTATGTAATTATCAAAAAGCAAAAGCGGAGATCGGGCGGGGGTTTCGAGTTGAGCAGGGACAGGGAAAATGGCAGGGGAAACAAAAGGGCATGAGTGACAAGAGGATTACGGAATCCAAATCACGGCATAAAAAAAAACATGGATGGCCAGAAGGATGCAAATAGTCTCGACCCTTCGTGCGAGGCGGTGGACGCTCTACACCTACCCGGCGCCCATTGACCACACGAAAACAACTAGTGCAACCCCCCTTGGCCTCTGCTACCTGACTTCGCGCAAAACTCCTTCAATTCGGCGCCGCAGCTACAATTGTCTCTCCCGCTGCCAAGGAAAAGCGTGGCACCAAGTACTCGCCGAGTTGGCGTGCCACGAGACGCTCACTTATTCCGTCCCGGGAGGCGGCACGGACGCGGCACAGTCGGCAAGCCGCACTAGCCCGTCAATGTCTTCCGGATTCTCTTCACGCTTAGTTGTACCTCCGCCGGGGAATAGTGAGTGCCCCCTTGACCATGTTCAACACGCGACAGATGAAGCCAACATTACAAAGGTTCCCGTCCCGTGCAACGTGCAAGTCCGCTACATGCACGAGATTGCGGGCTGCAACAACCCGTGCGCCGACTCGATGCGCCCCCACATGCAGCGACTATTGGTCACGGACACCCTTGGAGCAAAAACGCTCAAAAATCATTGACCGCAGCATGGGCGAAAAGCACGCCCAACACTTATGGCATGGGATTAAACAATATTTCGAGTTTTGCGAGGAACAAAGCCTATCCCCACTTGCCACTACGGCAACTACCATTTCGCGCTACATTACATGGATAGGCAAACGGGGCACCATCCATGCAACAAGTCTACAACCTGACGTTTCAACAGTGAACGGGTTCTTGAGAGACCACGGCGTCGAACAAGCGGCGCAAGGTGACTTGGTCGGAAAAGTTAGGCGTTGACTCGCAGCGTCCTAGGTATCCATCCACCCAGCCGGACACGTTTGCACCTCCCATCCCGGATTTAGGTCTCATCGCTACGCATCGCCAAGACCCTTCGCGCGCAGTTGATGGACACTTGGACTCGTGACACTTCGGACACCATTTAGAGCGTATATGGCGATTGTGAGCATGTTCATATTTTTTGTCGCGGGGGCGGTGGAGTTTGTTGAACGTGGTATGCACGGTTCGATAAGGAAGATACTGTAACTTGCGGTGTGCTGGTTACAGGTACGCTAAACAACCAGCCTTGGGTGGCGGCTGGTGTCGAGACAAGATAAGTGTCTTTAGCTATAGTTGTTAGCTGTCTATACGCTAGTTCGTGATATCGAGCTCAGACACTCTAGATGATGTCCAATACATAAGGACTTCTATCAGAGCATACATTAGCTCTCTGTAACTAATCTGCATTAGGAATTACTTACAACACTCCCCCTCAAGATAGCTAAGGTGTGTCTTGTAACCAGATGGAAGTGATTACAGAATTCCCTCTACGAAGTGTGTTGCTGCATGGGTCCGGATGTCCCCAGAATGGCGCTCATGTGCTTCACGAGTGCATGTCCAGGCAGTGGCTTGGTCAGCATGTCGGCGACCATGTCACCAGTGGGTAGGTACCGTAGTTTGACAGTCCCCAGCTGCACGTGGTCATTCACGAAGTGATACTTCATGTCGATGTGCTTGGTCTTCTCGCTCACTAGTGCATTCTGCGAATAGGCAATGCAACTTTGGTTGTCTTCCCAGATGGTGGTCGTCCCGCTGACAGGTCGACTGAATATCTCCGAAAGCATCTGTCGAATATGGATGGCCTCGTTAGTCGCGTCCGCTGCTGAGTAGTACTCAGCCTCGCATGTTGACTGTGCGACGCATGATTGTTTCCTAGACTTGTAGCTAACTGCACCTCTGCCCAGTGTAAACACAAATCCCGATCGTGACCGGCGTGTCTCACTGTCATTGCCCTAGTCTGCATCAGCAAAGCCTGTAAGTTGGAGAGTGTTGTCCTCACCCCCCCCCAACGTAAGGCTCATGTTTGGAGACCCCTTGAGGTAGCGCAGCACTTTCATAAGGGCTTGCATGTGGGCCACCGTGGGGTTCGCCTGCGCAGAGCCCAGAATGCTAAGCGCGGTCGAAATGTCCGGTCTAGTGCAAACAGCGGCGTACTGCAGACTGCCGAGCAGGCTCGGGTACACGTCCCGGTCCGCGCCCGTGAGAGGTACATCCGCCTGCTTGGAGATGGCGGCCAAGAAACCGGGGTCCATCGGGAGACACGAGGGTTTGCAGTCCACCATGTCATGTTTTTCAAGTAGCTCGCGCACGTATTTGCCCTGGTCGAGGCTGATGGTACGCGCTGCTCTGTCCTTGGTGATGTGTATGCCGATGATGTCGGACAGAGCACCCTGATCCTTGATGTCAAAACGGGATCGCACCAGTGCGGTGAAGGCCACCCGCCAGGCTGTGTCGTTGCACGCCACGGGAATGTCATCCACGTAGAGGGCAATCATGGCGAAGACTTTGTCTGCCTCAAAAATGTAGATGCACGGGTCCGACAGCAGCTGGCGCCAGCCTTGAGAGACTAGCCAGTCGCGAAGCAGCTCATTAAACTCCATGGGGGATTGCTTCAGGCCGTACATGCACCGGCGCGGGTGACAGACATTGGTGGTCCCGTCATCGAACCCAAGTGGCTGTCTGATGTAGACATCCTCTTTGATGGGTGCGTACATGAACGCCGTGTCGATGTCGAGACCGCCCAGCTCGAGGTCGCGAGCCGCGGCGATGCTTAAGAAGACGCGCAGGCTAGCTAGTCGGATGACGGGTGAGAAGGTCTCCGTGTAATCAATCCCCTCGCGCTGGCTGCAGCCCTTTGCGACAAACCGCGCCTTGTACCGAGAGACAGCACCAGAAGCGTCTGTTTTAGCCTTGTAAACTGTCATAGTCTACGACGATGACGCTGGAAGATTACAGTATTAGCGAGTAATATCTGTTGATACTTGTCATTAATTGCGGTATTTCCTCTGAACAGCAGCTACGTATCTTTGGATACAGGATTAGAATGACAATAAATTGTATATAGCGTTAAAGGGTCGTATGACGAGCACACCGACGAAAGGAGCGAGCTCGTCATATTAGAATTATTGTACATATAGAATAGTTAGTACCAGTACCGGAAGCGTGGGATGATGAATAATTATACCCGCACCGGTTCTAGAATTAGCTAGAGGTGAAGTCTCTAGAGACTTCTATAGTGACGCTGTGCTGCGATGATATAATAGTCTATAGTAATATTTAGTAGTTTAGATTAGAAGCAGCACAGCACACCAAATTGGAATTGGTGGCTTTCTGGTACCTTCGACCGGACGCCTATAAATTTAGCGACCGGCACATTTGCCAGGGAGTCACTCGGGTTACCGTTTATCGGTAGAACTGTAACAAGAACCCCTCTTCCAATCATCCACTCTATTATTCCTTCCACTAGGAAACGATCCAGAGAATGGGCCCAAGATGCCGCTCGTCCTGCTAGAGACCGAGTGGTCCCACAACACTTGTAAACCCACATGTTGTTGACCACGCGGCGTCCAGCGGGCAGGGGAACGAGATCCCATGTCTGGTTGGACGTCAGGGAGTCGAATTCCACCTGCATGGCCGTCTTCCACTCTGCCGACTGTGGACTAACCAAAGCATCTTTGTAGGATGTTGGTTCAACACACACGCTCGCGGATACCAGGGCGACTTCACTCACAGGTCCTTCAGAGCACCTGTGGCGTGGCTGAGCTACCATCATGGAGAAATCAGGAAGCGGAAAGATGTCATCCATGTGGTCGGACATGTCGTCATCACACGAGTCAGTGACACACACACGCGGCACAGTAGAAACATGGGCAACGTAGGTCCCGAAGCGAGGAGGCGGTCCGCGAAGGCGAGTGGGTCTGTCGTCCTTAACCACGGGTACAGTGTCCTCAGCGGCCACGATCAGATCTGTGAGTGGGTGACTGACAGGGGAAACAGGGACAAGATCTGCGTATGCACACACATCTATCGACGAGGCGCCAGGGTGGGATGTCCCAACCCCGGGCACAGTCTCTTCAAACTTGACATGAACAGACGTGGTGATGCGCCTGGTCGCAGGGTAAGATACGATACCCCGGCGAGTTGTGAGAGTACCCCACCATCACACCTCGGAACGCTTTCCGGCCGAGTTTCCGTCTGAGATGATCAAGTACCTTGGCAAATGTCGCACACCCGAATACGCGAAATACTGACGCGTCCGGAACTGCGCCTCTAAGAAGGGTGATAGGGACCCCCCCAAAGGGACCGACAGCCCGACTGTAGGTACGGTTACGGAGGTGGACCACCGTGCTGATCGCGCAGGACCACATGCTGTTAGGCACAGACATCGCGTGAAGCATTGAGGACGCGCAGTCACGCAGAGTGCGCCACGGGCGTTTTGCCTTCCCAAGCATGTGATGTGCATAGGGCGCCGAGAATTGAATGCTGAAACCCAATCTCGTGCACATGAGCTGCGTGTTCGCTGCCTCGAATACCGAGTCTGAGTCGAATTTTAGAAACGGTGCAAACGCATGGAGGTGTGAGTGATACCGGGCATGGGTATGCCGCGCGTCCAGGAGAATGGTCTCCAGTTTCGCGCACGTCTCATCCTTTGATTTCAGAAACCTCACCCACATGAAGTTCGTGTGATGGTCTATGACCAGCAGGCAATACCGCAGACCGTAAGGTGAGGGAACACTGACAGGACCCCACAGATCACACGACAGGTGCTGAAGCGGGGGAGCTGGCTTCTGAGATGCTTTGCGATTTTTAGGTGCAGACGCGGCTTTGTTCAGATTGCAAGACTCACATGAGAGATCATTTACATAGCTAGGCATAACAAGTACAGACACCGTGTTATGAGAATGCTGAGCATGGAGGCTCTGCATGTTCAGGTGCCCCATTCTACTATGCCACAAAGCAGCGTCACACCCAGCAGCAAGTGCGACAGGTTTCTGTCTATGACTTGCTGTGTTGTGCGAGGACAGCTCCGCACAGGCATGCGACCTCGGGAGGAGGTACAGCCCGCTCCCCGACGGGATTAGCATCCCCATTCCTGTGGTGACAAGCAACATGCCAGAGTCAGTGTCGGTGGGGAAAGAAAACGCGCACCCTGAGTGTTTCTGCATCCAAATGACACTCAGTAGAATACCGAGTCTGAGTCGAATTTTAGAAACGGTGCAAACGCATGGAGGTGTGAGTGATACCGGGCATGGGTATGCCGCGCGTCCAGGAGAATGGTCTCCAGTTTCGCGCACGTCTCATCCTTTGATTTCAGAAACCTCACCCACATGAAGTTCGTGTGATGGTCTATGACCAGCAGGCAATACCGCAGACCGTAAGGTGAGGGAACACTGACAGGACCCCACAAATCACACGACAGGTGCTGAAGCGGGGGAGCTGGTTTCTGAGATGCTTTGCGATTTTTAGGTGCAGACGCGGCTTTGTTCAGATTGCAAGACTCACATGAGAGATCATTTACATAGCTAGGCATAACAAGTACAGACACCGTGTTATGAGAATGCTGAGCATGCAGGCTCTGCATGTTCAGGTGCCCCATTCTACTATGCCACAAAGCAGCGTCACACCCAGCAGCAAGTGCGACAGGTTTCTGTCTATGACTGGCTGTGTTGTGCGAGGACAGCTCCGCACATGCATGCGACCTCGGGAGGAGGTACAGCCCGTTCCCCGACGGGATTAGCATCCCCATTCTTGTGGTGACAAGCAACATGCCAGAGTCAGTGTCGGTGGGGAAAGAAAACGCGCACCCTGAGTGTTTCTGCATCCAGCTAACACTCAGTAGACGACTGATACGTTGCGCAGACCGAGAGGACAAGTCAGGGGTATAGAGGGCATGAACGAGCCGAAAGACCGTTCGACCGGAAATCAGGCAAATGGGAATGCGGACAGTTCCACTGCCATGTACCGTGACACCGACGCCACCGACAGTGCTGCGGCGGGAAGAGGGATGAAATTCAGAAAAATCCGACCGGAATGACGTCAAGTTAACGGAGCAAGCAGAATCAACTACCCAGTAATCAGAAAGGTCTGCAACACGAGCTGTAGTGGACGTGAATGCAACAGAGGCAAAGGATGTACTGAACTCAGGGTCGTCATATTCGTCCTGCATGTCGTACTCCAGTGTGTCCTCAACAGCAGCATGTCCCTCAGACGCCTCGTCAGCAGGAAGGTCATTGAGGTGAGCAGTGGGAGGTGGCTGACCGGCGTACTTTTCGGCAATCTCCTTACGCTTGGCTAGTGTCCAGCGGAGCACATCAGCATCCGGCGCTTGGCATGTCGACCAGACATGGTTGGGGTCTCCGCATGCCCCACACTTCATCTAGAACTTGGACTTCTTTTTGTCCGCGGTACATCCACCAATGCCACGGCCACCCTGCCGTTTACGATCCGCAAGAAAGGCATTGACCGCAGTCCCTGAATCAGCAGTGTCGGTTTTGTTGGAGACATCTGCGTCCAGATTCTGAGCCTGGTGGAGAATGCTCCCCATCACTCTCTCGGCCGACAGAATGAAATCGGTGTCAAAAGCGTTAATCACGCACTGCTTGGCTTGGCCATACTGCCCAACGTTTGAGAGGCCGCGAATCATGACCAGAGCGAGAACGTGGGGGTGAATGGCAGCAAAACCATCCTTCAGCTGCAGGCACTCGTTCAGCTCATCGAAGCACTGCTTCACAGCGTGGACGTATGCAGAGACAGATTGACCAGAAGTCTGACGAACCATCATACGGTCCAAGAGCGACAGCGTGCGTGAGATGGACTGCGCGTCCAGTCTCTCGCACAACATTTCCCAGGCGGCTGTCCCGCAGTCGGGTCGTCCAGCCGGAACCCCCGTGATGGCTTGTGCAGCTGGTTTGTTCTGTCGGCAGCACTGAACGAGCATAGCGTGTGCGAACCGTTGAGCGACGGGATTCAGAGGCACGCCAGAGGAGGAAAGAGCCAGTTGAGGGATTAGCGCAGCCCCCTTAATTGAAAGGAACGACAGAAAGTCGCGCTTCCACGTTTTATTAAACTCACCCGCCCTCGGCAGAAGCGGGGCGTCCATGCGAAAAGACCGGGAAAAAGAGTCACCGTCGAAGTTGGTGGCCTAGTCTGCTGTCATTGCAACAAACTCCGGGTCGATCGTGGGCCTGCGACTGACGCTGCCGTGGGGTGACGGCTCAAATGTCGGAGCACGCACGGAGGCGCTAGAAGGCCGGTACTGGTTGGCCACAGGTGGGGGCGGCGCCGTGTCGATAGGTGCCGGGTGATTGCGCAGCGCGTCCCGACGGAGAAGCTCCGACTCCGTTCGGTCTTGGTCGTCCATTCTGGCGTGGAGCACTTGCAGCTGCTCCATCACCAGTCGAATACTGTCGCCGGCTGAGTCGGCCGACGGAGTGTCGCACGTTCCGGAGTCGGCAGCCGAGTCGGCGGCCGATGCGGGAGGTGCCGGCTTTGTTTTTGGCGCCATTCCAAGGAAAAAGTGAGTACCCAACCGGACAGTGGAAAAATCCACTAGCGGTACCTGCGCCTAACGGCGGTATACAAAGAAACGGCCTGATGCCCGCCGACCCCTCGGCCTGTAGCCCCGGGGTGTCTCAATGCACCTTTTCCGTATCCTCCACCCAGTGTGGGGCACAGTGACAGCCAAGGCAAAAACAGGCAGGTGTATATGTCCGCTGCTCTACGTTACGGCTGATGCTGTCGTGCACCCTGTGTATGAGTATTCACCCTCACAGTGCTCCCCCCTTTTCCACTCCAGCTTGGACATGTATGCACCTTGTCCACACAAGCGAGTGCGCTTGTGTGGTTGGCTAGGTCGTCGCGGCGTAGAGTAGAGTATAGCCGGGTTAGGCAGGAGTAGAGTTGATGGTAGCGGAACTGTTCCGGAGAACAGAATTAAAAGGTGGAAATAAAAGTACAAGGTAACGTATTATTATTAAAAAAAATAATAACAATGAGTGGCGTTGCCTTCGGGCGAGTTTCCAAGGTGCACGCCGAATGACACTGTTGTCTCGCGTATCCTTCAGGTGGAGGGCTCCATAACATGTTGAACGTGGTATGCACGGTTCGATAAGGAAGATACTGTAACTTGCGGTGTGCTGGTTACAGGTACGCTAAACAACCAGCCTTGGGTGGCGGCTGGTGTCGAGACAAGATAAGTGTCTTCAGCTATAGCTGTTAGCTGTCTATACGCTAGTTCGTGATATCGAGCTCAAACACTCTAGATGATGTCCAGTACATAAGGACTTCTATCAGAGCATACATTAGCTCTCTGTAACTAATCTGCATTAGGAATTACTTACAACAGAGTTAAGTGCTAGTGTGGTGACCTTTTGTGTACACCAATCGGCGGAATCCTCATGTACCACAGAATAAGAATAGGACAACGCGGTACTTCCACGGAGCGGGAACTCCTCTGTGAAGTGCCGGACGCGACGCACCCAAACATCGCGGAATTACTAACGTACTTCGACTCTGCCCGTACCAAGTTTTCAGCGGGGAAGCTACTTGGCAAGAGATGAGCAATTAGTCACCCCGAGCCCAAGACTCAATGGACAGCGCAAACCTTCACAACTTTGCTACAACTGGTTCTTCGAACGACCTCCGGCCGGTTTCGCGTAGAATTCGCACTCACTACCGTAGCCGTGCAAGGCTTGGCACGGTAGGGGGCTAAGAGGGCTTATAGTGCGATCCACGCGATTTGCAGCTGTCGGGAAGTCAATGTACGGAAGGCATAAAAACAACTATACGCTACCGGCGCGAAGATCAAGTTCACGACATCGTCACGCCCCTCCCCCTCCCTGGACTCTCCTTGGACCGCAGCCCGGCTCCGAAACCAATGTGGAAGGTGGGGTCTTATCTTAGACCGTGGTTCGCATGTGTACCGAATTCTTGCCCATCACGGGTATCGACCCCATGACGTGCGGTAAACAAGGCCACGCAGAAAACCGATGCATCGGAATTGAGTGTATGCCGCCTAGTGGCCTTCTTGGCAGTTAGTTTTGATTCACGACACATGGCACCCACGCACTACCGAGTTGGGGAAATTGCATCCGACCAAGACAAAGTGGCTTTGCCGCCGTCATAGCACTAGACGTTTCGTGCTATCCTCGGGTCGGTGAACTCTTTGTCCATGTGTATATGCACGGACATTGCGTTCGTGGTAAGGGTCATCACCATGTAGAACACGAATCCCACGCCGTTGCACCAGAAGCAACTCAAACGCGTACTCCGCTACTTCGACGACACAAGATCCATGGGAATCATCGACGGAAGGCCGAATCATGAAAGTAACGATGACATTAAGATATTTTGCAACTCAAACAGGGAAGAAGACACAACCACCGGTCGATCGCAAGTATGGGAAGTAATAATGCTCGATTGCAGAGCACTAACCTAGACTTCCAAGCAAAATGAGGTAATGGTGCTTTCCACAACAAAAACGGAGTATGCATGTGGCATTCAACCGCGCCGGACATAGCGATGTGCACTTCAAGCACCTCATGCAAGACGTCCACCAGCAACAACACGGTGTCACAACGGTCAAAGAGGACAACAACGGAGCAACCAAACTTGCCAATAATAGCCCCATGGCTTCCAGCATGACAACGCATATTGTCATCAAGCACCACAACATCCGACAGGTCGTGGTTGCAAAGACAATCGCGATTGTGTCCGTGGACATTGTAGACATTATTATGGCAAATGGACCGACGAAAGCACTGCCCACCCTGTCACACGCAGTTTCACCATGCACGGGGTAAAACGTATATTATTTCCCATTTTGTCTCCTTCCGGCTTCCCCGCACTAGCCGTAGTGATCGACGCGGTAAGCCTATGTCGTGCATAGAAGCCCGTGGCTTGCAAAGCTCGTCGGCTTTGCTTTAAAAGGTACCGATAAATCTTGGGTGTAGTGCTTGCGCGTGTTGTTGCTGTGTGTATCAATAACATACTGAACTGTGTGAGTGTAATGTTTATTAGGAGGCGATTGCCTACTTTTGCTTGTGTCAGTAGTTTTCTTATTGATTAATTTTGTGAGTGTGTCGTGAGGTATTTGCTTGTGTATGCTTTTTGTTATGCGCGCGCGCGCGCGCGCGTGTGTGTGTGTGTGTGTGTGTGTGTGTGTGTGTGTGTGTGTGTGTGTGTGTGTGTGTGTGTGTGTGTGTGTGTGTGTGTGTGTGTGTGTGTGTGTGTGTGTGCGTGTGTGTGCGTGTGTATGTGCGTGAATATGTGTGTGTGTGTGTGTGTGTGTGTGTGTGTGTACGTCTCTTTGGGTTTATGCGCGCCCACTAATGTGCTCTTGTCAATGTATGTGTGTGCTGTAGTCTGTATACTATGATGATTCTGTGTGAGCGCGCGCGCGCGCGTGTGTGTGTGTGTGTGTGTGTGTGTGTGTGTGTGTGAGAGAGATAGAGAGATAGAGAGAGAGAGAGAGAGAGAGAGAGAGAGAGAGAGAGAGAGAGAGAGAGAGAGAGAGAGAGCGTGCGTGTGAGCACGTGAGTGATTTCGCAAACAAAGAGGTGTTGTGTGTGTGCATGTTTTGTGAGTGCGTGTGCTATGGTTTTCATGTCAATGTATGTGTGTGTTGTTGTGTGTGTATGACACTGGGACATTGCGTGTATAATGTCTATGCTTATGTGGAGATGTTCGGTGTTCCTTATGTGTGCTTGTGCAATGTGTGCGTGCATGTGATCATGAATTCGTGCACTAGTGTTGATTTGAAAGCGCACGTGGCACTAGCGCTTTCATCACGCGTCGTTCAGCATGTCGCCGATCATAAGAAGCGCGACGGTGTAGCGGGCCCCGGGTCCGCAAGGCCTAGTAATGACCTTGTCAACCATCAGGCAGACATGCAACCATGTTGTCTTGTGTTATGTCACCCATTTATATCATGCATGCACCGTTTTTAAAAAAGTTCGCGGTGTATCGTTGTTCGAATATCGGCGAAGTACAATAATGAACAGGATGTTGTCGACAATAAATGTCGGCGCAGTCGACTAGCTGGTCGACGGCAACTTTTATAAGCACGTTTCAATCTGCCGCCTCTCACATGCATCATGTTCTTGATATGTTCATGATGATCATGATGATCATGATCTTGCAAGGCATGTTTTATTAAGTAGAGAATACTCAGGGTTTCGTCCGTTCATCCGTCTTTGGTCGAAATTCCTCTCATAGCAAAATTTTTATGTCATTTTCAGCCGATGAAGCTGCGCCGATAAAATTGTTTTAGGATTTGTGAAAAATACATTACGAATCCTAATAGTAAGACGCAGAAACTCGGACGGCTCAAGGGACGCGTTGAAAACTGACAACCATGAGATATGGCGGGTACGACAATTATAGTGGGTCGACGACACCTCGCTTTTTTTCACCCGGATGCAATAACTCGCGTAAGATAGAAAGATGAATACTATTACAGCACCCCCCTCCAGAATATTGGAGAACGGTGCAAAGATTCAGCGGCGACCCAAGCCTTTTCTAACGATGGAAAGTATTTGATCAAAACGCCGATCGTCCCGACTGTGATTACGGTGGCTACGGAGGAACTAGGGAAAGTCTGCTCGAATGTTCAACCAATCAAATCTTCGTGCATGGTACCTCGGGATACGGCCCCTAAACTTGTCGAGGTGATACGGGCGATGGTCCCCGTTGTTACGGGTACTAATAACCTTGGTGCCTCTTTGGCGATGGACTTCTCGATGGGAGACGGCCCTCAAGCATCTCATAATGAGAACTATGTTCATTCTTGGCTACAAGACACCGTTGAGGCTCATCGACTCCTCTTGGACAAGATCGTTTGCTTTTCTATGTCGGACTTCGGAGGGACACACGCCGCTTTCCGCTTGATGATCACGTGTGCGGTACGCCGCTATGAGTTCTTGCTCCGCACCCTCCCCCTAGCTATCTGCCGACCGTACCTTGCTACTGCAAATAGGGCCGTTGGTGCAGCAGTTTACCGAATCTTGGGCGTTTCTCTGGACGCACAAACACTCGATAAACTAAATTGTGCTAAACGACAGCTTTCCCCCCCTGCGGAGTTTGGGGGGCTTAATGTACCGTCCCTCGAGCTCGACGCCGAAGTTGCTCACTATGCTTTATTCACTGCGACCCTCGCCAACATGATAACTGCTTACGAGTCCGAGTCGCTAGGTCCTTTGTACGGTCTCATCCGACAAGAACTCCTGAATATTGCCACTTCTACTTTCGCCACTTCGTGGGCGGTCCAATTGCGCAATTCGTATGATTCGATCTCCACTATGGGCGGGTTTTCGGAATCGGATCTCGTGGTGTTGACTAACACACTGAACCAAAACCTTTCCGATTATGCCGGGCCCGATGTCGAGTTGGTGGTATCTCCGGTAAACAATGCGGTGGCATTCGCTACCCAACAGACTTGCTTACAACTTCCGACTCCCGATGCTCTCACTCGCTTGGGAGATTCTGGGGGCCACATTCAACGCGGCATTTCGCGCATTCTTCGTGCCCGGGCCTACCTTGGCATTTTGGCGTTTTGCAGACCTTCCCCACCGGACTATATGAGGGTGATTTTGGGTACGGGTCGCGGGGCTTTGGTTCTCTTTTTCGCTTCACATGAGTCTAGTTTCAAGTTGCCATTCGATTGCTATACGATGGCAGCCCACCGAGTGCTTGGCTTGACTGCGGAGCGCGCCTCTCATATTCGAAAGTGCCCTCGGTGAAATGAGGCTCCTTCAGAGTCTCGGGGGTTATGGATCTTCGTCGACGGTATCGGGCATCTTTATGTCGGGTGAGGGCTCAACATCCGCTATGCTAATGGACCATATCCCCCGGTGCCCGTGCTCTTGGCATATCATTCAACTCCACGACCGTATTGTCCACGTGCTTGAAGAGTTCATGCTTGAAGCGGGGGCTACTAAGGGCCGGGACTTGCGGTTGGAGGTCCGTTGTATTCGGTCGGGAGCTTCTCGAGATCGCCATGGGGATGTGGTTTGGTTAGACTTCATGGCTCCGCACCGTCATCTTGTTGTTGATGTGACGGTCACAAGTGCTCGCACGAACACCAATGTTCATCGTATAGGTGCTCGTCTCCCACTCCCTAGCAGCGTTGCATTGGGAGCTCAACATGGCAAACTTGATGCGGACCTTCGCACTTCTGCTTTGCTTGGCACGCCTTCGGTTCAGTCGATCCATGACTACTATCCCTTCGCCATGGAGGATGGGGGCCGGTTGGCGCCGATGGCGGCTGAGTTGGTTGATCGCTTGGCTATTTTGGTGGCTGTTCGTCGCTTCCCTGGCATGGGTGCCGCCGACTCTCGCTCCTTGCGCTCTAACAGTTATGTCCGTATGCATCATTTTGTTCGTCGATCTACTTTTGTTCCTTTTCGGCGTTTTTGGGGGGATGTGCGACGTGAATTCATGCAACGTCTTTCTGATGCTCTTCATGGCACTCTAGGTTCCTATCTCCGCGACGCTTTTCAAGAGGGCAGTGCCGGCGCTGTGGCATGCCTTCATGTTCCTCGGGCTTAGGTTTTTTCCTCTTTTCTTGTTTTTGCTTGGTAGCCTCCACTGCTTTTCTTGTAAGAATAATTTATGAATATTATTTCATGATTACAGCGATATAGATTAAAACCCCAACTTATCTTTTTTAATCGTTTTACAAGAAAAGGCGAAGCACAAACCCCTCTATTGGCGTCGAGGTTCTCACAGATCCCACGATATTAGTTCAACTCCCCGACGGCAACGACGGTCTCCCCGCGGATGTGGGTGTCTTGTACTATCACGGCATCCGAGGCTCAAAACTTATTGCCCTTGATGCCGTGGTTTCCGGTTTGTTCGGCGGTTCTAGCCCCCCGTCACCCAAAGTCGCTCTCCGCCATGCTGAGAAGATCAAGTTCGAGAAGTACTCTGAGGGGGTGAGGGGTCGCCCCGACATCCGTTTCATTCCCTTTGGTGTCACGGAATTTGGTACTCTCGGCGGCCACGCCACGGCTTTCTTGACGGAGCTAGCCAAGCAGGCAGCCGCATCTAAAGGGATGCATGTGGGCAAGTTGTTGGCTTCCTGGCGTCGAAAGGTCTCTCTCGCCGTCCATGTTGCTCACGCGGACAACGCCTTGCGCGGTTTGTCCGCCGCTGCGGACGGCGTGGAGGCCGCTTCTTCCTCGGCCGGGATGTCTTCTCCAGCCACGGCGCTCTTCACCCGCGCCATGGGCCGCAAGCGTCCCCGTGCTTCCTCGAGCGGCGCGTGAGGCGCCGCTTGTCGCCTCCACGTGTTGTATTCTCGGCGTGGCCTTGGAGTTTCCTCAGTTTAATCTGCTAGGTTTGTGCACAATGTAGTGCTTTCCTTTTGCCGTGCTTTGGATTCCGTGATCCTCTTGTCACTCTTGCCCTTTTGTTTCCCCTCCCACTTTCCCTGTCCGAGTGTCCGTGTTCAGCTTGTTCTTCTTGTAATTAATTTGATACAAACCCCTCTATTGTTTGGAAACCAAAGCGCGTACGGAAACAAAGACATGTACTGATACTCCACGGCGAGAAATATAAATAATAAAGCCCTACTCTAGTACGTGAGTACTGGTTTCTGTACTCGCTCGTAACAGTAATATATGTATCGATCGCCATTCATCAGCAAATATAATGTACTACTTACACTACAGTTACGAAATAAAATACCGCATCAGCCTCGGCTGTCGCTTGCGTGAAAAAAAGGGATCGACGACAGCGTCCATGCATGATCCATCATCCATCCCGACCCTCTCGAGTGTTTTCGCCGAAGAGATAGGAATCCTCAGTTGTTGCCCAGACTCCGGACCGCGCATCGTACGCTTTTACCCTCCTCGGCGCTGGAGTAGCAGGATAAAGTCGTGCTTGTGGAGTTGTCACGGCTGGTCATACGCGCGCCATCCCCCGCGCGTCTGTCTTTCGGTCGTCCGCTCAGCGCCGCCGACGAATTAAGTAAAGGATGAGCTCAGCACGACGGCTGGCGATGGCGTAGCGGGATGGACGGGGGAAGAGGGGGAATGGAGGTCGACGAGCTTGTGGCTATGTTCCCAGGCATAGACCGGGCGGTCCTGCAAAGTGTGCTGCACCACCACGACGGCCGAGCGGAAGAAGCGGTCACGGCACTGCTTGACATCGCCTCGACCACCGACTCCGCCGTCGCTGCGCAGCCGGACAACAATCTTCGCAGGGTTGCGGGCACAGCCAGCGTTTCTCCTGATCAAAAGGGGAAGAAAAACAAAAAAGGTAAGGCTGGAAAGCGAAAGGGCGGGCAGGGGGGAGCGGCGTCGGGCGTGTCGCGTGCCGAGGCTGCACGAAAGTCAGTCGGTTCGGATTCGGCGAGCGGTTCTGGAGAGTTTGTCGACGGAAAAGGGCACAGCAGTCCTGACAGCAGTCCAACCTTCTGTTCGCGTCATCGACCAGGTTCATCTTCCCTTTTATCCCGTTGTATCTTCAAGACGAAAGTCGGTAGTCTAGCGTCGAGGCGTGGCAGCTGCCCGTCGACGCCGTAGTAATTCAACCTGAGTGCTCTGCTGTGCCGTGGGCGGTGCAGGGAAGGAGGCGGCCTGTGGTGTGGGGGACGTATGGGGGGCTGTGTCGCCAGGGGATGTGGAGTTTCTTTGTGGCTGCTTCCCTGACCTGGACGAGGGCACCATTGCGGACATCCTCCGCATGCAGAATTCCCAGGTATGCGCGTGATATCATATGCAAGCAACGATGGGAGTGGTGGGGGCTGCATGGTGAACGGCTGGACTGTGCTTCAGAATGAAAGCTCACGGCATTCAGTAGAGGCTGCATTTAGGATGCGTCAAGGATCATGTCATCTTAATCGTTTACTACGTTGACTTTTTTTCCTATGAACGCCAATCGTGTGTTGTGCCTGGCACTGCTGGGTACAGAACAGACCTGCGCCCTTTTCAGTCGTAATGGGTGCATAGTCACTGTGTGTGTGTGTGTGTGTGTGTGTGTGTGTGTGTGTGTGTGTGTGTGTGTGAGTGTTATTATGTGGGTGTGTGTGAATTGTGTGTTTTTGTCAAAGTGAGGATGTGTACGAGCGTGTGTGTTTGTGTGTCAGAGAGATAGAGCGTGGGAGAGAGAGCGTGCGCCACTGTGTATATGTGTGATTGATTGTGAAAATGTACGTGTATGTGTGTGTATGTGTGTGTGTGTGTGTGTGTGTGTGAATTTGTATGCATGAAAGATATTGTGTGTGTGTGTGTGTGTGTTTGTATGTGCGAGCGAGTATTTATTTGTATGTGGGTAAATCTATGTGTGAAAGATAGTCTATGCGTGTGAGTGAGTGTGTGAGTATACATGTTTGATTAGGTATGTGAGTGTGTGTGTGTGTGTGTGTGTGTGTGTGTGTGTGTGTGAGAGAGAGTGACAGTAAGTGTGTACGAGTGAATGTAGACGTGTTTATCTATATGTTTATATGTATGTTTGCGTGTACGTGCGTGTGGGGGTATGCGTGTGCGTTTGAGAGTGATTGTCTGTGCGTGCGTATCAGTATGTAAGTGGACTGTGCTTCAAAATGACAGGCATTCAGTAGAGGCTGCATTTAGGATGCGTCAAGGATCATGCCATCTAAATCGTTTACCACGTTGAGTTTTTTTTCCTATGAACGCCAATCGTGTGTTGTGACTGGCACTTCTGGGTACAGAACAGACCTGCGCCCTTTACAGTCTTAATGGGTGCATAGTCACTGTGTGTGTGTGTGAGTGTGTGTGTGTGTGTGTGTGTGTGTGTGTGTGTGTGTGTGTGTGTGTGTGTGTGTGTGTGTGTGTGTGTGTGTGTGAGTGTGTGTGTGTGTGTGCATGTGTGTATGTGTGTGTGTGTGTGTGTGAGTGTGTGTGTGTGTGATATTGTATGTGTGAGTGTTATTATGTGTGTGTGTGTGTGTGTGTGTGTGTGTGTTTTTGTCAGAGTGAGGATGTGTACGAGCGTGTGTGTTTGTGTGTCAGAGAGACAGAGAGCGTGGGAGAGAGAGCGTGCGCCACTGTGTATATGTGTGATTGATTGTGAAAATCTATGTGTGTGTGTGTGTGTGTTTGTGTGTGCGAGCGAGTATTTATTTGTATGTGGGTAAATTTATGTGTGAAAGATCGTCTGTGCGTGTGAGTGTGTGAGTACACATGTGTGATTAGGTATATGAGTGTGTGTGTGTCTGTGAGAGAGTGACAGTAAGTGTGTACGAGTGAATGTAAACGTGTTTATTTATATGTTTATATGTATGTGTGCGTGTACGTGCGTGTGGGGGCATGCGTGTGCGTTTGAGAGTGATTGTCTGTGCGTGCGTATAAGTATGTAAGTGCTTGCAGCTGTATGTGTGCATTTGTACGTGTGTCTTTATGCGCGCTTGTATGTGTTTGTGTGTGCGAGCGCGCATGTGTGTGTGTGTGTGTGTGTGTGTGTGTGTGTGTGTGTGTGTGTGTGTGTTTTCATATTTTATGCCGTGGGTAGTTAGGGAACATAGTTGTGGAATATTGGCGGGGATGGTTACTCGATCCTGTTATTGACATTGGGTGACTGGCATTTATATGCAAGGGGCATGCATGATGACATTAGCCATGCTGCACATTCGTGTTGCGTTATGTTATGTTTTTCGACGAATCGGTTTACAAAGCTTTCAATGTGTTAAGTGTCATGCAACGCGCCTGCGATGAAGCATTCTCGCCATTGCATTTAGACGAGGTTCGATGTTTCGTTTTCTATTTGATTGCCTGATATTGCTAATGTTACAGGGGAGCTCTTGAGTTGCCTTATCCGATAGAACGCACCTCAGCACAGGAGATCAGAGCGCAAAATAACATTATGATTTAGAGTGGGTTGACAGCAGTCGTGACTAAAAACCTTAAACCTGAAATCCCTTGCGTGGTTGAGCAGTTGGTCGCTCAATAGACAGTCGATGATGCTCAAAACCTACATCTTTTTCTCATCTTGTCAAGATTGCCAGTAAATGGACGACAGGAGCTCTGTTTTATAGTGTTTTGATGGTATCATGGTCATTTCATTGATTACCTCGATTGGTTGTGATTTTGTTACAAGTTTGTGCTGCCGGCTCATACTCCGATTTCCATGTTGAGTCGGCATCCGTGGGCTCCTTCTCGACGTTGACGTGCCCATCATCATCTGGTGTCGGGAGCTCAGCGGTGGCGAGCTGATCCGCGGTTATGAATGCTGGTCGTGATGCAGGCGGACCTGGCGCTGCAGACGTTGATGGCGATGTCCGGCGGCGGCGAGGAGACGAGCGAGGAGGACGGCGAGGACGAATGGGGGCGTGCGGCTCGCGCGGAGCTCTCGCGCCTGAACTCTGCAGAGATCCGGCGCGTCGAGGCAGCGGGCGAAAAGCCGGTCGACGACGGGCTGCTTGCGCAACTGATCGAAGTTTCTCCCGAGGTGGGGCCGCGCTGGCTGAAGTTAGGAGGTCGGGGTTGTGAGATGACGCTTCGAAAGGCTTGACTTTTCGAAAGCGGCGCGTTACCTTCGCGAAAAGCAGAATCCCATGGCACCGCTGAATCACTCTGTATCTATGTCAGATCTTGTTCGTGGTCCAGTTCAACATAACATAACGCAACACGAATGTGCAGCATCATACGGCTAATATCATCATGCATGCCCCTTCCATATAAATGCCAGTCACCCAATGTCAATAACAGGATCGAGTAACCATCCCCGCTAATATTCAACAACTGTGCTTTCTAACTAAGCATGGCATAAATATGAAAGCACACACACACACACACACACACACACACACACACACACACACACACACACACACACACACACACACACACACACACACACACACACACACACACACACAAACACACACATGATGTGTTTTGTAATAATGCAGACACCCTGTCGCTCTCATTCCGTAATTTTGTAATCATTACATTAATGCCCCTGTACCCATCGTAGCGTTGCCCAATAGTTAAAGACGTATGCACATCCCTTTCCCAATAATTGGATACGTTTTTGTGTGCATACGTGCATATCGATATCCACCATCCATTTGTATTTTCCAAACTATAAAATCGCATTTGTAGTACCAAATCCAATCGAGCTGATGATACGGGATACTCCGACCGACAGACAGACAGATGCATAAACAAACACACACACACACACACACACACACACACACACACACACACACACACACACACACACACAGATTTTAGTAAATTAATGTAGTAGGATATTCTCAATATCCCCGATATTAAGCCCATCCCTTGATATTTCCCCGATCTCAATATCCTACTACATTAATTTACTAAAATCTGTGTGTGTGTGTGTGTGTGTGTGTGTGTGTGTTTGAAAATGATGTATCTTAACTATTGGCCTCTGCTATGGGTTATTTTATTGATTACAAAAATACATAATGAGAGGTACAGGGTGTGTCTATGTGTGCATGATTACAAAAGTACAGAGAACGACGGGCACAACTG
Organism: Tetraselmis chui; assembly: GCA_026401115.1. Lineage (NCBI taxonomy): Eukaryota > Viridiplantae > Chlorophyta > Chlorodendrophyceae > Chlorodendrales > Chlorodendraceae > Tetraselmis > Tetraselmis chui. The sequence continues at coordinate 194,526 of JAPMLY010000273.1, read as the reverse complement.
CGGGCTACTCGTAACCACATTAGATTGAATTAGATCGCGCAACGGGACATTCATTTAGGTCGCAATATTGTTTTATTGCTATTACTTGATCGTAGATTGTGTTGCCATTAGATGTGGATTACAAGAAGAACACGGACATTCGAAAAGTACATGAAATGCATCGGCAGCGGTTCAGCCTTTGTTCTATGTTACGTCAGACACCGGAGCGACTGATGCTGCTCATTTGAGTACCCGCACAGAAAAGCAACATGTCTCAGCAACATCAGGTACCTGTCCATATTTGAGCACCTGTCCATATTTTGGTTTTGGATGTTGCCGTTTCTGGACACGGCCTCGCAGTCAAGAGTAACCAGTCTTGGCATTATCAGTCCGGCTGCTCGTGTAATGAGGACTATCTATGCTGGTTTTACCTGTTTATCGCACGAATCGCATTCTTTGGCTGTAATATCTAAAGTACTTCATGCCAAGCCGGAGAATTAATGTTCTCGATAATTCCGCGTATGCTGTATAACCCTAAAACTCTAAACCCTATATATGCCCTACGTCTACTGTACGCCCCATCGCTCTAGTGTTAGCATTTTGCTTATTTAGTTGACACGCCCGCCGTGCCAGGCGGACTTGGGAGTCCTGTGCGCCATCTTGCGCGACACGGATGGCGATGTGGAGGCCGCAAAGACGCTGCTGAAAGAGGAGGAGGACGACGACGAGGAGTCGGAGGAGGAAGGAGGGTTCCCTGTGGGGTGTACCAGCTCCGCTGCCCAGACTCGTTCCGGACCAGAGGGCAACCCTTTTGCCCTGCTTGAGGGGGCGATGACCGACATGAGCGTGCAAGACCTGGGCATCGCTCTTGCTGGCAACCCATCGCGGTAAGCGTCCCTTTCTCCCCACTTGACCTGTCACATACCACTCTACTCCACTCTACTCTGTATTAACACACGTCGTCGGAGCACGGAATACGTCGAATCCGGGATTTTCTGAATTTTGAGAGCGCCTGATCTTACTAATTGAACCAATTGTTTTTATGATTAAAACAAACTGCAACGGGAGTTTGATTTATTTGCGGTTTCTGGATGCATCGCAGTTTTAGTGTCCCCCCTCCCACTTTCCCTGTCCGTGCCCATCTTCTTCTTCTCGTAACCAAGTTTATCGCAGTTTTAGTCTCTCCGTATTCAGGGCGCTGAGGGAGTGCTGTCTATTGTCGTTCAGGTGTTTTGTGTTCAAAAGCATTTCATCATTTGTTTTGCCAAAAAGGTCACATCTTTATTTGGGACCGCCCTTTCGGGAAATTAGCATCACATCTCACGAGCTCGTCGGAAGACGAAGAAAGGAATTGATTCATATCAATTTTGAAGTCTTCAGTTGTCCCATGCGTTTCAACGTTTTTTCTTTTCGTACTCTGTTCCTTTGCAACCGTTTGATTTGTAATTTAAAGGGAGAGCGTTTTTTGCAATTACAATGTTTTAACTCGACGTGTCTCGGGGTATGGTGGCCTTTTTTCACATGTATCATTGGCTGTCATGTTTTTAGGTTGCAGTATTCTACTGACCGCTCTGCGACGAAGCAGGGATCGTAAACGAGTTCGGCAAAAAGTCAACCGCCTATCGGCCCGCTTCCCTGCGGTGGGGCTCGACACGCTGAAAAGTGTGCTCTCGGCCAACGGCGGCGATGTGGGAAAGGCGAAAGCGGCGTTGGAGGCAGCGGGACTTGAAGCCGCGGAAGCTGTGCTTCGACGACACGAACAGGCTGCCTCGACGATTAGAGTCGACCCGGCGCCCGCGAGCTTGGACGCGTTGCTCGAGCGGGATCAAGCGCGGCAGCAGTTGGAGCGCGTCCGGTCGAAGGAGGAGTGGGTTAGAGCGCGGGCTAGCCAGATGCGACGACGAGAGGGCGGCGGCGGCGGCGGGCAGCAGCCCAACTTTCAGGATATTCGACACGACGCGCAACAGTATAAACGGCTGTGGGTGCAATGTATACAGAGTGCGAGTAGTATGCGCTGCGCGGGCGACCACCGCAGCGCCGGCGAACTGATGTCCAAGGTCGGCGCTTCATGAAAACCCCAAATATTGAACACCTTGGAAACCCCATTTGACTGTATTCGCCCACTCAATAAACACAGCATACAGCATTGAATAAGTACTGAACATTATACAAAGCTTTCTCCGATTCGCAAATTTTGAAATGCGCGATGATCAGTTTTTTTCTACATAGCTTTTGTGAATGAAGCCATGCACTAACAAATAATCGCTGACATCCAATGCTTTGCGTTACATCCCCTAAAATATATGCATTCGGGTGGTTGTGGGGCCCAACGGTGAGCGCTGCCCCGGGTTGTGGTGCCGGTGAAAAGTGAATTGTGCCTAACACATCGTTGGTGGGGTGGTAGGGAAAGGAGTACAAGGCGTTGTACGAAGAGCACATGCAGAGGGCGAGCGACGCGAGTGCGACTGCTATGTGCGCCCCCTCCCTCGCACTGAAAAGTGCAACCGTTCCGGCGTAAGCATGCACAAGACTCGGACGGTCGACGAGTGCTACTGATGAAGGAGGACAATGGCACGACTTGGTTGTATTGTGGCAAACGAGGAGAGGCTAGATCCGACATGGTCTGACTCGATACATTTCAAATTATTTGTACTCGATGGCGGCGTGATGATATGTGATGGTGGGTGTGCGCGCGACAGGAACCGACACCGGCGGAACGCGCACACCCACGACCTACACGGGCAGACGGTGCAGGAGGCGAAGCGGGCGGTGGACACCTTACTCGCCGTCCCTCTTCAGCTGAAATGTACGCACCCACGCTTCTGCTCGTGGCCCTCGTTGTCCTATGCGTATTGATTGAAGCCAACCGAACCCCCCCCCCCCCCCCCCCCCCCCCCCCCCCTAAACATCCGCCCCTATCATGTTATACATCTTTTTATGGCTTTGTTTTGGAAGGCCAAAATAATTTCAATTTAATGGCATGTAGTTGCGCTTGTCGACACGCACCTCCCTCTCCGCTCCAGAATTTAGGGGATCGGCACTCAAACTTAAGAGAGATTTTGGGTTTCAAACAACTTTGGTGTCGGAATAAAGCGCACCGCATGTTTTATGTCATTGCCCCTAACTAAAACACAGGGCAAAGAAACCACGGGCATTTGTGCGACTGCGTGTTTCATCAAGGGTGAGGCGGCGGCCTGGCACATACATTGCGAAGTCACTGTGGTGTTATGACGTAGAGGGGGGGGGAGTTGCGTAGGGCTTGAGTTTCTAAATTATAGTATTTAATCGATTTTTTGTAAAAACGTATAATATGTCCTCTAAGCTATAGTTATATGTGTTCCTGGTGCGATATACGTTTGATGAAGAACAAAACTGTGCTTCTTACTCGTCTGTATTATGGCATTGGGGGGGTCGGAACAAGAAGCGAAATAAAATGCAATGAAATTTCTTGTAACACTTCATATGCTTGTCTTCTCTGAAGGGAAAAGAATGACATGGTACTCGTAAACGACGCCTTTGAGCGTCGCAGCCTAAGATAATCTAACCGCACATTTTTCGCCATATTTGACAACCTTGCTTTGCTTAAATCATTCGGTTTTAAATTGAATTTGCTTATTTGAAATGCTTGAGATGTCAGTTAGACCAACAAAACATTATGTTCAACGCCATTCATGTGAAACGTGGTTTGTGTACTCTCTGCTTTCATCATTTACGCAATTCATTTCATATGTCGTGTCACTTTGTTTTGCCCCTCCTCTGTTTCTGATCCTTATATGTTCATGTTGCAGCCATTCTGGACTTGCGCTTAATTGTCGGCAGAGGATTGCACAGCGGCGGTGGGCAGGCAGTGCTGGGGCCTGCCATATTGGTGCGAACGCCATTTCTCCATTGCAGTCTACTGCCATTTCCCGTCGAGTCACATACACACAAACACACACACACACACACACACACACACACACACACACACACACACACACACACACACACACACACACAAAGACATACAAACGGGTATAAACACGCACGCATGCATGCATACACACCACGTTCTTACGCGCACAAACACACACCCGCACACCCACACATAGTCGCACAGACGATCCCTCTCACAGACACACACGCACGCACGCACGCACGCAAGCTCGCAAGCACACACACACACACGCAAACTCACGCAAATACGGAAACATACATTCCACACACATACACATTAATGCATATCGCGTACATACGCGCACAAGCACACGAACTCACGCATACATACCACACACATACGCACACACATAGTCGTGCGCACGCTGTATCTCACACATAGATACACACTCACATCGACACACAAAAGCCCATGCACGTACGCGCGCATGCATTGCACACACACACACACACACACAACACATACACACACACACACACACACACACACACACACACACACATGCTCTCCCTCTCACACACACACACACACTCTCTCTCATTCTCTCTCTATTTCTCTATGCTCTCTGTCTCTCTCTCTCTCTCTCGCACACACACACACACACTCTCTCTCATTCTCTTTCTATTTCTCTATGCTCTATATCTCTCTCTCTCTCGCACACACACACACACACTCTCTCTCTCTCTCATTCTCTTTCTCTCTCTCTCTCCCTCTCTCTCTCTATCTATCTAGCTCTCTCTCTCTCTCACACACACACACACACACACACACACACACACACACACAAATTCACGCCTGTACGCACACGTACATTCCCCATGCACACACACATACATAAACACCGCGTACATATGCGCACAGGCATATGCACACACATATAGTTGAACACACGTCCCCCCCCACACACACACACTCACTCACTCACGTACGCACACATACATTCATGCCACACGCGCGCACACACATACACACACGCGCGCGCACGCACAAATACTGACACAGACAGTGAGAGGTAGTGGCCGCCCGTGATGAACATGTTTACTGTTTTCCTCCGTCCAGGAGTACCTGAAAAGTGTACCTGCGGTGAAAGATGTCAAGTACAATCCGGGCAACGACGGCGAAATCCTTGCGGTGGTCGATGCCACAGGAAGCTGACAATCTCTTGAGTGCTCGCCAGAGAATGGTGTCCGATGACGGCAACTATTCGTGGTCTGCTTCAAGCTTTGGCACGGCCAGCTTTGCTAATAGATTGTTCAGCCTACGAGTCAAGTTAACGGAGGGCGCTTCGAATCAGCTGCCTTATATCAGTTGCCTTAAACCATGTATCTACCAATACTATCGATACCAATTTGATCAATTTAAACGTTAGTCAATATTGCAGTGTTGCATATATATCGTTTCCAGCGGCGGCGACTACGATTGCATGTTCTGTGTCGCCAGTCGTTTTGGCGTTCGCTACGGGTATATGGACAAAGGAGAATTTTCCGAGACGAGTAGTCTTGGATGTATGTATCTGGAAAAGTTACATCGATGACGTATGTATGCGAAGGCATGATATCGCTAAAGCCATGCCAAAAATAGTTCATACCCAACAAAAATTGCACTCCCGCCCAATACACATAAGCACACACACACACACACACACACACACACACACACACACACACACACACACACACACACACACACACACACACACACACACAAGCGCATGCGCCCCCTTCCCTTTTCTCCGTTGAAATTATGCCGCAATTGTACGGAAGCATAAACATATTCAACATGCATAATTGACTACGGTGAAAATTGCCAACGCACATACTTGTACAAACCTCTTATCGGCCTCAAAATATGTAAACACAAATCGCAAAACACATGCGAGTTTCATGTTCCTGAAATACCGTGACGCTCAAATGCTTGACAAACGGATGCAGGAATTGTTTACCTCATTGACAGTAAAAGACACATCAATACACAAATGCACATTTGACCCTTTTCAATCGGCCTTACTGAATCGCGCTCATTTTTGCGAGACGCTCTCTCAAACATCAGTTAAAATGAAAGAAGGGGACATTTGACCCTATAGCATCATCGACCCTGAAAACCGAATAATGATACCACGTTAATCGTAAAGCTTCTAATTTGCGGCGACAGAAGCGTATTTGTTTTGCGGTGTGTTGCGGTAGAAACGCAGGAACTTATTATGCATGTAGGCGTCCCGCCCATTATCGCAGAGCGTCAAGGCCAATATCGGACGATTATGTACCGATCTAGATAAGCTCGTGATATAGGACATTTATTTTTTCGAAGGTGCCATTGGACACGCCTTTCTTGCTCGTCGATATTGATCTAGGTGGTCGACACATACTGTATCATTCAAAACTTTCTGCATGCGACTTGCGAATCCAAACTAGTGATGGGAGGTTTGTTTTATCAATTTCAACAGAAGTGTACATATACCGATTTTATTTACACTTATATCAAGTATGTTTTGGTCCCATGAAGCTTGCAAAGTTGACTAGAAGAATGCAACTCCCCCCCTCGCCCCCCCCCCAAGAAATGACGTTTTCGTAATTGTGTTACTTAAAAAACGGCAAAAAACGGGTATGTATTGTTGACGATGATTCCGCGAAGTGGAACACTCAGTCATGATGTGGGGTTGGCTCTAGTTTCAGGGTGGTGACCGACCCATCTCTTTCTGTGGTCGGTTGTTTCCCGGGACCAGGTGATCCGCAACTTCCCGCCTGTATCCTCCTCCCCTTGCGGTTGACTACGCTGCAAGGGATGCGTTTATACGAGCAATGTAATATCGCTATAATCCTACCACAACGCTAAGGTACTCATGTCGATGGTGGGTACCGACAAGCGGAGAGGTTGGGGCACAAGTGGGTGCGTGATCAAAACCGCGAGCGTGCCGGTTACGGACGTCTTAACCGAAACCCTTCGCACGTGATTCTTCCGGCGGCGGCCAATCTCGAGAATTGTCGCTGCCATACCGTGCGGCTCCTCGCGCCGCGGTTGTCCTCCTCACTGATGGTGTCGAGCTCCACCCTCCCCTTGGTCGGCTAGATTGCATGAGCGCCAGTCGACGTCGAGCGAGCGCCCTTCTCCGGCGCCACTTCCTGGTTGTCCGCCGGCAGTTCCAACACCCGCGTTCCACCGTTGATCCGACCGTTCTTGCTCTGCTCCACACTTGAAATTCGTGACCTATTTCCCCAAATAGGACGACGTTGTTTAACGCGTATCGGGTTTTGCAAGAAATATCAAAAGCACCGAGCGAGAGATCTTGACGCTCGTGTATGTAAATTGCGATTTCCAAAACCCTTTGTACAAAGCATGGCTCCCCGGCTGAAGAATTGATAATGAAAATGATTGCAACATGTACCGTTCTACGGTGCACGCGGTGGTTGCCCAAGGAGATATTGAAATGTAAAATTTAGACCGGCACCCCTATTCCTACATACTTCTAGGGACTAAGACAATAATACCGTACTTGGGAGTGTAACCAACTTTTGACCGTACTTGCGGATGGAATACACTGCATTGCGAACTGCTCAGCGGAAAAGTTCATGCTTGAAACTATAAAATCCCCCTTCACCATGAAAAGATACATATCCTTAAATTAGTTCTACTATCGCCAACTCCGCTTGCCGTCCTAATAATAAGGAACGTGCTTGCTTGTTCCCTTCCCTTCCGTTGCTCTATGTATACACCACCACTTCGAGACTACGGTTGACGCAATCAGAGATGTCCCACCGTCGTGTTCTTTCTTTATCATTGCGCTCCGGCCGACTAACATATTAGTGAAGACTCCGAGAAGCCCGTCGTCTCCGTCCGGCTTGCCCTCCGATCGGCATCCCCCACCTCACGCTAGAGACTTGCGGAAGAATATGCCACCGTGCTAGCTACAGACCCCCTCATGCTCCCCTTGCCCGGCGGCAAATGCAACGCCGCGACCTAGGCTCTAAGTCCTCTCTCCCCCCCGGTCCGGCAGCTTCCATGCAATAGCGGCCCCTCCCCCTCCCTCCGAGTCCGCCGGGGCGGATATCTCCCCGGACGACATTCCACGCTCTCCTTCTCCCGCCCAACAGCGGCCAACTTGGCATGGGGGCAACTCATATAATCACCCGCGCCTCGACCTAAGCTCCGGAAGGAAATGCCAACGGTGCGACGTACACGGTTGCATGTATTGGTTTTTCTGTGAGCTCACGGAAAGAACACCCTAGGACGCGACTCGAGTGAGCAAGGGAAGAGAAGGGGACTAGCATGCCGGTCCCTCAGCACGACGATCGGACTTAGCGATAGAAATAAATGTGGGATGTTTCAATTTCCGCGGTGAAGGGGGATTGCGTGGATTTCACAACGGGACCTTTCCCCTGAGCAATATTATGTAATGTAGTATGTTTCATTTTCTCGTTCTGCCTGAAGTTGATTATACGGTTTTAATGACTTACTCCCTAGGAGCATCTAGGAACAAGGATTCCGGCATAAATTCTGTATTCTAATATCTCCCTATAGAAATGGTTGAAAGAGAAAGGCCCTTAAATAGCCACACAACGCGATAGCGGTACATGCTGTAAAACATTTTCATTTTTTCATATATCATTGGGCGAGGCGCGGGCAACCACTCGAGGCGACCCCATGTTAAGTGGGTCGTGGTCTGGCGCCCGCCGGCGGAGCAACGGCGGCGGCTCCGGAGGGGGGTGCGCTCGCATGCCCGTCGGCATCCCCTCACCTCCCCGTGGTGGGCGTTTTAGGGCATCCCCTCACCTCCCCGCAGCCGTGCCAAGCTTGGCACGGTAAGGGGGCGAAGAGGGCCGACAGCGCGATCCGCGGGATCAACAGTTGTCGGGAAAGCCATGTACATAGGGCTTTTGAAAAAAGTAATTTATGTGCAATACCAGCGCCATGATCTCCCGCTCGGCCCCTCTGATATGTTTTTTCGCAGTCTAATACTATTGGATGAAGTCCTACTTTGAGGGGGTGGGGCATGTACCTATGGAGCGTTTGATGGCGAGGAGGGTACGGCCGGATCAGCGGTTGGACGCGAGCGTTGGAGCTGGTTGTGGCCATCCGGGAAGCAACGCCATGAAAGGGCGCTCGCTAGCCGTCGACCGACCATGTGCTACTCAAACCTTCCCGGGGGTGAGGCACGACATGGCACAGGCCGGTGGCCTGTCGCAGGCGGAGGAGCAGCTATGTGAGGCGGCAGCGATCCTTAGGATCAGCCGCCGCCGGAAAGCCCTATACAAAGGGCTTTTTTCCTATCTATGTCTCGGTCCCCCAAAATTGCCCTCGAGGTGACGGGGGACCTCGACAAGGAGGAAAGTCGCGCCGGAAGGGGCGGCAACGACCTTGGGGCGGGGTGCACGGGATGCGGTGGCGGGATCGACGAGCGCCCACATGAGGAGGGGTTTTTTGCCAGCCTTTCCCCTCCTATCTTCGGCAAGACCGAAGTCACGCGGGAGCTAGATTTGGTTGGCCCGTCGCCCTTCCCGACCGTCGACCGGCCTAGGCCGGTCGGCGCCCCGGTTCGGTGGGAGCGGGCCGTGCATTGTGAAGGTCGAGCAGCAGTTTGGCTTTCCTTTTCTTGACAAGTGGGTTATTTTTAGATCTGTTTTTTCTTGATTACAAAATTATTACGCTGTTACTGCTTAGGCGGGGGTGCTGTGGCAATTGCTGCGATTGCTTACACTTCTTTAACTCCCTAGGAACGTCGGCAAAAAGTTAAGCTAAGTGTGTCGATAGGTGTACCTGGTCAAAGAGAACCCGGGATAAACTTGCTCGTAAGTCTTGTATGGCTTGGTGTAGAGACCCGATTGATGGTTGCCGGTCCAGTTTGCCGGTTCGCTATGAACAAGTTCAATTTCAATTTCAATGGGTCGTGGTCTAGGGCCGGCGGGTTGGTCGATTGGTTTGACTGTGGGAGGGTGTGTCGTTTTCCGCGACACGGAAACGGGGAAGAGGTTGTGAAGTTTGCTTGGTTGGGTCTGCAAGAAGGGCGGGGGCGGAGGCCGCATGGCCGGGGACGGGGCGATGCATCTTGCCGCTGGCGTGACGTGGGAGGAGGCCTTCGGAAGCATGTATTTTTTTGTATTTCTGTTGGGGGAGGTCCCGTGTTGCCAGGGTCGCTGATCTGATAGAGGCTTGTAGAGCGAAGACTTTGGCGCCATCATGGGAGTTGCTGGATTATGCTCCTTGGGGTTTGGGTGTTGTAGGCGCTTATTGGTGATTGGTTTCCATTCTTCGGCAGCCTCAACAATGGTTGGGTGTTGTGAGGGTAGTTCCGATCGGAGGGGGCTATCCTCCTCCATAGCCACGGGAAGGTTGTTGGTGTTGCCGTGTTGGGTCTCAACGGCGTCGATAAGGCAGGGTTGGGTAGTGCTAGGGCGTAGGTGTCGGTGGGTTCCGCTAGTGTTAATAGTTAGTCAATCACCTCGTAATTGGCGCAGTGGGTTATGTAGGCGCTTCAGCTTGTTAGTAGCTTGAGATAGGAAGGGGGCTCGGACGGTAGGCAAAGAGAGGCGACTTAAGCCTCCTAGCAAGCTGGCTTGGTGTATGCCCATGGAGATGGAGGCGAAGACGATTTTGTGTCTCTCGGTCGTAGCATGCACGTGACACGGTCGGGTAGCCTTGAGGGGTCATCCACTTGAAGCCAATGTGCCCCCCGACAGTTCTTGATCTCGACTATCACAGCAGTTGGTACCTCCTTTATCCCCTACGCATATATACTGTGCAAGGCCTAGCACGGCTATGTGATTACCATCGTTGACCACGTGGAGATGGAGGTAAGTGCCGACGGCCATGCGAGCACACCCCCCTCCGGGGCCGCCGTTGCTACGCCACCGGCGAGTGCCGCCTACTTGCTAGTTGAAAAGGCCATTGCTATTTTTTCTTAATGAAGCAATTAATTATAATTGTTTGTAAAGGGGCGTAATCTGCCACATGCAAGCATAAAGTGGAGAGGGCGGGGTGGGGCAATTTTTGGAACCATGAGCATATTACATAAGCCATGGATCTTCTAGTACGTACTTCAACATTACTAGCTTTGGTTGATAGAATAGGTCGATGTCGCATCTTTTTCCAGAAGCAATGCAGAGTGATGTTCTCAAAAGTATGTAATATGCCGTATTATGCAGGCATAACATTGAGATGGGACGGCGGGTATATTTTGGAACCATGGCCGTATTGCTAAATGCACCATCACAGAACTCAAACCATATGGTGGCCTTAGCCACGCATACCTCCATGTAGTTAGTAAATGTCATGTGATGTGGATGCTGAGTGCTAACGGTCATTGCATCATGTTACCGACTACGTTGCGTCCTGTTACTAACGCGCAAGTGTGGCAGATTGCTAGAGAGCAGATAACGAAACAATTACTTGCTGCATGTGACTACACTCCTCCACAAAGTCCAGACAATATTCCGCAATTCGCAAGTAAAAAACAATCAAGCGTCGATATTTTGTTAACAAATCTCCTGAAATCCTATATAATGCTTTGGCGCCCAAGAATAATGCGCCGACAGCAACGGGGGCCGAATTCGAGCACTGTTGGGATTGTGTAATTGAGTTTATCGCGCCCGCACTCGTCCGGCACGCTCTTTCAAATAGTCACCGTGTTGCTTAACGAAAAGAGTAACGGGCGCACAATGCCGAAATATGAATGCTTATGCGACTGCCGCGCAAATATAATGCATAGGCGACGGAGGGGGGAGGAGTTGGGCAGGCCGCTGGGGGGCGAAACTCACAAAATTGCGTATGTAGACTTACCACCGATATGCGCACAACCCAAGGGCAAGGTGCTTTCGGCCACAATGTTCAAACGAGCAACAATGTTCAAACTAGCAACTTACTCAAATATGGTCAAACCTTTTCGAACACGTTCAGTTGGACGCGTCGTTTCAATGCGCGTCAAGAACACATACTTTGGAGTTCAAACATCTACAAACAAAGTTTATTTGTGTGAATTATTTTATTTTCTTCATTATTCCGGTAAAGCTTAGCAACACTCCCCGAATTCGGCTCGCCTCATGAAGCGATTTGTGCGGGGTTTGTCGATATATGTTTACCAATTCTTCATTCCTACTGGTTTTCGAGCCTTATTTCCGACGTTTGCCGTGCGCGGGGCGATTGTGGTTGACACAAGCACATACCCAAACATTCCAAACACCACCGTCAACGTGATGCGTTAAGGGGCAAAGTTGGACCTCACCCCTCCCCAAAGCCAATCGCCCTCGCATGTTTACATCGTGTAGTGTTTATCCAAACCTGCGTTATGTAAGATTTTGCTTGCTTGCTTTCCGAAAACACCACTAGTGCCTGCGGCGTGAAATTCCGTGCTCTATTCACACACCCGCAAACCAAACCTCGAGCATTGATCACGGCACCCACGCATCCACCAAACCCTATCCAAAAAGTCCCTAAAAATACGGGTATGTGGAAAAGGGAGTAATACGTAGCTTGGTGTGAGCGCTTTAGCAATGCCCAAGCGTGGCGCTCAGAACGACGTGTGGAGTTCTGACAATTTCATGGCAATTTATGGGCTTAATTCGACAATCTCCATTGACAACACCCGCTTCAATCTGAAATCTAACCACCCGGATGCCGGCTTCCTGCTTGCTACCCGGCTCTCCTACAACTGGGTGGTACTCGGGTGTCGTCGTGTTTGACGTGGTGAGAGGGGAGCGTGTGCTTGACTAGCTTATGTTTAACATAATGCATGTCCGGACCTTTGTGGAGGTGTCTAGTTAAGAAATAATGCGTGAGAGCGTAACCGCTTTGCAATGTTATCGAATATAATTATTATGAGATGAAAATGAAATTCGACTTGTCCCCTTTTACCTTTACTTTGCTTGCTTAGGATGTCCAGCCTAGCTTGCTTTAGGGTTCCGGGTTATGCCCTAAACACAAAACCCTAAACTATAAACCCTGAACCATAAACCCAGTTATTTTGAAGCGTCACGCGATCCTCGGAAAAGAGTCGCGTGAGGCGCGATGGTGTCGCCTCGGAAAATCCGTGGTCCGGCGCGTCTTAACGCTTTGTAGTTAGGCTCACCGTCGCCCGCCGACGGCGCAGCGGCGGCGGCCCCGGAGGGGAGTGCGCTCGCATGCCCGTCGGCACTTACCCCCACCTCCTCGTGGGGGGCGATAGTAATCCTACCACCGTGCCATGCCTAGCACAGTTGGGGGCTAGGCGAGGTGAGATCCAACGGCTGCGATCCGCGGATTCGCAGATGTCGGGAAGCCTCAATATGGAGGGCTCTTAAAAATATTATTGTACAACAACGTCTAGGTCCCCAAATAGGCTAGTCCGACATTTCTTTTCAATGCTTGATACTCCGTGCATACTCTCCTATCTACGAGCGAGGTTTGTATAAGAGGGGTCGTTTGCGGCGACGAGGGTACGGACGGAACAGAGTTGGCATCGGGCGTTGGAGTTGGCGGCGGACATTCAACCGGAAACCAGCGATTGGGCAAGGCGCTCGCCGACGGCCGACCAGCCATGTGGGACTCGAGTCTCTCTTGGGGCGAGGCGAAGGGCTACGCAAGCTGGTGGAGGGCCGCAACGGAGTAGTACGGTCTAGCGGCGGATGTCCACATGATCATCCGCCGCCGGCAAAACCCGGTACGCAGGGTTTTTTGAATGAATATTTCCGCACCCACCAGCTTTTGCGGAGCGGCGACTCGTTCCATGTGTTCGACCAACACCTCCCCTAGTCGGTACCAACTTGTCGAGAGGCTGTCTCAAGCATATTGCCTAGGGTTATTGCAACGGCACACTACTCGTATTGGCGCCCCCCTAACATTAATATAAACCACTGGGGGAGGGTACGGACGGCCACGACGCAATCAGACATGTGTTGGAAAACATACGGCGAAGGACAAGGGAAATAAGAAATTTTTGGCACGGAGGCAGAAGCGTCAGCCGGACGACACCGTCTCAGGATTAGGAGTTTCTTCTTCCCGTCCCCGGAAGGAGGTGGGCAGACTAGGCAAGGTGGCGAGCTGCGGCGGGAAGAGCATCGATTATCTCGGGCGGGGGTGTGCGTTGATCGAGATAGGACCGTCGATGACCTCAGCGAGGGTTTTTTTTGCCTCCCCCCCCCCCCCCCCCCCCCCCCGCCCCCCCTCCTAAGCTCCGGCACGAACGGAGCCGCATATTTGGTAGGCCCGACTCGACAAGCACAAGCTGACTAGCCTAGGATCCCCCCCTTCCCGCTATGATAGGAGGACACAATGCCTTCCGACACACCCACCGAAGCCCCGTGGCAGATAGTTTGATCCTCTAAACGCGGCCCTCAAGATCCACCAGGAGCTTCACCTAAAACGGTGGATTACCGTGACCGGGTACTCTCTATGCGCCTCGCACTACGAGCATAGCTGAAATGCAAATATCGAATCCCCGACCTCCCCCAACCCCACTTTCGCCATGACTCGGTATTGTACATGTAAATTTTAGTTTATGTCCACCCGTGTCGAACTAGCCATGCGCCGTCAAGTTGGGCACGGATGGGACAGTATGGGGTTGCTATAAGGGCCAACCATAGGTATATCATTTTAGGTGCTAAGGTCTTGACGTAGCCGAGAGCAAGCGGGCGGCTTGGTGGTTATCACACTGACCCATGGGTACGAGGTGTTGCTCCGTAAAGAGGTGTTGGCCGGAAAGAACAAGAAGAGGACGAAGTCAAATCGCGTGCCGGTGGCACATGACAAGGACAAAAAGACCAAGGGCGCTGACAACCACAAGGACTACATGGAGACATACAATAGTATGATCATGCGGGCGGTAGAGAGTGCAGTGGAATGTGACCAATATGTGCGTGCTGCGGCGACTCAAGCTCAGACAACGTTATTCAAGGATTTCAACATAACTATTACTCACTCATGGTCCGCGCTTTTATCTCATTATCTACCAAGAGTAGCATGCAAGTGCCCACTGCCCCACTCCACAAAGACCGGCGGTACTCAAATCCCATTAGCGGTGGAAGAGCGCATCGCCAATGTTGTGCGCCGCGTCCGCATCACATAGCTCCCCGCTTTCACGAACGCTATGATGGCATGGGCGACATACCCGATCAAGGAGACAGACTATGAGCACAACTTGGATGAAGGCCATGCATCGGAGGGATAGCACCGTGGATTTCTACGTTAACATGACTTCCTCATCGGAACTGAGCGCCCCCTTGAGATGATGCGACACAAGTGGCTAACCCTAGGCAACTTGGAAACGTACGTCACTGTGTGCGCTGAAGTGTTTGAAAAGGCTGGCGTTGCTCGTGTGAATTCTGACTACTACCCGAACGTCGAGGGCAGCGAGCCCATGTTTATTATAAAAAATCCTAAACAAGTAAGCCGCATCTGATTACTTCGTTCGACGAGATAAACAACAACTTTACTAGCCCTATACTCTACCACTATAGTCGGAGACTCTACCACTACTAGCAAGGGCAAGCAAGACCGTGGGCTGCGCGCCGGGATGGAGGATGATGGGGAGTGCTTCGTTACCAAGTCGATCTCATATGCCACCGTTGTTTGTGGCGGCCTTGGTACCGGAGAGGCATAATTACCCTACACAGTATTTCCCTCTCGCAATACCTATCATCATGCGTGGGCCTAGCAATTTTTGTCGGACATCAAGAACAAGGACGGCGAGTATATGGCGTGTCGATACGCAAGCAACAAGAAAAGCAGTCGTAACGAGGAGGGTGCTTCTCCTTACGTGAGGACTCAACTGCATCAAGCTGTGGGGTCACCACCTTCAAAATTGATGCCCGTAGTCATCATGGCGACGTGATATGTGATGGGATGGGCACTCGCATTGGCTTCGCTGTGCCTGAGACCGCCGTAAAGCTTGGCTTGAAGATCGTCCTCCGCGTCCCACACTTAAGTTTTTCGCCTTTTAGATGACATTGTGAACTTTGTGAACTTTTTTTGCTGAAGGCAAAGGTATCGCCTCACCATATATTGTGGAGATAGTTTAAGCTTGCTTTAACGCTATATGCACTTTATTGGCATGCTATTAATTTATGACACATTCGCGCAAAATGGAGGAAGATCAAGCGCGAGACGCTTCGTGCGATCAACATCGACGAAAACGGCAACATGCGCTCACCCCCTTACGTACAAAAACTTCGCACAAATGTTCAAGGTGGCTTGGGACAAGGCTTTCACCCGGGAGCGGAAAATGACAAAGGGATGAGAAAAAGAGGGTATCTTACCAAGATTCATTAGGGAAGAGTACTGGCGCTTCAAGGCCGAGCTAGATGCGGCGGAAGCCAACGGAGCCACCGCATTGTCCAAAGGGGGCATCAACAACAACACCAATGGCATGTCTAGTGTTAGCACCCCGTGTTCCACAAACGGTCGCGCCAGCCACGCCATTGAAGTTCAACTTCTAGAAATTATAAATTAGAATGTTTTTACAACAAGTACCGATGAATTGGCAGCTGTCTCGGGGCGTTCCCAATGCTACCATCTAGGTTTTAAGGATAGGGCTTTACGCCGGGGGTCTCCTCATCTATCCCTCTCCGTCTGGAGTAACAACGTAATATAAATAATGCAAGTACCAACATGGTCTATCGCTACGACAAAATATGAGAAATACTAGGTCACTATCTCCACGATGCGGGGCCCGCTCCCGCCGCTCGAGGGTGCTGATCATCCTAGTCGGTTAGCGCGTGTGGGTCGAGTCATGCCTGCCTAACCTTGGCTCTTGTACGATTTCGGTCGTACGGGAGATGGGGGGGGAAGGCAGGCGAAAAATCGCCTCGCTCAGGTCGTTGTAGGTCCCGACGCGGTCCACATACACCCTCGTCCGAGATGATAGCCGCTCCTCCCGTCGCAGCTCGCCACCTAGCCTAGGCTCCCCTCCGTATGAGGGAGAGGGAGAGGGAGAGGGAGAGGGAGAGGGAGAGGGAGAGGGAGAGGGAGAGGGAGAGGGAGATGCGACGATAGATGCACGAACTTTTCTGCCGGTACATTTGGTACGTTCTGGTACGTTATAGTACGTTTTAATATGTTTTGGTACGTCAGCATGCCGCGTTGGATTGTTTTATATATATGAAGCTATCTATTATCGGAGCATCCCGTTGGCAACCTGGCGCGCAAAAAAGTCGGTATCCTTAGTGTAATTGTACACTATTATTTATGTATCGCCATGCACGGGCCGGCTCTTAAGCCGCTGTTCGAATAAGGGAGAAATGCGGGGGGAGAAATCAGCCCAAGTACTGCCGCCCGAGAAATAACGTACGGGTACCCGCAATTCGTACGGGTCTGTTCGAATGACAGATACCGGTCCGGCAAGAGAAATACAGTCTTGCGCGCATTAAGTACAGGAGGCGCGAGGGCTTTGACTGCAGGTGACGAAGTCCATGCGCGTCATTCCGCCTCCACGGCCAGCTCTTTAGCCAGACGCACCACCGCCCCACCGCATCCCGCCTTGCCTTTGCCACTGCAAGTGCAATCCACGAGCTGCGGCAGCGAAGATGCGCCGCTTGTGTGCACTGTCGGCCGTCGGCTTTCTGGTCGCCTACGTTCTACCGGTCGCCGCGGCAGCCGATGGAGACGACGCGGTGGACTTCGCAAACCTGGCGGCCGCTTCGAGCACAGGAGGGGCTCGGGTGGCGAGGTTGTGGGAGGGAATGGCCCGGGGGTGGCGAGAGCGAGGGCGATGGTGAGCAGCCGCTTCCTTTATGGCGCTCGATGTCGGGGGCGCGACGGGTCGAGTGCGATGACATGACAGGGGATGCTAAAAGGTTAAGTACTAATCGTTATCTGCGGGTACAGATTTATATGAAACACCTGTGTTAAGATGTGCGGATCCGTGGATGTCGCGATAAAATAATTTGTACACGGTACCCGGTACAAAATTCTGCAGCTGCGGATTTATATGAAACGCAGCTTAGACCTCGTTTTATATAAATCCGTAGCCGTTCCCGCAGATAGTCGTACAAATACTACAGGTGCAGTAAATCTGTACATTTAGGTCCTTCTGCAGCCGGAAACGAGGTACAGTGACTATACCGATATAATGAATACCGATATAGTGAACATACCGATATTGTGAACGGGGGGGGGGGGGGGGACGGATTCTCAACACCGGGAAAAATCCCTAAGTATACCCCTATAATAAACTTACCAATATAATAAACTTACCGCTATAGTGAACGGGGGGGGGGGGGGACACAATGCCCCAAACTATACCGATATAGTAAACTTCTCTACATAACGGCAGTGTTGCCGACGCCGAACCCGGCCGTTGGCGTGTTCCGATAGCCGGTACCGTTCCAGTTCCGGGCGCAGAGGCCTCTACAGCCACTCGGCGGCGGCGGCACACTGCGGCACATTGCGCCCACCGCCACTCAACTGCCCCACCGCGTCTGTCGCCATCGCGCCATGGCGACGCCCACTTAGCAGCGTTGTTCCTATCTAGACAACTGCAGGATAAGGCCTGGAGGGCCTCAACCCAGCCTAGAGCGTTGTGGCGCGCAAGGGTGCAGCAACTTCCTGCACCATCTCTGCCAGGCGGAGTACGAGGCTGCCCACACGGAGCTCGATCCTGGCGAGTTGAACAAGCGTTGCCTGCCATGCTTGGCCAAGCCCAGTAAACAACCCGCACCCCAGCACGCTCCCACAGCAGGGGGCTTGCAACCGACTCGCCGTAGCCCACGCGTCGCTGCTTCGTCGCAACGTCTTTCGCAGTCGAAACTATCCTTGGGCGGACCGAACTCAACCGCCGCAGCGTCCAGCCCCCCCCCGGTGCGCTCATCACCGCGCCTAGCATCGCGCCAGCAGTCAGCCGCAGCCGCCAGCCAAGCGGGCTCCAGCCTATTAGCGACCAACGACTCGACAGCTAGACAGCTAGACTTTAGCGCAAACGACTCAGCCGCCAGCGAGGCTGCCAGTGACGATGAGCTGCATGCGAGTGATGCTGAGCAGCAGCCGCGGCGTCGTGGGCGGCAACCAGGGCAGCGAGTAGCGCCTGGGCAGAAGCGCACCTCCCTTACTGTCGACCAACAGGTTGAACTCCTGAAATATGTCGAGAGCTTTGCAGTCGGCGATAGGCCTAGCTTCGTTAACATTGCGATGTGGGCGAAAGAAACCTTCACGCTGAAAGCCCCACCTTCCAAGGGCTATATTTCCAAGCTATTGAAAGCCAAAAGCACCCTCTTGAGTAAGTATTTTCCTTGCCTGCTGTGCACTTGTGAATACATTAAATATTAGTGCTTTGCTCATTGTATTGTTTTACTGTATATATATTGCTTGCCAATCCTGCCTACAGTATATGTTTGCTGATTGGGTATCTGCCTATATTGCTTATCTGCCGCCGCTGCCTATGCACTTTCTTTATATGTATTGCCAATGTGCCGTTGCTAACATTCACTCATGTTGTGTACAGGCACACACTCCTCTCTCAGCTCTAAGAATGCATCCCGCAAGCGCAAGCGGTTTGCCTACAGCGAGCCGCAAGCGCGGCTGGAGGAATTGCTGCTGGATTGGATACGCCATCACGACGCCACTCATGGAGGCAAGGTTCCATTAAGTGACATGATGATTCTGGAGCAGGTAAGCCCGCGCGGTGTATGTTTAGAGTGTTGTGTGCTACTTTATTTGTTAGTCAATGGCATTGCCGTATGCAGTGTAGTGATGCGTGTTGTGTGCTTTCATTCAGGCCAAATTGCTTGCAGCGGGGAATGAGTTGGTGTTTGATGAAAAAAAGTTCAACTATTCTAGCAAATGGTTGCTGAAATTCAAGCAAGCCAACAACATCAACCGGATGCGCTTTCACGGCGAGGCAGCCGATGCAGACCTGGAGAATGTGGCTGTTGTCCGTCAGGTTTTGCCTAGCTTGCTACAGGATACCGCGCTGGATAAGATCTACAACTTTGATGAAACAGGTAAAGTCATGTAGCTTTGTATATACAATCACACTGATGTCAATGCATTTCATAATCATTATCATTATTCGATTATGTATTGTATAGGTCTGTGGTACCGCATGCTGCTCACGGCTGGGAATGTGGTTGGGGCCGGCAAGGACATGCGCGGCGCTAAGTCAGCAAAGGACCGAGTGACGGTTGGTCTGACTGTCAATGCCACTGGGACAGATTTCTGGAAGCCGGTGTTCATCGGCAAGGCTAAGCGGCCGCGTTGTTTTGCCAAACATTGGAAACCGGAGCATATTGGCGCTCTTTACTACAATAATGAGACAGCATGGATGCGCAGCAACATCTGGGTGGACGTCATGGACCAGTTCAACCGGTACTGCTATTCAAAGAGTAATGCCGGCACTGATCCTGTGATATTGCTGACTGATAATTGCTACGCACACTGCCGGCCGCACAACTCTACACCTTGGTCACATGAGTCGCTGGCCGGGTATCGGATATCCAATGTTTTGGTGATCTATTTCGCCCCGAACTGTACATCCAAGGTGCAACCGCTTGATGCTGGCTGCATTCAGACAATTAAGGCGCTCTTCCGGAAGCGCCATATGTCATGGGTATTGCAACAGCTTGCTGATGCTAAGGACAGACAGGTGCCAGCTATGGTGAAATGTACTATCCGCCAAGCTATGGAGTGGTTTATGTTTGCGGTCAACCAGTGCACACCTGAGGCAGTCCGAAACTGTTGGATAGCCACCAAGATTCTGACACCCGCACAGATGGAGGACCTGGCCACTGGTGTGCGGCACAACAACCGTGTTGCCTTCAACGAGTCCCGTGCCAATGTCAACGCCAGTGTTTCTGATGTGCTTCTAGATGAGTTGAATGGTATGTTGTCGGCACTCAGTGTGGGCCTTGCCGCTGATGTTTCTAAGCTTGTGAGAATGGTTGACGCTGTGGACCTTTTGGACATGCCATTGGAGAGGGAGGTGTTTGAACCACCGGCCCAAGCAGCAGCGGATACTGACGAGCCCGAGGAGACTGTGGATGAGATTGAACACACCGAGGATGACAACGTAGCTATGGTGCCGCTGGACATGGATGTGGATGTGGATGAGATGGAGCCAGAGAGGGCACCCACATTGCAGGAGGTTAGGGGGCTTGTGGAGAAAGTTTTCTTGTTTGTGACTGAGAATGCGGAACGAGTGAACGCATCAGTGATGGTCCGAGACTACAACAGTCTCTTTGCTGTGGATATCCTGCGTGAAGGCTTGGCTGCCATGCACACGTCAAACCGCACACGGCAGGCCTCCGTCCGTGAATTCTTCCCTCCCGCTCCCCGCCCCCCAGCACCGTAGTCACTCCTGCCCTCTCCGGCACCTTAGAAAGCCATGTAAAGTAATCAAGAACTCTTGAAACACAAATCCAGAGTCACATGTTGCCTTGCATGGGCACAGACTGCTACAGTGAACGGGGTCACCGTTACAATAAACAACAGTACCGATTTAGTAAACCGTTTACTATAGCGGTCGGGTGGGCCTGCTTATAATGAACACCGATATAGTGAACATACCGATATAGTGAACGGGGGGGGGGGGGGGACGCAATGTTTATTATATCGGTATAGTCACTGTACTCGAAAGGTGCGTTTCATATATTTCCGCAGCCGCAGATACATATAGCTGTTGCAACCGCTACAAATACAGATTACACAAGCATCGCTGCCTCCCATGAGGCCATGACGCCGCCATGCCCGCGCACTCCAAGCTTCTTTGCGCTAGCCATCGCGGTACCGGGTAGGCGGGTATGCTGCAGGTGAAACTTTTTGGAGGGATGGCCGCGCAAAACCATGCGATATCCTTGTCGGCGTGCCATATGAGCCAGCTTTGACCAACCTCCTCACCGCCGCCTTTCTCACCCTCCTCGCACACACTGTCCGCGCCTTCCTTTTATGCACCACGCTCCGTGCACTTTTTGGGTTGTATATCGCGCTTCGTGAGACCTTCCACCACCGCTCTCGTATTCCGCGTGGTCGTGCTCGGACTCCCGATCCTTCACCGGTACCCGCAAACGTCGACTTACTTAGTCTCTTACTTGCTCTTGACTATTGATGGCGCGGGTGAGGATATTCTGGCGAGCGCTCGCACTCGTTTGAAGTTCGGAGGGCGTCATTTACCGAACTGCCCCGCTGTTGTGTTGCGCCCCGCTGTTGCGATGCGGGCAGGGAACTGCTGCATGGAGCGCGCACCGATACCGAATACTGTCTTAAAGTACTTTTAAAATGTGCGGATCGTTCGTCCGATATGTGCAGCCGCTTCGAAGCGGCTGCACATTTTTCGATATCTGCGGGCGCCCGAGGCGTCCGCACAATCAAATCCGCAGAACTTTTCGATCTGCGGGTACAGATTTATATGAAACACCTGTGTTAAGATGTGCGGATCCGTGGATGTCGCGATAAAATAATTCGTACACGGTACCCGGTACAAAATTCTGCAGCTGCGGATTTATATGAAACGCAGCCTTAGACATCGTTTAGTTTGTATCGTTGCTAATGTTGTCTTCACGACATATGCAATTTAGAGTTTTATGGTCATATTAGTAATATAGAGGTTTGAATTACAGGGCTAAATTACGAAGTAACCGGCGTTACCTCCGTTACATGCGTTACCTCCGACGCTACATCTCCCTAACGGTTCAAGCGCCCAAGCGCGCACGGACAGTAAAATGTCCGCACCCTATATAACACACCAGCAGCGATTGTGTGTCCACCTTCTGCCTTTTGCGAGAGCTATCGCTCACGCAAACGGCATCGTGGCTCTTGCTAGCCACGCAAGGTGTTGATCACTGAGTCTCCTGCACGACGCACGAAAACACACTCCGTCAGTCCAAATGGCAGACCGCCTGGTATTGCCTACTGACCTCTACGTTGCGCCCGGTGACGCGCCGGAACAGCAGCCAGACCAGCTGCAATTGCTAACACAGATTGTGCAGCAGTTAGCAGCCCAGGTCGAAACTCTCTCCGTCGCAACCGCGTCAACAAAACCAACTACTTCAGCCATCCCCACAGCCGACTCCGACAGCGCTGCGGGTGGACGACTCGAGCTCGACGCTCTACCAGCTGACAGTAAAACCAACCCTCTAGAGTACATCGACCCTAGAGAGTGGTCAGAATTCGCGTCCCGTACGTTCGCGGACTGCCTACCCCCATCTGGCACAACAGCCCCGTGCCTGTGGAACCCTCGACACGACGAGGCCGACAAATTTTTTACGGACAACGCGAGAATTTCTTCCCGCGACGAGTATCGACACCTGCTCTGCTATGGTGTGTTTACGGCCGCCGTTAACGCGGCACTCGAAACTGCTATGGAAACGCTTCGCTCGGTCACCTCTACCCCCGACGAAACAACCTACGCCTACTCCCTCGTCGACGCAGCGCTACGTACTAATCAAGCAGTGGCCTCAGCGGGGGAAGCGCGACTCACCTACATCAGACGCTTCAAGGCCAAGAAGATTCTCACCGGAGAAGAACGCGTCGCGGAGCGTCTCGTCTACTCACGATGCTTCGACACTGTCGCCTCCGATCGTGGAGGCAACGTCGTCGACGGACTCCTGGCAGCCCTGGAGGACAAACGACTCGAAGTCAGCATCACAGCAGCTGCAAAAGCGCAAGCAGCTGCCCAGTTCAAGGCCGACAAGCCTAGACCAGACAAACCGGACAGGCCGAACGATAAGCCGGACAAGCCGGACAAAACCAAGGCCAAGCCAAAGGACCGCACGAGCGGCCGCCCCCTCCCCCCTACCGACAAGGCACACAAGAAGACCGAGGGCGACAAGGACGAATGACGGGGTGACCCGCCGCGCCGATTCCTGCAACCCAGATTCAAACTACATGCGTCATCGCGTGCGGCGAAACTGGCAAGCCTGGAAAGATATCGGCGCGAGCGGACAAGTCTTACGGTGGATCCGGGAGGGCGTTACTATTCCCTTCCTAAACAACCGACCCCCACCCCCGTTCAACCAAGGTACTTCACTGCTGGACGCTACCCCCGAGCAGCTCACCTTTGTCGAGGCCGAGCTTGCGCGCTTCGTGGAGACGGGAGCCTGGGAACGCACCACCTGCAGCAAGTACGTGTCAAGACTCTTCTTAGTCGCCAAGCCCGGCCACAATCAGTGGCGTTTTATCGTCGACCTACGACACCTGAACAGCTTCTGCGTCAGAAAGCGACTACGGATGGAGTCTTTGCTAGGCGTTCGTCATCTGACTCGGAAGGGCGACTACATGTTCTCGTTCGACCTAAAAGACGGGTTCTACGCGCTGGGCATCGTGCCAGAGCAGCGCGACTATCTAACCGTAAACGTTCGCGGCCAGCTGTACCGACTAGCTGGACTCCCGATGGGCTGGTCGCTCAGCCCTTACCACTTCTGCGCGTTCACGGACACATTCGTACGACACCTCCGTCAACCAGACCCCGGTGGGTTTACAACACAGAACGGGAAGCCTACACAACCCGACAGCGACAGACCAAGCAAGCGCTTCCTCCGACACACGCGGTGGCGCGGAGCCAAAATCTTACCTTACGTGGACGACTTTCTCCTCTTCGCCGCCACTCGTGCTCTCGCTCTCTCGCTCAGGCAGCGCGTCGACCGCCTCCTCACCAATCTCGGCCTTCTCCGCCACCCCTCCAAGGGTTTTTGGGAGCCGACGCAATACGGCCACCACCTGGGCATCGACATCGACACAGCTTCAGGTTACTTCTTCGCCCCGGTGGAAAAGCTACAGAAGCTCGCAAGACAAGCTCGTCACCTACTGCAACGTGCAACCCGAAACTGCAGATGGCTCCCTGTCAAGGAACTACAGTCATTCGCGGGTCAGGCGCAGTACCTTTTTCTGGCAATTCCAGCGGCAAGATTCTTCCTCCGCGAACTGCACTCCGTACTCGGCGACAAGTGGGGAGGCCGCGTCCGTCTCTCTCCGCAGCTCAGTCGAGATCTACAGTGGTGGACACAAGTACCCAGTCACGCCAACGGCAAGAACATACACCGCCCGGTCGAGTCAGCCTACATCCACTGCGACAGTTCGGGGTATGGATGGGGGGCAGTCCTGAACGGCAGACTCGAAGCCCGCGGCTTCTGGGGAATACAGGACGAACAGCAGCACATTACCTGGAAAGAACTGAAGGCCGTCCGTCTGGCCGTCCTCAGCTTCTTGCCACACCTGGCTGGCCGCAACGTCCTCCTCCACGAAGACAACCAGGCGGTCTGCCACGTCCTGACCGGCCTGACGTCCCGCTCCCCGGAGATGATGAACGAATTACGCCGGTTATGGTACCTGTTGGACACCAACAACATCCACATCAGGCCCAGATACATCCGTTCTGCGGCAAACACGTGGGCAGACAAGCTCAGCCGACACCTCGACAGCGACGACTGGCAACTCGACCCCGCGGTGTTCCACGAAATGGACACACACTTCGGCCCGCACACAATCGACCGGTTTGCGTCGGCTCTCAACACGCTACTGCCCCGCTACAACGCGAACTGGCTAGACCCATCGTGCGAAGCCGTGGACGCCCTTCACCTCGCCGATGCGAATTGGAGAGCAGAAAACAACTGGTGCAACCCGCCATGGCCCCTGCTACCCGACCTCGCCCAGAAACTACAGCAGAGCGGCGCAGCAGCCACGGTGGTCGCCCCCCGGTGGCAAGGGAAAGCGTGGCATCAGGCCCTTACCGAATTGGCGTGCCACGAGACGGTCCTTCCGGCCCGACCTCACTTGTTCCGTCCCGGGCGGCGGCACGGACGCGGTACAGTCGGCAAGCCTCATTGGCCCGTCACTGTATTCCGGATTCCCTCCCGGCCTGGTTGTACCTCCGCCGGGGCGCTGTCAGTGCTACACTGACCCTGTTCAACACACGGCACATCAGGCCAGCAGTCCAAGCCTACCCCACCAGACCAGCAAAGGTCCGCTACAAGGTGGAGGTGGCAGGCTGCAACAACCCGTGGGCCGCCTCGATGCGCCCCTACATGCAACGTCTACTGGGCACTGACAGCCTTGGAGCAAAAACGCTCGAATTGCTGACCGCCGCTTGGGCGAAGAGCACGTCCGACACGTACAACAGCGCAATCAAGCCTTACTTCCAGTTCTGCGAGGAGCAAGGCCTACCGCCGCTGGCAGCAACAACTGCTACCATGGCCCGCTACATTGCATGGATCGGAGAACGTGGCACCATTAAGGCTACTAGTCTACAGCCTTACCTTTCAGCCGTAAACGGGTTTTTCAAGGACCACGGCGCAGAACCAGTCGCACAAGGCGAATTGGTCGCCAAGGTCCGGCGGGGTCTCGCTGCGTCCCAAGTTTCCCTCCAGCCCAGCCGCACACGCCTGTACCTCCCAGCCCGGATTCTTGTCTCATCGCTACGCCTGGCCAAGGACCTCCGCACACAGCTGACAGACACTTGGACTCAGGCTCAAGCAGAACTCATTCTGCTGTTCCGAGCGTGTCTAGCGACGGTGCTCCTGGCCACATTTTTTTGTCGAGGTGGAGCGGGAGTTGAGTGCCGGTCTGGAGACCTGTTGTGTACTCCGACCGGCGGAATCCTCCTATACCACGGAACGAGAAAAGGTCAACGGGGTACTTCCACGGAGCGAAAACTCCTCTGTGAACTACCGGCCTCGGCTCACCCGGACATGGCGAAACTACTACAGTACTTCGACGCTGCCCGTACCAGGTTCTCCGCCGGGAAGATTCCGGACAGACGATGGGCTATTAGTGTACGCGAGCCTACGACAAACTGGACTGCGGACACCCTGACTGCTTGGCTACAACGCGTACTTTGTGCAGTACACGAACAACCTCCGGACGGTTTCGCGTGGACTTCGCACTCCCTCCGAAAGGGTGCAGCTACTGCTGCGTACAGTATCGGTACCCCAATGCAGAAGATCAAGTTCTTCGGCGGTTGGGCGCGAGAGTCGGACGTAGTCCTCGACTACATCGACCCAACAGTGCTCCCGTGCCCGGGAGCTTGGCAACTCTTTGGGTGGATGACCCCTGGCGGGCCCCCACCCAACGTCACACGCCAGTCGGCGACAGATGGCATAAGTGAGCCCCAACACAGCTTAAATGGTCATATTAGTAATATAGAGGTTTGAATTACAGGGCTAAATTACGAAGTAACCGGCGTTACCTCCGTTACATGCGTTACCTCCGACGCTACATCTCCCTAACG